>CM053789.1:387623354-388223354 GCA_028749045.1 Cupressus sempervirens | reverse complement strand
CTAATTGTATCACAATCATATCTTGAAGGGATATTATTTTCTTCAACTAGGTAGAAGAAACGTTTGATTGTAGAGTTTTGACTTGATCTCGTGTATAAATATTTGTTACACCATTCGACAATCTCATGTGCATTTCTGAATTTAGCTTTTTCCTCAAATTTGAATTGCTCTCTACTAAGGGTTCTCTTCACACATGCAACAACACCATCATGTTCTCCTTTACCATGTCCAGCCTCAAAAAAACTCCACACATGTTGGATGTTAGTTTGCTTATGTGTCCTACTCAACCAATAGAACATTCTAGCATTCTTGAATTGTCCTGTACAATTATCTGACCATATCCAATGTTGTGTCATTTGAATTTGTCTCTCTTTTAAATTATCATAAAAGACCTTGAAACAATATTGGACAAACTCAAATGAATGAAATTTATTATCACTTAAATAAAAATGGTACTCTCTCAATATTTTTTGATCCTCCTTTGTACTATCAAGTGCATGCCTATAAACTATATGAACATAAATTGTTACTTGCACTGAATTGTAATATTGTGGTTGTACCTCTTCTTGCGGTGCAAGCGTGTAGTTCTCTGCAAAGTCAACAACTAAAAGTATAGTACCAATTGGAAATGTATTCTTACATATGTGAAATTGTCCATCAAGCCATCTAGAATATTGAGAGTGTTTAACATATTTTGGTATGATCACACTCTTAAACTCATCCATAAATGCATGACAACTAACTTTATCTGTAACTAGATCACACCTTCTTCCAATCTTCCCATCCTTCAATGGATATTCAATAGTTTTGAATCTTTTTACCTCAACTAATTGTTGTCCAAAATTAGTCAAAGCATTTTCATGCAAACATTCATCTAACAAAGAAAGATTGTTGCACATATCACATGTACTAGAAAGACATGCATTGATAAAAAAGTATTGATCATTAGGTGGCTTACAAAAAAAACCCGATATGAAATCTTTTATAGTTTGAGGTGGTATTTTTATACCACATTCTTGCAACATTTCTTTACTATGCATGGTACCACGTATAGATTGAAATACATCATAATGGTAACGAAATTGAATATGAGTTTTACAATAACATGTGATTCTTTCCTTGTTAATCCTTACATACCATGGTTTACACTTTTCAAAAGATCTTTGACTAATGGTAATATTTAATACCTTACCATCTACAAAAATTTTAAACAATTCAGTTTGAGTCATGTCCAAAAGGTGTTTAGGATGTGAATCACATATTTTTGACCCAATTCTCAATTTAAGAACATCTCTTGAATTAGGTGATACTCTTGTATTATCATGCCAAAAAAATTCAATCAAACTTTTGATTTCACTAGTAAGTTTCATATCACATCTCGGGGGTCTACCACTAGAAGTCCATAAAATATTTGTTGGATCACATTCAAAGTTAACCCTTCTCTTTACAGCTCTTTCTAATGTCTTATGATTCACATTAAGATATCCACTTATGTTGGTAATCAATCTTTTGTCAGATGTTGATTTGTTAACTAAAGCTGTTGTTATTGCTCGTTGTGCTACATTCTTATCTTTAGACCAACTTCTCTTTCTAATAACATCAAAGGCACTAGCAACAATGGATACAACTTGTTTTAAAGACTCATTTTTATTCTTAGGTTTTGCATACATTCCCAACCTTCTCATTACTTTTCACATTTTAGACATTTTAATTAGTTGCAACATTAGCTAACATTGAAACCCAAATTTCTTATTATAAAAAAAATGCCTATACAATCTATTAGCATGTGTCCCAATTTGTCTCCATGAAACCAATCCCTCAAGATTATCTAACACATCATTAGGAATATGAAAATTATGTTCAGACACTTTACTATCATCTTGACATGTTTGTTCAGTAGTTGGTGTTTCTATGTCTACATTCATGCAATTTTTTTTTTTAGACACTTTACTATTTTCACTGTTATTTGGGATTTGAATATCATTTTCAAATGTTCTTTGTATTTCTTTCGGGGTAGGCATTTCAATTGGAGTGTTTTGTGCATGATCATTTGACAATTGCTTCTCATGAAGAAAATATAAATTGTTTAAATCGTAACCTGCTTCTAAAAAATCACCAATTTCATCACGAGAGAAAATTCGAGGGTTTGGAGACACACTTGTATTGAACGCATGATTAGAATGTGCACCTGAATTTTCTTGTATTGGGTTCTCTTCTTTGACCTCTTCATCCATCGTGGTATCCTCAATGTCTTTCTCTTTTGAAACATTGTTCAAGTCTTTAATTCTCTGTCTTCTCTCTGATTGACATTGTGCTTCATTCTCTTTATTTGATGCAATCTCCTCATCTATCAGAACTCTTGCTTTCTTCTTTCTTCATTGTTTTGATCCCATGTTTGCACCAATTTTGAATTTGAATCAATAGCTTGCAAATTGTATAAGAGGACAAAAAAATAGAATAAGCATGATGAAATTCGGTGTTGCAGATCAAAATTGTTGTTCAATCATTTCAATCATTGAAATTGGGTTAGTGGGGCAGCTTTTGGGGCCCAACAGGTACATTAGAAACGGGAACCCGATTGCTTAAAAATTGGGCACCCGATTCTTTAAATATCGGGTACCCGATTTTCAAAAAGTCAGGTACAACAGTTCAAAGCAATCAGGCACCCAATTTTTGAATTACAAATCGGGTGCCTGATTTGTGAGACATGAGCGGGAATTTGGTATGGCTCTCAACTTTTGCATGGGGTTTTGCCTTGGGGAAAGGCATGGCATAGGCTTGGTCCCACCAAGCCATGCCTTTGTGATCCTTTTTTTTCTAAGGCATTTAATCGACAATTTCTGGTATTGTCGTAATTTTTTTATAGTCATTTCTATTGAATTTTTTGATGAGACAAAAAACCATTATAGGTCTTACTATTCTGATTTCAAAACTGTAAATTTTATAGTGTTATTAGTTTATTTTCTATTTTTCCATTATTTATTAATCAAAACTATCTCCTAAACGTTAAAAAGTGACATTCACTAAAATTTTAGTAACTTTTTTATTTTACAATTTTTCTTAAATTAATTTATATGTCATCAATCTACATACAATTCTTTTGATGTTAAAAAAAAATTGAAAAAAGTGAGATTTTGATCAAATTATGTGGTCCGTACACGAGAGGTTTTAAAATTTACCTTTATAGCCAATTAATCATTAATAAAAAAAATTATTCAATAAAAAATTAAGAAAAAATATTGTCATCAATCTTAGGTGTATTAGGTAACTTCGTTTAAAAGGATTTGCAAAATTCATTTATTTTTGTCAAATTATGGTGTTCGTACACGAGCATGGTATGGTCCTAAAACAAGCATTTTGAAAAAGTGGTTTTTAAAGATCCATACCAAAAAAATAATCTATCATATGGGTGCACAAATAAATTACATATTCAAAAACTAGATTCCAAACACTAAAAATTTTATTTCTAGAGTTTTTTAATATTCAATCTCTAAATACCTCAAATTTTGACATCAATTGACAAAAAAATTCAAAAATAGGAAAAACACTTCTACTTTTTGGCCAAAAGTGAGACCCAACTTCTTGCAGTGACCCTTATACCTAAATAGATAGTTTTTACACTTACTTTCTAATCATTGTAGCATAAAATCTCATAGACCAAGTAGATCTAACAAGTCTATGAAATCCTATATGGAAACATCAATTAGTGATGTTTTTTATAAGTCCTTTAAAGAAGGCCACTCTTTAGAAAGGATCAAGGAGTGATAAGGTCTAGATGATGTTTTGGTTAAATCCTCTAACAAGGTCGCATTAAAATTGTGTTTGTAACCCTTAACAAGATTGGCTTCTAATAGAGCTCACTTCAGAAGAGTGAAATTTTTGGGTTGTTGGTCTTAGATTTTTTTTCTTCATAAGCTTTCCATGTTTAAAGTCTTGGGGTAAATTGTATGAATGTTGATAAGTAGGAGATAATTTCCACAGCAAGTCAAATTGTGATACTACTATCAGGATTTAACTGTGTGATTTTGAGTCAAATTCATTGACCCATGTTACATGAGTAGTGATTCAACAAGAATCCATCTCTCGTGAGACTAAATGGAACACTTAGCACTCATTAGATCTAGGTGATGCTCACAGGGGTGAAACACCAAGACTTTTCGGGAGGTCACCCATCCCAGTACTACTCCAGCCTAAGCGAGCTTAACTACAAAGTTTCCTCCATGGTTAAACCCAAAGCTTGCAACCCCATTTTCAAAACCTTCACCAAGTGTTGTGCCTTATGAACCATTCATTAGAAAGCCCCTTAAGCTCATCAATTGATAAGTAAGAGATAATTTCCACAGTAAGTCAAATTGTGATACTACTATTAGGATTTAACTGTATGATTTTGAGTCAAACTCATTGACCCATGTTACATGAGTAGTTATTCAACAAGAATCCATTTCTCATGAGAATAAATAGAACACTTAGCGCTCATTGGATCTAGGTGATGCTCATAGGGGTGAAGCATTGGGACTTCCCGGGAGGTCACCCATCCCAGTACTACTCCAGCATGAGCACGCTTAACTACGGAGTTTCCTCTATGGTTAAACCCAAAGCTTGCAACCCCATTTTTAAAAATTTCACCAAGCGTTGTGCCTTATGAACCATTCATTAGAAAGCTCCTTAAGCTCATCAATTGATAAGTAGGAGATAATTTCCACAACAAGTCAAATTGTGATACTACTATTAGGATTTAACTGTGTGATTTTAAGTCAAACCCATTGACCCATGTTACATGAGTAGTGATTCAACAAGAATCCATTTCCCATGAGAATAAATGGAACACTTAGCACTCATTGGATCTAGGTGATGCTCACAGGGGTGAAGCACCGGGACTTCTCAGGAGGTCACCATCCCAGTACTACTCTAGCCTAAGCGCGCTTAACTACGAAGTTTCCTCCATGGTTAAATCCAAATCTTGAAACCCCATTTGCAAAACCTTCACCAAGTGTTGTTCCTTATGAACCAGTCATTAGAAAGCCCCTTAAGCTCATCAATTGATAAGTAGGAGATAATTTCCCCAGCAAGTCAAATTGTGATACTACTATCAGGATTTAACTGTGTGATTTTGATTCAAACTTATTGACCCATGTTACATGAGTAGTTATTCAACAAGAATCCATCTCTCATGAGAATAAATGGAACACTTAGCACTCATTGGATCTAGGTGATGCTCATAGAGGTGAAGCATCGGGACTTCCTAGGAGGTCACCCATCCCAGTACTACTCCAGCCTGAGCGCACTTAACTACGGAGTTTCCTCTATGGTTAAACCCAAAGCTTGAAACCCCATTTACAAAACCTTCACCAAGTTTTGTGCCTTATGAAACATTCATTAGAAATCCCCTTTAAGGTAATCAATTGATAAGTAGGAGATAATTTCCACAGCAAGTCAAATTGTGATACTACTATCAGGATTTAACTATGTGATTTTGAGTCAATCTCATTGACCCATGTTACATGAGTAGTGATTCAACAAGAATAAATATCTCATGAGAATAAATGGAACACTTAGCACTCATTGGATCTAGGTGATGCTCACAGGGGTGAAGCACTGGGACTTCCTGAGAGGTCACCCATCCCAATACTGCTCCAACCTGAGCACACTTAACTATGGAGTTTCCTCCATGGTTAAACCTAAATCTTGCAACCTCATTTGCAAAACCTTCACCAAGTTTTGTACCTTATGAACCATTCATTAGAAAGCCCCTTTAATCTCATCAATTGATAAGTAAGAGATAATTTCCACAAGTCAAATTGTGATACTACTATCAGGATTTAACTGTGTGATTTTGAGTCAAACTCATTGACCCATGTTACATGAGTAGTGATTCAACAAGAATACATCTCTCATGAGAATAAATAGAACACTTAGCACTCATTGGATCTAGGTGATGCTCACAGGGGTGAAGTATCGAGACTTCTTGGGAGATCACCCGTCCCAGTACTACTCTAGCCTGAGCGCGCTTAACTATGGAGTTTCCTTCATGGTTAAACCCAAAGCTTGCAACCCAAATTGAACAACCTTCACCAAGTGTTGTGCCTTATGAACCATTCATTAGAAAGCTCCTTAAGCTCATTAATTGATAAGTAGGAGATAATTTCCACAGCAAGTCAAATTGTGATACTACTATCAAGACTTAACTATGTGATTTTGAGTCAAACTCATTGACCCATGTTACATGATTAGTGATTCAACAAGAATCCATCTCTCATGAGACTAAATGGAACACTTAGCACTCATTGGATCTAGGTGATGCTCACAGGGGTGAAGCACTGAGACTTCTCAGGAGGTCACCCATCCTAGTACTACTCCAGCCTGAGCATGCTTAACTATAGAGTTTCCTCCATGGTTAAACCCAAAGCTTGCAACGCCATTTAAAAAACCTTCACCAAGTGTTGTGCCTTATGAAACATTCATTAGAAATCCCCTTAAGATCATCAATTGATAAGTAGGAGATAATTTCCACAACAAGTCAAATTGTGATACTATTATCAGGATTTAACTGTGTGATTTTGAGTCAAACTCATTGACCCATGTTACATGAGTAGTGATTCAACAAGAATCCATCTCTCATGAGAATAAATGGAACACTTAGCACTCATTGGATCTACGTGATGCTCACAGGGGTGAAGCATCGGGACTTCCTGGGAAGTCACCCATCCCAATACTACTCCAGCCTAAGCACGCTTAACTATGGAGTTTCCTCCATGGTTAAACCCAAAGCTTGCAACCCCATTTGCAAAACCTTCACCAAGTGTTTTGCCTTATGAACCATTCATTAGAATGTTGTTATGTTGATGTAGGAGCATCCTAGGTTGCATTGCCATCCTGCATGTTTTCTTAGTTATTATTGAGTTCTCTTTTTATGTTGAGTTCACAATTGCTACTAAGTTCATAATGGATATTGATTTTGTGATTGATGTTCATTTCCTACTTCTTGTTGAGTTCACTATGGATATCAAGTTCATAGTTGTTGTCAAGTTTATGGTTAATGTCTAGTTCATAGTGGATGTTGAGTTCATGGTTAATGTTAAGTGCCTATTGGTACCAAGCTCATGTATATGTCAAGCATTTCCATGTGAAATTTTTTTTGTTATTTCTTTGATCGAGCTATTTGTGTTTGGTTCTAGTTTGAGTTTACCTTGCACTTATTTAATTCGATATTTGCATTTAATATTTTTTGTGAGCTGACTTGTGGCTTAGCTTTGCATTTAATGTAAGGGTCTAATTTATAATAGGCGACTTGTGGTCGTGCATGTATTTAAAAGGTTCTTGGGTAGAGTCTTAAGTAGGGGAAGAGAGAAAGGAAGAGTAAGAAGTAGAGTTAGAATGCAAAGATTATCATCAAAAATCAAAGTTTGAATTGTAGTGTTGGTTGTAACCCAGAAAGCCTTACAATTGGGCATGTAATTGGATAAATTATTGAATCTATAAAGGGTGTAACTCTTCTTTTTCCTTTGGTAGTTGTTCTTTGTGTTGTGTTTCCACTATCTTTATTGTTGCAGGTAGCTTTGGTAGTTGGGTATGTCTTTGGCCCTACTTATTCATATTCTCTCCTGTGCCATATGTTGCAAGTTTTTTATTAAGGAAAATGGGATTAAATAGGGCCCTAAAACCCATACAAAAAAAGAACATGCATGAAAGTGTATGCAAGAAAACTAGACCTATTGGGAACAAGAGTAAACAAGCAAACGTTAGCCAGTATGCATATATCAAATGTTCAACAATAAAATGAAAACTAACTAACACTTGCTTGAGTTTTGCAACTCCAAGCAACCAAAAGACCAAGTCCTCAAGAAACATCAAATAGCTCAACAAAGGCACCCATGAGAGGCCTTGTTGATGTGTTTAGATTGGAGGGATGTTGGTGTGCTCTCCCAAAACACAACTATGGTGAATCTCTTGATAAAAAAATGCAAGTATGATAATGATCCTATGCTAAATGAATGAGGAACACCTCAAACAATGGCTATGGATGCAGCCATGCTTGAGAGTATTCAAGGATATGGAGATGGAAATGCAAGAAAGAAACTAATCTAATATGCAAGTGAAATGAGAATGGAAATGTAAGAAACAAGCTAATCTAACAATGCAAGTGCCATGAAAACTATCAACTACCAAAAGTTAGTATGCAATATGAAAAATTACTAACAAGCTCAAATGACAAACTAGCATGATAACAATGCATGTAAGGGAGATGAAAATGCTTGAGGCAAGGGATCTATTTATAGGCTTGAGAGAGGCCTTGGTGAGGTGGCATCTGTGTGGCATCCACGTAGGTGCCACATGGGAGACATGTGAGCAAGTCATGCAAGTGGTCAACATTCAAAGTCTACTCACACGTGTGAGCAAACTTGAAGAAAGGAGTGGGGGACAAAGGTGTAAGAGGTGTGCAAGGCATGAAAGGTGTGAGAAGTGTGAGTGTTCCTCACACATGTGTGAGCACACACTTAGGAATTAAAAGGGGTTTAGCAAGGTGTTTAGGATAAATAAGTGGGATTAAGAAGTGGGTAGGCTTAGAAGGATGAATGTGATGGGTGTAGATTAAGTTTTAGGATAGGTTTAAGACTAAATTAAATGGGATTTAATTTAATCATAGGATTAGATGATTTAATGGAGATGAAGGGAATTAAATAAATAAGATTTATTTAAAAGGGGATTTATAGAACACTATACATTAAATAAATTTAATACATTGGGAGGGAGAGTATTTAAATTAAATTTAAATATACTAGGAAAGTGAACCTATTTAATTAAATAGTATAAGAATATGAAAAGCTAGGGAGAAAGGACAAAAATCCAAGCCACCCCATAAAAACTAGGGCTCTCAAGAAATCTCTCTTAACATTTCTGCTGCATTAATTTTGAGCTCTAAAAGTCTACCTACCACCTCCTTCATTTCTGAATGATCTTTATCAAGATCTAAAGTATCCTTCTTCCTCATGTTGGATCTTGTGTGTTTCCTAGAGCAATCCTCCGAGGTATTTCCTTGGTGTTGTGGGAGGTTGGATCCTCATCCTTGCTGGTTCTTTGATCCTCCATATTATTGTTAAGGATCTTGAGGTTTTCATTGGCTTCCTTAAGGATATTGTAGCTTTGTTCTACAATGATCCTCATGGAATTTTCCATAATTTCAACCCTTTTTATGACTTCCTGCACCTTGTCATCCTTGTTCTTTTCTTCCTCAGTGATTCTATTCTTCAGGCTATAGTTTTCTCTCTCAAGGTTGAACACCTTGTACTTTGGGTCTTGGAGCTCATGAAAGATCCATTTAGTAGTACAAAAACTGTCGACATCACTATTCTTGGCATTGTTGATGGCATCCACATCTTGGTGCTCCTTAGCAGTGTCACTGAAAATAATCAGGGTCAAGTTGATTAATTTCTCCGTAAGTATTTTTCCTTCATCATCCTCTTTTTACTTGAGTTCTAATTAGTTCTTTATTTAACCCCATCTTGGCTGAGGTGGTGTCAAAATTTCTCCATACCACCTTTCTGTCTCTGTCAATAATCTAGCACTTGTATCGGCTGGTACCAAAATCCTCAAAACCTTGCTTTTGATCATCCCTCTTGCTTCCTTTTGAAACATCCCCCTCAACTCCTTTTTTCTCCTTCTTGGGTTCAAGGTGTTTTCTTTTTCGACCCCTGATAGTATTCTCAGAATCATCTCTATTTTTTGACATTTTTAGAGTGATGGATTTCTTTCCCTTTTCCCTCACAAAACCCTCCTCTTCTCTATTCTCCTTTGCGCCTTCATCACTCTCTTCCCCTATGTCCATTCCTTCAACCCCTTCATTATACTCCCTATTAGAGGAGGAATCAAGGTCATGCTTGGGTTGAAAAGTAGTATCTCTTTTATTTTCCTATTTGGTGTTGTGTTTCCCAGAGCCTCTTTGTGGAGTATCATTTTTATCTGATTCAGTGTGCATGTCTTGGCTATCTCCAATGTCTAAGGGAAAATAGTTATCTTCTGACTCTTCTGAGTCCTCTCTATCCTTCTTCCCATCATTTTTAGGTTTAATTTTTTTTCCCATTATCCTAGCTTTAAAGAATTCATAAATTAAAAGTAAAAGCCCCTCATGGAGTGCAGGATTCCTAGTATGCTTCTCCTAATATTCATTTATATTCACATTCACTAAAGAGTAAAGATAAAAGGGGATAGAAATTTTGGCCCCATACTTGAAGTAATTTAAAATCACAAAGTGGTAAGTGCATAGCCAATCAAATCTGGTATTAAGAGTGATATACTTGATAATAGTCCTTAAAACAAACCTCCATAGCCACTTTATGGAACTTGGGACATAATGGGTACCTCTCTTCATAAGAGCTTTCTTCTCCTCTTGATTCTTAGTAAATTCCACAACCGCTTGGCTCAATATTTTTTGGTCTTTGTAAAATTTCTTCCCCATGATGGGAATACCAGTGACTATAAAATGAACATCCTCAATCACAGTAAACTTAACTCCATCAATTTTCATAATGCCCTTATTCCAACTTTTCACCATAACCTTAATGACTGAGGGCTTCCAACCATGTAACCTTTCTATAAAAGTCATGAGATCCCCTTTTTTCAAAATTTCCCAGACCTTCAACCTCCTATGCCATTTTTTGGCTTCATCCTCTAGTTCCCTCTGGTGCCTTTCCCTAACCATCTTTCCCTTGATGCTAACCTTAAACCCAAAATCAAAACCCCTAAGAGTAAAAGAGTTTATTCTCATATTCTTAAGCCTGTTATCAATTTTATTGTCCAGCAATCTAAAATCTATCATTGAATTAAGAAGACAAAGATGATAGCCAATAGGAGCATGTTGTGATGGTTAAGTTGTTGTGTTGTTATCCTTCCCATCAAGGTTCCAATATCATGGGGATGAGGTCCCCCGTTTGTGACCTCACTGGTTCAGAGCTCTAGGTCAAAGCATTTACCCCTCTTTATAAAAAAAGAAGACAAAGATGATTGATTTGAGAAGTATGAGTGATATTGTACTTCCACATCTCATTTCCGCACATTCCCCATAAAGCTCTAACTATCATAATAAATTTATACATCAAATTTATAACCCTCCTCTAAGTTGTATTATCTATCACAATGATTTTTAATTATGCCCAATCTTCCTGAGATCCTTTCCTGTTCAACCACATCTTTAATTTTTGACGAGAGATTATTGCCTTCTGTCCACTTGGCCATCCCATTGTATTTGATGGCCCAATTAGCCAAGCTGTCAGCCACTTGGTTGGCCTCTCATTACTCATGTGCCACATAGACTTCTTCAAAAGATTTGAGAAGAAGAATGCATTCTTCTATAATGTTCTCTATTGTCTAGGTAGGTTTATTCTTCTCTGTAAGGCAATCTATAATGTTTTTTGAATCCCCTTCCAACCAAAGTTTTCTTACACCCATATCTTTAGCCAATTTAACAATATAATGAGTCATTATTGGCTCTACATAATGGTTGTTTTGAGTTCCAAGGGGAGCAGCCACCGTAGCAATACCTTTGCCGAAGTTGTTTCTAATAATACCTCCCACTCTAGTCTTTCCTGAGTTGCCTTTGGCCACCCCATCAAAGTTAGATTTACACCATCCCTCAAGTGGCATCAACCATATACACCCTTCCCTCTTACATTTATTATTCTCATTGGTTCCAATAGAAGGGATAGGACCTTTGATAGTAGGATAATTCTCTATCAAAGAATTAAAGCATTTGTGGAAAACAACCTCGGCCTGGGTTTCCTTGTCCTTGAAAATTCTATTGTTGTGCTCTTTCCAAACCCCCTAGTAAACATGGGGTACGGTCCAATTCCAAAAAACCCTATCATCACTCCCAAATCTACCATGGTTCCACTACTCAAACACATCAAGGATGTTGGAAGGAAAAAACTAGGATATGTTAAAAAAAGATAGGAAAAGAGACCATATAATGTTAATGAAAGGGCAGTGGATGAAAAGGTGATCAACACTCTCACATTGATAATTACAAAGAATGCATATGTTAGGCATCATGTTTCCCCTCTTTGTGAGGTTATCCACTGTCAGGATGTGATTTTGAAGCATAATCCAGAAGAAGATGTTGATTTTTGGAATGAGCCCCGAGAACTAGGCTTTGGCCTATACAGGGGAAGGACCAAAATTTTGAAGATTCTCATAGCCAAAGGCCACAATGTAAACGCCATTAATAGTCTCTCCCCAGGTAATGGTGTCTTTCTTGAGAGATAAGGGAATGTGTCTAATCAAGTCCATGAGTGCCTTGAGATCCAAGGATATCTCATCTAAGTCAATCCATTCATTCTGGTTCCTATAGTCACTCACCTTGCTCCCAAATCTATTAATGCAAACATTAGCCCATTTACTAAAAGGTTCAATTTCCTACATAGGGCCAACACTAAGCTAGTCATCATGCCAAAATTTGATATCTTCTCCATTGCCAAGTTTCCATTTAGCTTTGCCAAAGGCAAAGCTCTTAGTCCTTCGAATGCTATTCCAAATAATAGAACCCCTAGGATCAAAAACTTTGTTAATGAATTGTTTGAGACTAAGGTTTGCCATATACTTTAGCTCCATAATATCTCTCCATTCCCCTTTCAAATTGAAGATTCTCTAGATTTTTTTTTCTTAGAGAGCAATGTTAACCTATTTCAGCTCTCTAATCCCCAGGCCCCCTTTATTCTTGGGTCTACAAATATTATCCCAAGCCACCAAAGGGTACTTTTTGTTCTCATGGGTTTTAAACCACATGAAATGCCTTTGAATGGCCTTCAAATGCTCAACAACCTTGGCAAGGATAGTAAAGAGACTAAGAGCATAAGTTGGAAGGTTTTGGAGGGTAGACTTGATCAATAATACTTTACCAACCTAACTAAGAGTAACACCTTTCCAACTCGCCAGTTTTCTATTAAACCTGTTAATGAGATTGTCCCAAAACTATTCAAGTGGTTTGGTACCCAAAGGAAGGCCTAAGTAAATGGAGGGAAGAGTCTCAAATAGCCTAGGATGCAAGCAATTTTCCTCTATCTATTAGAGGGAGTATTGAAGAAAAAAACCAAACTCTTATCCTAGTTAATAATTTGACCAGAAGCCTTGGAATAGGTATTGAGTATTCCTTTAACACTTCATGCTTCTCTAACTGAGGCCTTACCTCCCAAAATTTTATCATCTACAAATTGCTAATGGGTAAAGACCAGAGTACCTAAAGAAGGTTTTAGTCCCACCAAATCCCCCCAACTTGTTTTGGAATGAATAAGTCTACCCAGACCTTCAGCAAGGATGATGATGGAATGTCCCTTTTCTGATTTTTCATGATATTTCAAGCCTCAAATCAGATCTTTAAAATCAAACAACTAATATCCCAAAGATCCACCAAATTCCTCAAGAAACCCCAAATCGGGTATGCTAAAAATAGTGCTAAAAGCTTCACAACTTCACAAATTATTAATAAATCTGAAAATAGAAATTTTTACAGCAATTTCAGCAGCATAATAGCCTAAAAATTGAAATTTATAGGTTTGTATAGCCTTTACACAACAGCTCAAAAATGTAAGACAAAAATTATGCTCATCAGGCTCCCGAAATAGCACAAAATATGCCTGGAAACACCACAAAAACACTAATAATCTATCTGAAAAGTTTAATCACGTCCCAATACATATATTCAGCTCTATTTTAACATTTAAAAGTCTGATATACAGCAGAAACCCAAACTGATATGAAATACTCAACTGAAAACACCAAACTCATACAAAAAACACACCCAAAAACTCACAAATCTGCACTGTTTAGCACAAAGGCAAACTCTGTATGAGCATGCACATGGAATGGCTTCAAACTCCCATTCTTATCCTTCTTGGAAACCTTTAAACTCCCATTCTTGGGTCTCCTTCTCCACAGGTTTGGCAGCCTCTGAAGAACAACAAAGAAAATGAGCAAAAATCAAGTTCTGGAATGAGCCCAAAATGCCTCCAAACTCCCTTAAAAGAGGGCATAACCCTAACTCACGTCCAAGAGGGGTTAATAAAATATAATTTAATAATAATTTTTATTTATTAGTCCATTGGTTTCCAAAGATTAGCCCCTTTTGCTGAAACTTCACCTTTTTGGAGCTTGCCTGCCTTAGCAAAGTTTATTATTTTTTTAATTATTTGAAAAGGGGACATGACAAGTCCTCCCCTCCCAAATATTGCTTTTCCTCAAGCAATGAAGGTTGGAATTCTCAAGAATATGTGCTCCTTCCCAAGTTGCATCCTCTAGTGGTAATCCTTTCCATTTGACCAAATGCTCTATGACGCTCCTGTTTCTCAATCTTTTCTCTCTTGTATCCAAAATCTCTTCTGGTATCAAAACTAATTTCCCTTCATCATCAAGAGGTGGTAATTCTATAGATACTATGGTTTTCTGGCCTAGAACCTTCTTTAGGCAAGATACATGGAAATTATTATGTATTTTGTTGTTTGGTGGGAGCTCCAATTCATAAGCTACCTCTCCTACCTTCTTGATGATTTTATAAGGCCCATAGAACCTTGGCTTGAGTTTCTCTGCCCCACTCCTCTTCAAGGTGCTTTGCTTATATGGCTGCAACCTAACAAATACCAAATCTCCCACCTCAAAAGATCTTTCAATCCTTTTCCTGTTAGCATATATCTTTTGTTGGTTCTGTGCATGTTGTAGGTTATCCTTGAGGGACCTTATTATGTCTTGGCTTTGCTTGATGAAATCACTTGCTGCGGGTACTTTGCTATCGGAAAGTATTAGATCAACAAAGGAAAGGGCATCATAACCATAAAGAGCACAAAAAGGAGGCATACCAATAGACATGTGATGAGATGTATTGTAACAATACTCCCCTAGGTGTAACCATTTCACCCAAGCATGTTGTTGATTTGAAACATAGTTCCTCAAATATCCCTATATCCATTTATTAACTATCTCTATTTGTCCATCTGTTTGAGGGTGATAGCTAGTACTGGGAGTGAGTTCAGTTCCTGCCAAATGAAAGAGCTCCTTCCAAAAAGAGCTGAGGAATCTACTGTCCTGATCACTAACAATGTTTCTAGGCAAACCATGTAATCTAAAAATTTCCTTGAAGAACAATTCAGCCACTTGTGATGCCTTGAAATCAGATGTGATAGCAAAGAAATGTGCATAATTAGTTAGTCTATCTACCACCACATATATGCAATCCTTACCTTGAACCTTGGGAAACCCAGTGATGAAGTCCATGGAAATACTTTCCCATTTTTGTTCAGGAATAGGAAGTGGTTGCAACAACCCTACAAGAAAATTTTGCTCACTCTTGCTTTGTTGGCATACCATACATTCCTTAATGTGTTTAAGGACATCCTCCTTCATACCCTTCCATGAAAACTGCTCTCAAATTTGCCTGTATGTCTTGAAGTATCCCTGATGACCAGCCAAAGGTGTGTCATGAAAGGCCCTCAATATCCTCTCCTTAGTTTTTGATCCTGGCACTAGGAAGATCCTATTCTTGTAATAAATCAATTCATCAACAACCTTGTACCTATTATCATCCACTAACTTATCCAAAATCTTTGTGGCAAAGGAATCTTTAGCATACTCTAAAATTATGGAGACTTTCCAATCAGCAGAGATAGATGATAAGGAACACAAAGTGGGCTTTCTTGAGAGAGCATCAGCAACCGCATTATTCTTTCCTTTCGTGTATTCAATATCAAAATCATAAGCTTGCAATTTGCTTACCCATTTTTGTTGACAATCATTCAAATCCCTTTGGTTCAAGAAGAACCTGAGGCTATTATGGTCTGTCTTTACAATGAATCTCCCACATACCAAATATTGTCTAAACTTATGAAGTGCATGCATGATTGCCAACATTTCCTTATCATAGATGGAGTAACCTTTCTCTGATTGATTTAATTTTCTACTCTCAAATGCTATTGGATGTCCCCTTTGAGTTAGGACAGCCCCTATACCTTCTCCAGAAGCATCACATTCAATAACAAAAGGTAAAGAGAAATCTGGAATTGCAAGCATAGGGCATGAACTCATTACCTCCTTAAGCTTATCAAATGTTTTTTGTGCCTCTTCTGTCCAAACAAAAGCTCCTTTCTTTGTCAAATCAGTCAAGGGGGCAACAAGCTGAGAAAATCCCTTGGCAAATCTCCTATAGTAGCTACACAACCCGAAGAAACCTCTCAACTGTGTAAGATTAGTGGGTGGAGGCCAATCCAAAATTGCCTGGATTTTTTGTTGATCAACCTGTACTCCTTTAGAACTTATAATATATCCCAAATATAGGATCTCTGTCAAACCAAACTCACATTTAGATAGCTTAGCATAGAAGGATTGTTGCTCCAAGATTCCCAAAATAGTGTCTATGTGCTTTAGATGCTCTTCCCATGTTTTACTGTATATCAAGATATCATCAAAAAATACCAAAACAAATTTTTGAAGATGCTGGCTGAATACCTTATTCATACAAGATTGGAATGTTGCAGGTGCATTAATGAGTCCAAATGGCATAACACAAAATTCAAAGTGCTCATAGTGACATCTGAAAGTAGTCTTTTCCACATCTTCACTCCTCATTCGGATTTGATGGTACCCTGATCTTAAGTCAATTTTTGAGAAGTATACAGCACCATGTAACTCATCAATGAGTTCATCTATGCATGGTATAGGATACCTATTTTTTATGATCTTCTTGTTTAGAGCCCTGTAGTCTATACACATTCTCATTGTACCATCCTTTTTCTTGACAAGTACCACAGATGATGCAAATGGACTAGAGCTAGGCCTTATGAATCCCATGTCCAGGAGTTCTTTAATAGTTTTTTCAATTTCTTCCTTATAACCTCTTGGATGGCGGTATGGGGTTGTTATAACTGGTTTGGCACCCTGTTCTAACTCTATAACATGCTCAAAACCTCTATCTGGTGGTAATCCTAGAGGCAAATCATTGAAAACTATACTATGCTTATCAAGAATATTTTGAATTTCAAAATGGAAATTACCTTGATTCTTTGGAGAGCTTGTTGGTTGGATTATGACTCCTGCTACCCATGTTACTTGTCCTCTTCAAAAAGTCCTCTCCATCCTCTTTGCAGAGACCACCTTAGGTGCTCCATTCGATAAACCTCTCAATATGACTTCTTTTCCATTGGAATGAAATTTAAACTCCATGGTTTGATGGTTCATGTAATAGCCTCCGATAGAGTGCAACCATTGAACACCCAATACAAGATCTGTCTTCCCAATACCAACCACATAGAAGTCATCACATAACTCATAATCTCCTAAGGTCATCTTGAGTTTTTTCACCACCCGTGTGCAAGGCATAGTGAATCCATCAGCTACCGTAACATTGAATCCCTCAAAATCTTCTGCTTTAAGCCCTCTTTTCATGACAAATCCCTCATCAATAAAATTGTGGGTTGCCCCACTATCAAGAAGAACTGTCAACCTTTGCCCTGCTAGTACCTCTTGAATTCGAAAGGGATGGTATCTTGGGACTCCTGATAATGCTGCTAAAGTGCCACCCTTGCTGGTTTCTTTTTCTTTCTCTTCTTCTACCTCCTCCTTAGTATCATGAAATTCCTCATGCTCATCTGAATCAGATTCTGAAGCAACTTCAATATAGTGCACTTGACCTTTCCCCAAACATCTGTTTCCTGGAGCCCATGGTTCTCTATAATTAAAACAAAGCTTTTTCCTTCCTAATTCACTCCTAGTCTCTTCATCTACCTTCTTTTTTGCCACATTTATCACATCTTTTGGTGGTAGTGTTGGGAAAGTCTTTTTCTGAAAATTTTCCTTATGTTGCCAAAGATTTGGGGGTTTTTGATTAGTGATTAATTTCATAGGCACGCAAGTTTCAAGTTGCAAGCTTCTTTTGATAGCTTCCTGTAAGGTTGAGGGTGAGAAAGCCTTAACCAAACCCTTAACAGAATCTTCTAAACCATCAAGAAAAAGATAAACAATCCTCTTTTCACTCATATCAGGTACCATAACAGACACTTTTTGAAACTCTTCTATATACTCATTAATTGATTTGGTTTGCTTCAACTTTGACAATTCTTTAAAGTACTCTTCATCATCCTTGAGGTCAAATCTGTCTATCACTCTTTGACTGAAATCATCAAATGTAGTTACCTGATCATGACCTTGAGTAGTCATTCCATGATACCACCAATCATAGGTTGCATCTTCCAAGTGTAGACTTGCAAATTGAACAGCATCACTCTCCTTCATGGGGTTAAGTGTGAAGAAAGTCTATAATTTTTGTAGCCATGCTCTAGCTGAAATTTTGTTTGTTCCATCAAAAGTAGGTGCTGTAAACTTGCTTATTTTATTTTTGAGCTCTCTTCCACTTATGTCATGCCCCCTCCTATTCTCTTTCTTGGGCATCAAAGTGTTCATCATATCCACATATTCTCTAAAAGGAACCGAACTACGAAAGTCGTCATCTAAGCCATTATAAGTAGCTCTTAATGTAATCAAGTTACCTGTAACCTCTTCCACGGGATTAATGGTTGGATTTGGTACTGGTGGCTCATCTGTAGGAAAGAAAATAGTTTTAGTTGATTTAGATGGTGTGGATTTTAGATTTCTTGGCTCCTCTGAAGTGCTCCCTTTCTCATTAATAGATGCAACTCCTTGTAGTTTTTCTGTCAATATTCGTAAGGCCTCTCTAGTTTTTGCCAAACTATCCACTGTTTGTTTCTAAGTATTTTGGATCTCTTGAAAAAATTTATTTGCCATCTCATCTAGATCATCCATACTTTTCCCTTCCTTGGATTTTTTACTTTTACTTCCAACTAGAGGTTTGATCAAAATTTCTTTATTCTTTTCTCGCTGCAAATATCTTTTTTCTCTTTCACTTAGTTGCATGCGACCATAAATTTTGACATGCAACTGATTAGAAGCAATAGGAAACCATAGAATATGACATGCAAGATCTGGGTAGTTGTCAAAACTGACATGCAAGATTTGGGTAGTTGTCAAAACTGACATGCAAGATCTAGGTAGTTGTTAAAACTGACATGCAAACTTCTATAAACCCTCAGGCTGGCAAGATCATGGCTCTGATACCACTGGAATGTCCCTTTTCTGATTTTTCATGATATTTCAAGCCTCAAATCAGATCTTTAAAATCAAACAACTAATATCCCAAAGATCCACGAAATTCCTCAAGAAACCCCAAATCGGGTATGCTGAAAATAGTGCTAAAAGCTTCACAACTTCACAAATTATTAATAAATCTGAAAATGGAAATTTTTACAAAAATTTCAGCAGCATAACAGCCTACAAATTGACATTTCCATATCCGTATAGCCTTTACACAACAGCTCAAAAATGTAACACAAAAACTATACTCATTAGGCTCCCGAAATAGCACAAAATATGCCCGAAAACACCACAAAAACACTAATAATCTATCTCAAAAGTTTAATCATGTCCCAATACATATATTCAGCTCTATTTTAACATTTAAAAGTCTGATATACAGCAGCAACTCAAACTGATATGAAATACTCAACTGAAAACACCAAACTCATACAAAAAACACACCCAAAAACCCACAAATCTGCACTGTTTAGCACAAAGGCAAACTCTGTATGAGTATGCACATGGAATGGCTTCAAAATCCCATTCTTAGTCTTCTTGGAAATTTCAAACTCTCATTCTTGGGTCTCCTTCTCCACAGGTTTGGCAGCCTCTGAAGAACAAAAAAGAAAATGAGCAAAAATCAAGTTCTGGAATGAGCCCAAAATGCCTCCAAACCCCCTTAAAAGAGGGCATAACCCTAACTCACGTCCAAGAGGGGTTAATAAAATATAATTTAATAATAATTTTTATTTATTAGTCCATTGGTTTCCAAAGATTAGCCCCTTTTTCTGAAACTTCACCTTTTTGGAGCCTGCCTGCCTTAGCAAAGTTTATTATTTTTTTAATTATTTGAAAAGGGGACATGACAGATGAAAAGAATAGGAGATAAGGGATCCCCCTAATGAAGACCTCTAGAATATTTGAAAAAATCTGAAGTGGTTCCAAGGACAATAATCGTGAAAGTAGGGGAGGAGATCAATTGAGAAATTAACTTTCTCACTGTAGAATTGAAACCAAAAGCTTCAAGTACCCTATCCAAAAACCCCCAATCCACCCTATCATAGGCTTTAGAAAGATAAAGTTTAAGAAGGAATCCCTCCTATTTATGAGCTTCCAAAGAATGAATAACTTCATGGACCTCAATGATGGAGTCAAGAATTTGTCTACCAGACACAAACCCAGATTGTTGCGAAGCAATAATCCCAGGAAGTAATTTAATAACTTTGTTGGTTAAGAATTTAGCAAAAATATTGGAGAGAGAATTACAAAGGCTAACAAGCTTGAAAGATCCAAAAGACTCAGCCCCTTTAACTTTCAGAATCAAGACCTAAATAGTAGCATTAATTTCTTTAAGCAGATTCCTAGCACTAAAGAATTACTTGATAGCTTTGACCAAGCCATAATGGATAATACCCCAGTACATCTAGAAGAAAAAGATGGGAAATCCATCAGGACCAAGGGCCTTTTTAGTAGGCACAAAAAAAATTGCCTCTTTAATTTCCTCCATTTTGGGAATGGCCAGTAAGGCCCTATTCTGAGCCTCATTAATAACCAAAGGGATAGTATCAATGATAATATTTTGATCCTCTTCAGCCAAATTGAGATCTTTAGTAAGAATAGAGGAAAAATACCTGATGGCCTCCTCAACTATCTCATTATCTTCCCTTATCAATTCACCTCCCTTTTTAATCTGACTAATTATGTTGGCCGCCCTATGTTTCACAGTGGAAAGGTGAAAGAACCTAATGTTTTTATCCCCTTCTTTGAGCCAAATCGACCATGACCTCTATCTCCATAACATTTCCTCCTTTTGAACAATATTATGAAGGTCAACAAGGATATCCTTCTTTATATTTATCTTAATTTCATCATACCCCCATGTCTAGATCTCTTCCTGAACCTCCACAAGTTCCTTCATAACCCTCTCTTTGGTTTGGAAAATATTTCCAAAGTCACTTTTTTTCCATATTCTAATTTCAGATTTAATGAATCTTAGTTTTTTGGCCACCTTGTACATAGTTGTTCCATCAACCTCTATCCCCCACCACCCCTTTATTTTATCATATAAGCCAAGGTGTACTGACCACATCTTGTCAAATCTAAAAGGGAAAGCTTTCTTTCTATTAATTCTATAAATAGAGAGAGAGAGATTGGAGAGTGATCTAAACCAAGCCAAACTAGTGAGGAAAGCTTGCATTGGAACTGACACATCCAATCCAAGGTTAAGAGAGCTCTATCCAGTCTCACCTAGATACAATCCGAGCCTATTCTCCTGTTGGACCTTGTGAACTTGCATCCACCAAGATCCACATCCACGAGAGTTAAGTCCCTTATTAGGTCAGCTAAATGTTGTCTACTATCCACATTAGGCAAAAACCTCCTAGCTTCTCAATGGCCAAAAGGGGGGTATTAAAAGCTCCCATAATAATAACCATAGACCCTCCAAACTTAGAAACTAAGTTCAAAATTTTATGCAAAAAGTTTCTTCTGCCATTCTTAGTATTGGGGGCATATAGATTAAGAAGAAACGATTCTCTAAAGTCTTTGGATTAAAAAAATTCATGAGTAAGATATTATCTTCATCAAAAATGATATTAACATCAAAGGAATCCTTCCATATAGTAAGAAGACCACCAGATGAAGACCACCAGATGCCCCATCTAAGTTAGTGGTTGAGTTTCTCCAACCTGTACCAAAGGAGATCTTATCAACTTTTACCTTCTTCATTTTAGTTTCTTGAATTAAAAAAAGATCTAGCCTATGATCCGTAATCATATTTGTAATAATTTCCTATTTGTGGATTCCATTGAGTCCATGAATGTTCAAAGATATAATCTTCATATTTTGAAATTTTGACAAGCTTCCTAGATGATCTTTTGAGATCCATCCAAAATATTCCTCCTTGCTTCTTCCTTTCTAACTTGTTTGAAGCTCTTCCTACCTAGGTTACTTGAAGAAACTCCAGTATTTTCTTTGACCCTACTCCTTGTTGCTATTGGTGAGGCTGGTGATGGTTCTTTGTTTTTTTTCTTTTTCTTATGCATAACTTGAGTCTAAGATTTCTCATTGGTTTCCTTGCAACTATAAAAGAGTGACTCCAAGCGAGACAAGTGCTTAGGTGAGGTAGCTAAGACCATGTCTAATAATCTACTTACCATCGATGGAGACAATCCTTTACCCTAAGATGATATATTCACCCCTTCCACAAGAGTCCTATACAAAGAGTCTATGGCTTCCAAAAGTATATAATTCTTAGTGATACTAGCTACCTCCATTCCTCCTTTGTCCTCCTTAAGAGATATATTGCCAAAAAGATCCTTTCCTACATTGTCTTCCACATTGTTTTTCTACTTTCGCTTAGAGTCTTTCAGGATCTTATTATTATCCCCCAAAGGGATAATAAGCTATGATTTCTTCATAGATGCAATATCCCCAATTTTTGCATATTCATCCAATGTGTTGGGTTCCTTTGGTGGAGGCATAGAGTCTTTTCTCCCTTGGTCCTTTTCATGTGAGGTCTTTTCCTTCCATACCTTTCTAGGTGGCCCAATTGAAACCATTTGGTTTTGTTTTCCCTTTTTGAGATTTTAATTTTAGGCCTTTTCCTTGTCTTTGAAAATTGGGCAAGCCTTTGCTTTGTATCTAGCCTTTTTACAGTGGAAACAAGCAAAACGAACAGACTCATAGTCGATCTGCTACATTCTTTTACCCAAACAAGATTGAAACTCAATCACCTAAGGTATATCCTGTCCTTCAACCACACCCATACATATCCTAGCATACATTAGTCTCTTCTTGGTGGTTGTTACTAGATCAATGGACAAACATTCCCCAAAAGAGTTGGCAATGCCAACCAAAACATCTTCATGCCAATATTCTAGGGGAAGTTCTGGAAGCCTTATCCAGACCAGGGCTTGGGTAAGAAAATCATTATTCAAATCCAAATTGGAAGTCCATTTTTGAAGGATAAGAGTGGATTTACCTATAGACCAGTTCCCTGCACAGAGGACCCTAGAGTAATTCTCTTGGCATGTGAACTCAAAGGACATTAACCCTTTAGCCATAGCCATTATTTCAACCTGCCCTTTCAATTCCCATTTGTCTCTAGCAAAGGTCCTCACCAGATCTATATTAGGTTGGGGGCCAATGAATTTTCCTACTAGGGTAACCACCATTCCTAAAATGTCATGGTCTATGATTTCAGAGGGAACCTCTATAGAAAAAACCCCTTTTTCCTTATCTATTTTATCAATAATCTTGGGAAATGATGACTTAGCTGTGGGTTTAACACTAAAAGGTTATTCCATTTCCCCTAGGCATGGGGGGTCCCTCCTCTAGATGCTCTATGTACCAAAACATGAGCAAGAATCTTGCCTTGGTGTAGCTATAATGTTACGATAAACCACGGACAGAAATAAAAACTACATGCAAATATAACCAATAATAGAAAATAATAGAACACACAGAAATGAACACAAGGCACCAAGATTTAACGTGGTTCACCCAATCCCTGGGCTATGTCCACCAAACAGCAAGTCCGATCTTATTACAATCCAGTGATTACAACCTGATTACAATCCGTAATCCCTTACAGCTCAATACCGCCGCAAGAACAAATTTCGTATCACGACATTATGAAAAATACCCAACCCTAAGCCCTTTTTATACAAGTATTAAACCACTTTAGGGTTATAACATGTTGGCCATATGTCAGCCATAATATGTCGGCTACCATGTCCAAACAAAAATTTGAGGGCGATGCCCCGAACCCCACTATTTATGAAGTATGTACAATACTTTCCTGATCAGACACCACAATCTAACAATCTCCCACTTGGGGACTGATCAGGCTCCACACTAAACAACAATCTCCCACTTGGAGACTGATCCTGTAGCAATACCACTACCACATGGGGCTCCCACTGGATCAAACCATCTTGGACTCTACTGTTCTTTTATTCATGTTCAGTCTAAAAGACCAACCGAAGCTGAAGAGGAGTTCAGCTTCTCCCTTGTTACAACCTTTGTCAACATATATGTTGGATTGTCATTGGTATGTATCTTCTCCAGCTTTAACTATCCATCCTTCAAAACTGACCAAATGAAATGGTACCGCAACTGTATGTGTTTTGTCTTAGAATGCAAAGCTGAATTCTTAGCAAGATGAATGGAACTCTGACTATCTGTGAACAAATAATTATCCTTCTGAGGATGTCCCAATTCTTCCAAGAAGAACTGAAGCCATATCATCTCTTTGGTTGCCTCTGTAGCAGCAACATACTCTGCCTCTGTAGTGGAGAGAGCATTAATCTTCTGTAACCTAAAAACCCAGCTCACGGCTGCCCCACCAACAGTAAAGACATAACCTATAGTACTCCTCCTAGTATCAATATCCCCAGCCAAATCTGACTCAACATAGCCCTATAAATCAGTAGTAGAGCCCCCAAAGTGTAAACACTTATTGGATGTTCCTCTCAAATATCTGAGAATCCACTTGACAACATTCCAATGCTCAAATCCTGGATGACTCATATACCTGCTAATGACTCCCACTGCATGTGCAATATCTGGCCTAGTGCATACCATAGCATACATCAAACTTCCTATAGCTGAAGCATAGGGTACCTTGGACATCTTATCCTCCTCTTCTTGTGTCTTGGGACACATCTCCTTAGTCAATTTCAAATGACCAGGTAAAGGTGTGCTGACAGCTTTAGCATTCTCCATAGAGAAACATTGCAACACCTTCTCAACATAATCAGCTTGAGATAGCGTCAATGTTCTATTCTTCCTATCTCTACAAATCTTCATACCAAGGATTTGTTTTGCTGTCGCCAAATCCTTCATAGCAAATGCATGTGCTAATTGGCATTTCAGCCCCTTAATATGATCCATGTTAGACCCAGCTACAAGCATATCATCAACATATAAACATAAAATAATGTAGCTATCATCATCCAACCTCTTAAAATAAACACAGTAATCTAAATGACACCTATTATATCCATGCTTATGCATAAAACTGTCAAATTTTAGATACCATTGCCGAGGTGCTTGCTTCAAGCCATATAAACTTTTCTTCAATTTGCACACTAAGTTCTCCTTACCTTTGACCTCAAAACCCTGTGGCTGAGCCATATATATTTCTTCATCCAAATCACCATGAAGAAAGGTTGTTTTAACATCCATCTGCTCTAAATGCAAATCTTCAGTAGCCACAAGACTTAAAACAGTACGAATAGAAGTCATTTTAACAACAGGAGAAAATATCTCATCAAAATCAATTCCCTTTTTCTGTGCAAATCCTTTTACAAATAACCTGGCCTTAAATCTTTTCTTACCTCCTTCCTCTTCTTTCAACCTGTAAACCCATTTATTCTATAAAGCCTTTTTACCTGCAGGCAACTTGCACAAATCCCATGTCTTATTTTTCAGCAAAGAGTCCATTTCATCTTTCATTGCAGACTCCCACTGAATCTTAGTATCCACCTGCACAGCTTCATCATAACTTTCAGGTTCACCAGCATTAGTAAGTAAAATAGAATACAAAGAGGGAGAAAACCTTTGTGGAGGTCTAATTTGCCTTGTTGACCATCTAACATTCACTGGTGTGTGTGGTATTTGTTGTTGCAGTTGTTGCACATCATGAGGAATGGCTGGAACATCAGCTTTTGGAGTATCATCCAGCACTACATAATCATATTCTTTCTTCTCATGTTGCTGCAACAGATCTTTGTACAACACTTTCTCATTGAATATGACATCCTGACTTCTAATAATTTTAAGATTTTCAAAATCCCAAAGCCTATAACCAAATTCATTAATGCCATATCCAAAAAAGACACATTTCTTTGATTTAGCTTCTAGCTTGGTTCTATTTTCAGAGTCTATATGAGCAAAAGCTTCACAACCGAAGGTCTTGAGAAAAGAATAACTCACCTTCTTACCAGTCCATGCTTCCTCTAGAATACCACAGCCCAAAAGAGTAGAGGGACCTCTATTAATCAAATATACTACAGTATTGACAACCTCTGCCCACATGTGTAAGGGCAACCCAGCATGCAACCTCATGCTCCTTGCGCGCTCCATTATAGTCCTGTTCATGCGTTCAGCCACTCCATTTTCCTGTGGAGTCCTTGGAATAGTTTTTTGTCTACAAATACCATTAGTGGAGAAATAATCTTCAAATTCATGACTGCAATACTCACCACCATTATCAGATCTGAGACATTTTAATTTCTTACCAGTCTCATTTTCAACCAAGAATTTCTATTTCTTAAAAGTTTGAAATACATCAGATTTCTGTCTAAGGAAATAAACCCATACTTTTCTAGTTGCGTCATCAATAAATGTAACATAATAATAAGAGCCACCAAGGGAAGATACTTGGGCTGGTCCCCATACATCTGTATGCACAAGCTCTAATTTCTCCTTTTTGTTTTCCTTCCCTATCTTTACAAAACTCACTCTCTTTTGTTTTCCATACACACAACTTTCACAGAAATCCATATTCACACATTTTAGACCTGGTAAAACTTTCCTTGAATGAAGTACTTTCATACCTTTCTCACTCATGTGCCCAAGTCTATTGTGCCATAGCGTTGTATCAGAATCTACAGCAACTATTTGTTCTCCCTGCTCAACTGCAGTAATTGTTCCTGAATATTCATTTTTCTCTGAAACAATCAAAGTAGAAGGAACAATATGACCTGTACAAAGATATAAGGTGCCTACTTTCACACCTTTTGCTACTACAAGGGAACCTTTTGAAACCTTCCAATTTTTATCATTAAAAGTAACTACACAACCCTCATCACCGAGTTGCCCTACTGAAATTAAATTTCTACTTAGTTTTGGAACATGTCTTACCTCATGTAGTAGCCAATGATTCCCATTCTGCAACTTAATCTTAATTTTTCCCTTTCCAACAATCTGACAGGGTTCATTATCCCCCAAATAAACAAGCCCAAAATCCCCTTGGACATAATCAATGAAATAACCTCTATGAGGTGTAGCATGAAATGAAGCACCAGAATCTAAAACCCATGAATCATCAACACTCTCTAAAGATAGAAGCAAAGCATCCTCTTCGGATTTGTTACTTACCACATTTGCCTCCTTGTCTCCATCTGATTTATCTCCTTCATTTTTCTTTCGATTCCAGCAATCTTTCTTTTTGTGCCCTGGTTTCCCACAGTACCAGCAATCATTTGGTCCTCTCGATTGAGACCTCCTCCCCTTTGACTTTCCTCTTGATTTCCCACGATTTCCAGAGTTACTTCCTCTTTCAGTCGTTCTGCCCCTACTTTGTGCATTTAAAGCACTTCCTGATGTAGATCCACCTAAGGATTTTCTACGAGTTTTCTCACTTAAAATAACACTGATCACATCATCATATTTTAGGGTACTAGATCCAGGAACAGAATTACTCACCGCCATTACCAAGCCATTCCAACTTTCAGGCAAAGAGCACAAAATCAAGAGAGCCCTAATTTCTTCATCAAAATTGATACCCACAGAAGATAATTGACTAGTAATAGTATTAAACTTATTTAAATGATCTGCAACAAATCCACCTTCTACCATTTTCATATTAAATAAACGCTTCATAAGAAATACCTTATTTGAAGCGGAGGGCTTTTCATACAATGTCGCTAGGGTTTTCATCAAATCTTCTGTCGTCTTTGCTTTTGTAATATTAAATGCCACTGATGGTGCCAAGCATAACTGAATGCTTCCGAGTGCCTTTCTATCCAAAAGATCCCATTCAGCCTCTGACATAGTTCCCTAATTCTTGGCTTTTCCTTCCAACGGCTTCCATAAATCCTTCTGATATAAATAGTCTTCCATTTGCATCTTCCATAATTGGAAGTTCTGCCCATTAAACCTGTCAACCCTCAACTTACCCTCATCTGCCATTGCTCCCACTCAACCGTGAGACTCCCACTTAACCGTGAGACTTTCCTGCAGAGGATAATTGAAAGACAACCTTGCTCTGATACCACTTGTACGGACAGAAATAAAAACTACATGCAAATATAACCAATAATAGAAAATAATAGAACACACAGAAATGAACACAAGGCACCAAGATTTAACGTGGTTCACCCAATCCCTAGGCTACGTCCACCAAATAGAAAGTCCAATCTTATTACAATCCAGTGATTACAACCTAATTACAATCTGTAATCCCTTACAGCTCAATACCGCCGCAAGAACCAATTTTGTATCACAACATTATGAAAAATACCCAACCCTAAGCCCTTTTTATATAAGTATTAAACCGCTTTAGGGTTATAACATGTCGGCCATATGTCGGCCATAATATGTCGACTACCATGTCCAAAAAAAAATTTTGAGGCGATGCCCCGAACCCCACTATTTATGAAGTATGTACAGTACTTTCCTGATCAGTCACCATAATCTAACATACAATTCACATGGGTCCCCATCTTCTGCAGCTTCACCCTTCCAGTCATCATTGACTTGCACAAAACCGGTAGGCTGGGAACCTTGTGTCCTCATATGTTGCAAGTTGTTTTACGTGTTATTTTCATTTTATTGCAACTTGGTAAAAACTAAGTTTATGGTAGGTAATAACTAAGTGATATTACTATCAGTCAATTATAATAGAACAGTGATTTACAAGTTTGGATTAAAGTATTTGAATGTGTTAATTGTGAAGATGAATGAGTAAACCAAGTGATTACTTATGATGATTATGATTGTTGTTTGGTACTTACATTATTAAAAGGGGTTGTGGGATAACTTAATATAATTTATTCAGCCTCCCCACCCCACAACCCACCACCCCCCCCCCCCCCCACAAGTTTTCTAGCAATTTTTTTCAGAACAATTTTTTGGAGGAAGATGTTTAAAGGAACTTGAGCTAAAGATCAAAGATATATAAGAGAGAGCACAAAAACTGAACACAATGACTTCCTCATCATGGAAGGACAATTTGAAGTTACATCTATTTTAAATTGGAGATAATGTTACACATCAGTTGGAACATGAATACACTACACCGGTTGGTCCTCTAACTATGGATAAAATGATTGAGAAGAGAAGTCACAAAAGCCTAATGATTGAGATTGCGTCTACACTCAATGATGTTGAGTTTTATGATATCAAGAACTGCACTACTAACAAATAGATGTGGGATAAGTTAATACTTGTACATGAAGGAGATGATAATGTTGTAGGATTTGAGAAAAAATGCACAACAAATCCATGAAGCCCAAGAAAACCTGCATGCAGAAAACCTGCCACAGAGAAGAAAAAGACAAGAAGAGGCCAAGGTTTGATCTAAAAAACTCAAACGAAGAAAATATTATTCAATGGATCTTCATAATAAATAATGCAAAGAGAAAAAATGCACAACAAATCCACGAAGCCTAAGAAAACCTACATGCAGAAAACCTGTCACGGAGAAGAAAAAGACAAGAAGAGGTAAGGGTTTGATCTAAAAAACTAAGACGAAGAAAATATTATTCAACAGATATTCATAATAAAAAATACAAAGATATCAATCCTTATAAAAGGATATCAAAACTCAAAAAGGGTAACCTAAAGCCTAAAAAAGCTAGGTTGCACAATATAATTAATAAAATATTAATTATATGCACCTAAAAGATAGCTTAAGCAAACTAGAGTAATAGGAAACTTATTTAATTAAATCAAAGTGTTTTAATTAATAAGTGCAAACAAATAATTACTCTAACACCCCCCCTTAAGCTCAGCTCAAGAGGTAAGCTAACCTAGCACAGCTATGAAAGCAGGAAAATTGGGTCCCGGCAACAAGGCCTGATCAGGTACCCAATCACAAAAAAATCTCTATAAAGAGGAGAAATAGAGAAAACCACATGGGAAAAACCCTACTCCAAAAAGAGATAGCAAATAATGTTCCAGAAGAAGGAACAAAGAGATAAGAAGAGAATCATTGAAGCATGAAGAACCGCAAAACTCTGTCAAAATGTTGATCTGTAGAACCTCCATGGAAATAGAAGGCACGAATCGAGCATTTCTATATGGTAGATGATCCATCTCACCATAATGCATAGGTAGCCAACCACTACACTCACCTAGTATGTAGGATCAAGTACTAAATACATAGCTCACACCAACGAACCATCAACCAAAGAAGCATATAACAACAATATAACCCCCCCTTAATGCAGGTGAGGTGATAGCCAGCTAAAAAGGTGGGCCAAAGATACTCCTACAACACAAGAACCAGACACATCGAGATTGAGGTACAAACACTAATAAAGGCACGTGTCATTGACACTTCATGAGGCAAAAGAGAAAGAGGGCCTATAAGCGGCAAACAACTATCCCCCCCATGGCACTTTATAAAATAATGCAAGTACAATGAATCACAATGATGAAAAGGATCTTAAAATGCAAGAGTGGCACTTTATCTTAGTGCATTACATAAAGATGCTTACAATGAATATCAACAATGATTAGAAAAAACATAAGGCTGAAACAACAGAAGGTAGAGCCCAAAATGAAGCATCTAAAGCAACAAAATTGATCTTCGGACCTGAAACAGCTAGGATATCCACCAACATGCAAAAATTTAGAAGGATGAATAAAATGTTCCTAGAGTAGAATCTGGAACAACAACTAGTATCACTGAAAAGAGAACAGAAAGATCTTTCTAGCAATATAAAGAAGTCCAAAAATGGAGATTGGATACTCAAGATACACCTCCCAGAGTGCAAAATAGAACATCCAGCTTTGACTACCAAAATAGGCAACCAAACTACATCAAAACTAAAAAAAGCCTACAAAAATATCTCTGTCTCAAAACTAGCTTTTTAGCACATTTTTTGGATTGAAAAAATACATCTGTATGCTCAAGTTACGGAGAAAAAACCACCAGGCCCTCTGAAATGCAAGAAAAAATATATTTTTTAAATAAAATAATAATAAAAAACAAAAAAAAAAGGTGCCACCCCTGCATCACTGGCAGAGCGACGCCCAAGGTGGCAGGAGGGCAGAGGGCCGCCATGGGGCAGAGCTGTGACGGGGTCGTGGCGGGAGCCGCCAGCGGAGCCGCTGCAGACTGCTAGCAGTAACCACTCGCAGTTTCGGCCAGCGGTTAACCGCTTGCAGTTTCACCGTGGTTAACTAACTGCCACGGGCTAAAAAATGCTTGCATGTATTTTTTTTGCAATTTTTTAAAAATTTCTATGCCTCAGAGTGCGTGCAAAGGCCATACAGCCCTGTACAGCAAAAAAAATTTGCCTCCCAGATCAATGTTGTCCAAATCAGACAAATTTTATATCAAAAGGAGGGTGTTGACGCCTTTTGAATCCATCTGTGATGTCCGTTTGGCCTCAAAATGCTCCAAAAATTAGTGACCCCCCTATTTTCTCAAAAAACTCAAAAAAAACACCAAATCTAATTTGCCAAACCCTTGTTCTCCCTTTTTCTTGAAACACCGAACAAGCTACAGCAGAAATGGCTCTGATACCATGTAGGATTTGAGCAAAAGCACACAAAAAATCCACAAAGCCCAAGAAAACCTATCATGGAGAAGAAAAAGACAAGAAGAGGCAAGGGTTTGATCTGAAAAACTCAAATGAAGAAAATATTATTCAACAGATCTTCATAATAAAAAAATACAAAGAGATCAATCCTTATAAAAGGAGATCAAAACCCGAAAAGGGTAACCTAAAGCCAAAAAAAGTGAGGTTGCACAATATAATTAATAAAATATTAATCATATGCACCTACAAGATAGCTTCAAAAAACTAGAGTAATAGGCAACTTATTTAATTAAATCAAAGTGATTTAATTAATAAGTGCAAACAAATAATTACTCTAACAAATGTGAGGAGAGCTAAAGTTTAAAGTCTTAGAGGAAAGTATGATGGCATGTGAATGCAAGAAGGTGGGAATTTTGCATAGTATGTAAACCAAATCAAAGTTGTAATCACAATAAAAGTTATTGGAGGAGTTAGTAGTGACTCTAAAATTGTAATTAAATTTCTCAAGACTCTTCTACCTATTTATGCCATCAAATTTTCTACTATTTAATAAGTTGGGGCTATGCCTAGTAATGTATTGACACTTGACAATTTAGTTGGTCGGTTGACTGCATATGAATTAAGCAATTATGACAATAGTATGGTTACTATTGAAAATGCATTTAGATCTTCACTAACCATTGGAAGTTCCAAGAAAGAAAAGAAAAGTAAAGAAGATAGTGAATCGTAATCTGAGGATGATATGGGTGAACTTGAAGCATTTCTTGCAAGAAGGTTGTTAAGAGGTAAAGGTAAATACAAAGATAAGCTTCCCCTTTTTTATTTCAAATGTAATGAGGTTGGTCACTTTGTTGCTAAATGTCCAAATAGAATTAAGAGTGAAAAAAATGACAAGAAAGATTTTAAGTATAGGAAGAACATGGATTCCAAAGAACAAGGAAGAAATCATGTTACCTTGCTAAAGAAGTGCTCACCGAGTCCATTTCTGATGATGACAAGGAAATAGTTGAGATGGTATATGTTACAATCAAGGAAGATCCCAATGGAGAAAGGTATGAAAGTGAAATTTCCCTTATTTCACATGTTATCAAGAATAACTCATGGATTATAAATTTCAATTTCTCACATCACATGACTGGTGATCTAAGCAAGTTTGATAAATTTGAAGAAATTGATGATGGTGGAGTTGTTAAGCTAGGTAATGTTATTCCATGTCCAATCAAAGGCAAAGGATAATTAATGTTAAATGATAAGATTAGATGTGATGATGCATATTGGGTTCAAGGACTAAAGTACAATATTTTGAATTTTGTACAGTTGAATAAGTTACATCATAAGCTACAATTTCATAATAGAAAAGTTAAGATATTTGATGATGAAGGTAATCTAATTGGAGTAGGACTGCTAACAAGGGGCAACTTATTCTATCTTGATCCTATTGTTGACATATTCTTATTTGCTAAAGTTAAGGACATATGGTTATGGCATAAAAGGTTGTGTCATGTAAACTTTGAGAACATGGTGAAAGATAGTAGAAAGAAAAGAGTATGAGGCTTACCAAATCTATAAAAACCATAGAATGCTATGTGTATAGAATGTCAAATTAGTAAGATGACAAAGTCTCATTTTTGAGCAAGACATGTGCATCAAATGATATCCTAGAATTGGTGTATACTGATCTATGTGGTCCAATTGGTGTTGACAGTTACTATGGTGATAAGTACTTCATATTATTTGCTGATGACTATTCTAGGATGATGAATGTTATGTTCATGAAGGTGAAATCACATGATTTTTGATATGTTCAAATGATATAAAGCTATATTTGAAAAGGAAACTACCAAATCTTTGAAATTTTTAAGGTCTGCTAGAGGTGGTGAGTTTGTGTGTTGAATTCACTAACTTTTGCATTGAGAATAGTCTTAAGAGATAGTTGTTTGCTCCTAGGACACTACAAAAAAATGGGATTGCTGAAAGGAGAAATAGATCAATTATGGATTGAACAAGAAAATTGATGATTGAAAAGGAGGTTTCTTAGATATTCTAAAGAGAAGCAATTAGCACTATTATTTATAATCTCAACTAAGTTCAATTGAAGAAAGGGACAAACAAAACACCTTATGAACTTTGGTATGGTCATACACCAAATGTAAGTTATTTCAAAGTCTTTGGAAGTAGGTGTTATATTTACAAGGATGCCAAGAATGGTAAATTTGATTTTAAAGGAGATGCAACTATATTCCTTAGGTAGTATTCTAAGAGAAAAACTCATAAATGTTTGAACAAAACTACTAACAAGATGATTGAAATTACAAGTGTAAGATTTGATAAGTTTTTAGAGAAGGATGATGTGGAAAGCAAGAAGGAACTTGAAGATTAAAAAAGTTTGTATATGTGTATGATGAGGAACCTGACACATTGTCCAAGTTACAATAGAGACCCATTGAGCACCATAAAATAACACCTAAATTATAGAATGCTTTATCTAGTCATTAGTTACTACAACCTGAGTAGGAAGATGACCAAGTGGAGAAATTGCTGAAAATTAAAGAACAAAACCTATATTGGCCAAACAAGTGAGAAAAAATCATTACCCTAAACATATTATTGATTATAGAAGTGTTGGAGTACAAACAAGAAGTAAGTTAAGAGACAATACCTATTTGATTACTTATTTTGAACCAAGAACAATTAAGGCTACATTAGATAATAAGGATTGGATAAATGCTATGAAGAAGGGATCAATCAAATTGAGAAGAAGAACACATGGAAACTAGTACTAAGACTTGATGACAAGAATGTGATAGGAACCAAATGAATTTTGAGAAACAAGCTAAATGAAAATGGAGAAGTGGTTAGAAGCAAGGAAAGACTAGTTTGTAAAGGTTATGCACAAGAAGAAGGAATATATTATTGAGAGACATTTACACCTATGGAAAGATTGAAGGGAGTAATAACCTTGTTGGCATATGCTACCTATAAGAAGTTCAAGGTATATCAAATGGATGTCAAATATACATTTTTGAATGGAATACATGAAGAGGAAGTATGTATTAAACAACTTGAAGGATTTAGTGAACCTAGAAAGAAGGACATGGTTTATAATTTGAACAAGGCTTTGTAACATAGATTGAAACAAGCATTGAGAGCATGGCATGAAAGGTTACATTCTTATTTGATTCAGGTTGGATTTGCTAGAACAAGTGACAATGGTAATCTATATTTGAAATGTGAATATGAAAGAATGGTATTGATTGTTGAAATACTTGTGGATGATATTATATTTGGTGGAAATGATATGTTGTGTGAGACATTTTCTGATCAAATGAGTACTAAATTTTAAATGTCAATGTTTGGTGAGATCAATTTTTATATTGGATTACAAGTCTATTAAACAAGGAAAGGAATATATGTGACTCAATCTAAGTGTGTGAAAGAAATCTTGAATTTTTTTGGGATGGATGCATCTAAGCTAGTTGGTACACCTATAATGACTGAAGTGAAATTATTGGAAGAAAACACTACTTGAGAGGTGAATGAGACACAATACAGATCTATGATTGATAAGTCACAATATGTTGTACATAGTAGACTAGATATTGCACTTGTTAAAATTGTTGCAAGATTTTCATGTAATCCAAAGGAGAAACAAGTGACTATTGTGAAAAGGATATTCAAATCGCTAAAAGGAATTGAAGATTATGGCTTATGGTACAAACAAGATAATGGCTTTAATATTAAAGTGTACACAGATGTTGATTGGGCTGGTGATGTTGTTGTTAGAAAAAGCACAAGTGTTTGAGCTTTATTTTTAGGAGAAAGATTGATTACCTACATAAGCTAGAAATAAAGTTGTATTACATAGTCTATTATTGAGGCTAAATATGTTGTTGCAATCAATTGTTCAAATATTATATGGATTAAGTAATCATTGGAAGGTACCCAAGAAGAGATAATTGAGTCTGTTACTATTTATTGTGATAGCACTAGTGCAATAAATATTTCAAAAAATCATGTGATGCATGCAAAAAAAAACACATATCAATCAAGTAACATTATTTGAGGGAGCAGGCACAAGAGAAACAAGTGAGATTTGAATATGTGAAAGTTGTGAAGATGACTATGATGAAACTAATAAATACTATACATGCAAGGTACAAGGACAACTATAAGATTTTATAAGTTTCATATTAAAATTTATAATGACCTTTGGAATTTTTGTCAAAGGGGGGGAGAACTAGGAAAGGAGAAGATTACCCAAGCTTACAAGGAGGAGAATATTAGTAGTACAAAGAGATGAGAGAAATATAAAGGAGAATATCAAAGTTGTTGTTGGAAAAAAGAGAGAATCTATAAGTGTACAAGTGATGAGGGGGCATCTTGGGTATTTGAGCAATATTTCATCAACCAAATATATATCTTGTTTTATGTACTAGTTTGTTATTCATGAGGTATTTGTTGTTTCTTTTGATTTCATGATGTGCACAGTTGATATCATGTCAAGGACCTATTCTAGATCCTTGTCCTTAAGTGTGTATATCTTGGATTTTTGTACTCTTTGAGTTTTGTGTCATTCTTGGTGGTCTTTGTTTCTTGTAGTTTTCATCTAGTGAGGCGCATTATTTTTGTTCATACAATTTTCTTTGTTGATGTGGCATCTTTTATAGTTGGGAGATGACTCCTAACTTGTGGTTGGACCTATTCCTAAGTGTGCATGATCTTATGTTTCCATTTTCTAGGGTTTTGTTTTACTCCTCCAAGATTGGACCTATAATGTAATTAATACCCGACTAGCCAAATTATTGCTTTGTTGGCTATATATGGCACTTGGTTATATCTAGGAAGTAATAATCTTAGAGAGAAGAAGATAGAAGATGTAATATGTTGATCTCAAATTGGTTTTGACAAGTGAGTGTCAACACATTTAAGTTATTTACTTAGTTCATACTAAACTAGTAGTACATGTCGAGGACAACATGTATGTATTAGACCATGCCGATTCATAGTGAGTGTCGAGCCACTCATGTGCTAAGTCACTCAACTACTAAGTAGATAGTATATGCCAAGTGACATAGGAGTCGAGTAAACAGTGGATGTCGAGCAATACAAGTGTCGAGTCACAATAGAGAGATTAGTGTATACCAAGTATTAGAGACTTCAAATGTTGAGTGACATAGTTTTGACATGTTTGTTTGTAAAGGTATAAAAAACTATGTAAACCAATTTTGAGTTGACTTAAGATTGAATTTTAATATTTTGGAGATAACAATGAATCTCTAGTTGGATTCCCTATACAATTACATGTAGCCAATCAAAAAATGGAATGGATTAAGTAGCAAAATGGATGAATCTTAGCCATAGATTCATACCTAACCCTAAGTCACTAAGTCTTATTAAGGAGGATGAAACCCTAAACTCTCTATGAGTTTGTAATGAATGTTGAAAGAGCGAAGAGAGAAGTTTGCATGCACAAAACAGAGCATTCATGGTGGCTTAGAAGTTATGAAGTTAAACTACATTATAGAATCAATTAGGACAGAACAGAGGATAGAAAAAAGGATATATCAAAGAGACATCTAATTAGGAAGGATCATGAAGACATTGTTTAGAGGTGATATGTTATCTAGCAATCAAGTGCTAATCACAGGATCAAAGCTGAGACATTCTAACAGGTGATTTTAGTCAAAATCTCTTAACCAAGTAGTCCTAACATGTTGTATGAAATCTTTTAACAGGGTGCTTACTTAGTTGTAAGTCAAAGTCCTTTAGCAAGGCACACTTCTAATAGGGTGTTGAAATCCTCTAACAAGGTGAGACCTAATAGTCTTTGTAAGCCTTTAACAAGGCAGACCTTTCATAGGGTAGATCATGACTCATGATCAAAACATTATAACCTTAATTAGATACGCTTTATTAGTATAGTAGTGAAGATTTGTGGGTGTTATTCCCACCCCATTTTTACCTTCTCATTGGAGTTTTTTTGGTAATAACATCTAGTGTCACATGTGTATGATTGCTTATGTGTTTACATGATTTATATGTATATGTTTTACATGTTATTTCATTTTACTCATTAAATGTATGAGATGGATGTGTGGTGAAATTTTTTATGGGTCCAAGTTTAAACTACTAATTCACACACCACCACACCCCCCCCCGTTCTCTAAAAGAGAAACTTTGTAGCTTTGAGGAAAGATCTTGAAATGGAAGTCTACAAGTTTGGAAAGACTATTGAGAACCAGGAGATTGAAATACATCTCATTCTACGTCAACTAAATCAAGCAAGAGGAGACCTAAAGAATTCTTTGAAGAGAAGGAAAGAAATTGCTATTGTAGAGAATGACACATAATACAAAGAGATAGACACTACTAAGTTATTTGCAGATGGAGACTCCAATGAATTTAATGTAGCAGTTACAGATCTAATGGAAAAGAATAGAGCCCAAGATGAGGAAATCAGAAATCTCAAGTTAGAGCAAGAATCACAAGCTATACTGCTATATGAGGTGACTAAAAAAAAGAAGAAAGCCATGGGAGACAAGGTTATGATTAAAGAAGACAAAAGATTTTTGGTCAACATACTAGAAGAGAAATCATCAGAGCTAATTAAGATTTCTAACATGCAATTGGATACTCTAAGTCAAATGATGAATGCGAACTATGAATTGAATGTCAAGGACATTAAGATAACTATGTTGAAGTTATAGAATGAACAATTACAGAGTGACCTAAAGAGGGAAAAGAAATTTGTTGAAAGTTTCAACAAGCCAAATGAACCCATCAAATACTTTGAGCAATCATTGAGATCCCCTAGATCCAATAATGATACATATAGACTAGGATACACAAGTACTGAAGAAGGAGAATCATCCAAAAGTGTAGAAGAAAGGAGCAACAAAGGTAAGAACTCCAAACCTACTTGTCATAATTGTGGTAAGAAAGGACATACTACTAATGTGTGGAGGAGTAAGACTACAAATCAGAATGTCAAGCCTAAGAGCATGGTTCACTACCATAAGTGCAATAAACAAGGTCATCAAGCATATGAATGCAAAACTAGGACCATGCACACACAAAGATTTGAAGGTTATTGCTACAACTATCAAAAGTATGGACATAGAGCTTTTGAATGTAGATCCAAACCCATGTGGTCATCAAACATGCAAACAAAAGTAAGGAACAATGGCAACTCTTACAACTGGGATTATAATACAAGATATAGTTGTCATTATTGTCAAGAATATGGACATGTTCCTAAGAATTGTAATAGGACACACTTCGGTGGTAACTACCAAAGGTGGTTAAGTCAAACCACATGTTTCAATTGTTTGAAGACTGGTCACATTAGTAGATATTGTCCAACTAGGTCAAAGGTACCAAGTTGTGAATTTGATATGGGAAAAGGCAAGGAAGATGTTGAACACATAAAAGATGAGATCAATAAGACATGAAAAAAGAAGAATGGTTGCAACACATCAAATGGAGAAGGTATCACTTCACCCAATGGGTTAGGTGATCACACCTCATCAAACTAGGCAATCAAAAGGTATGTGGGACTGATATTTAAAAGGATATATCATACATCAATTCCAAAAGAATCTAGTACTAAAAAAACTACATTAGCATGAATAAAGATGCAAGATTTTGTTAGGAATCCAAGATAAATCTTTAATTTTTTCATGTTGTTTCCAAGCATGAAATATTTCCTATGTGTGTCGAGTGGAATGCTAGAAGATGTTGAGCTTACAAACTAGCTAGTTGATGTTGAGCTCGTAGTGGTTGCTGAGTGGTTGAAATCTTAATGGATGTTGAGTGAGCCTGAAATTGGTTGATGCCAAGATTACAACTATGTAAGCACTCAACATTAATTGTAGGGTTTTCAAAGGGTATTTGATTGATTTTAGCTCATTTTTCATCATTTCAAATTTGAGAAAGAGTGAGTAGAGTAGAAGGCAATATAGAAATCTATTCCAAGTAGTTGTAGAAGGTTTTCATAGTGATTCTTCACCAGTTCATTAGATTTCATAAGGTATTTATCAAGAGTCAAGCTACGTAGTTTAAATTTTGTAAACCCTAGTTTTGCATTATGGCATCTAGTTTAAAGAATGTAGAGGGAAAACAAGTTTTGAATGTTTAGTTAGAAGTAATGAAGTTAAGAAACTAATTTTCAAAGCTATTCTTGTCATTTCTTATAAGCAAGACCCTTTTGGTGCATTTTCGATGATTTCACTGAATGTAATAATGGTGCAAGATATCAGAAAATGCTATAACTATAAAATTGGTAGCATTGGTGATATGGAGATTAGGGAGGCATATAAAAAACTATTTGATAATGGAATTTTAAAGGAAGAGTTCAAAAGCATTAAGAGAGAGATTAACACGAGCCCTAGGTGTCTCGAATGTATTTAAGATAGAGTGGATTAGGGTAGTTCTTAGCCAAATCCATGATGGATCATTATGGCTAGAAAATGGTCCTATCAAAATTACTTACTAAATAATCCATAGGGTTATTGGTTACCCAACCCTAGATCAGCCTAAGACATTGAGAAGTGATTCTAAGGAAGTGATTAAGAAGAATACTGGAGTTGTCTAGAACAAAAGAGGCATGACAATTGATAGAATCATTGATCCTTTGATAGAATTTGTTGTAAGGGTAATATCACACAAGTTCTATAAATATAGTAGATTAAATAGTGTGCCCTATATAGCTATATATGTGGGATATAAAATTGTAAAGAAAGATCATACATATGATCTATAGGAGCTACAATTACAACAATTGATGGAGAACCTTAGAGCAATCAGAAAAACTAATAGTGCACAATGTAAATTTGGTTCCATATTAATTTTTATATTCTTTTATGAACAAAACACATTCCCCTAATTTGGAAATGTGGGATGGAAAACCAACAGATCAGTAGCAGTATAGATTGGTGAGTATATTGAGCAGCTAGGAGATAATTTTGAATCTTTGATGACAAGTTATTTTGAAGAATTCAAGAAGTCAATGAAGGAAATATTGAGAATAATAGTATCCGTAGTTAAGAAACATTATGATCATGTATGTTTTCTTGTGGATGTTGATTACACATTTGTACAAGATGCTACACCAAGGGTGAGATGGTTGAGACCCTTAGGTTATGAAATCAACGTGAATGAAGCCTCTGTAGATATAACAACTTTACTAGCAGAAGAGATAGATAAAATTCCAAAGGTATTTGGAAACTATGAGATGGTGAAGTCCAAGATTACCATGGAATTAAAGACTACTTCATCTTTGAAGAAAAAGGAGAAGGTAGTGAAGAAGTTAAAGGCCAAGTTCGGAGAGGTTGTCAAGGAAGAAGAAGAAGAAGAAATCCAAACATAAAAACCTCTTGCATTAACTCAAGGTATGGGAGAAGACCAAGAAGAGGAGGAGACTAAAGGGGCCAAGGGAGAAGAAGTTGAGGAAGCACCTACTCCTATCGATCCAAAGAAGAGAAAGGCTAAGGTCCAACCAGTGACTAAAGCTAAGAAGATAGCTAAGTCGAGTCAACCCAAGCCCACTACACCTACTACAAGAGCCAATACACATGCAACAACACAAAAGGCCAAGGAAAAGACAAAACAAACAGAATGAGGAGGTCAAGAGCATAAGAGACCAAGAAGGAAGTATGTGGCACAAGCCAAGACTGATGAAGATAAAATAGAATTAGATGACAATGCCCAATTTAAGGTGGTGAGTCATAATCCTCTTTCAGATCTTGACAATTTATGTGAAAATGTTAGAAATAGTGTAGACCTATCAGGATTTGGTCATGCTGATTTTGATAAATTGGGTAAAGTAGAGAAAAATCAAGTGGAGGAGACCATATATGGCATGATGGAAAAATTCAAGACAACTCCACTAGAACTTGCCAACTCTATGCCTAAGAGTCTATATGACAGAGTTGAGCAAAAATGGCACTATTGTCTGAACTTGGAGAGACAAATTACAGAAACATCTCTAGCCCAAGTGATGCCTGAACTAACTAAGGCACAAATTGCTAAGGCTATGAAGAAGTATGTAGTTAGGTTTGTACCTAAATACAAAGCCTTCAACATTTTGCAAAATAGCATTAAGGATGTTGTCAAGAAGACCACTCAGATGTGGAAACTTACTTATGGGTTGACAATAGTAAAGGAAGGAGAGGAATAACACATTGAAGTAAATAATGATCAAGAAGATAATGGAAAAGATAACACACTTAGAGGAGGAATAGAAATGCAAGTAGATGACAAGGCAACAGCTAAGCTAGAGTAGCCAGAAGAATAGAGTGTACAAGATACACAATTGCCAAGTGTCAATCCTCCACATGTCACAAGTGAGACTACTATGACAATAATTGTCAAGGATGTTCCTGGTCTATTAGCTTAGGACATCAATCCCCTTACCAAATATGATTTGAAGAAGATCTTAGATCAGTCTACACTACAAGCCAGACTTTGTGATAATCCTATTTTGGTCAATGTGGATGAGCTACAGAAGTCAGTGAATGATGCTGCAAGGGAAAAGGTGAATCTACAAGAACCATCTTATATCATCCCTTCAGTCACTAATGTACAACCTTTGATCCAAATTCTAGAAGATGCATCTAAAAATGTTGATATAATTGCCAAGATTGATATAGTAGAGAAGAGCACATTAGAAGCACAAGTTGCTAATGTAGAAACAGGTCAGATAGACTTATCTGCACCTACAGCACAAGGACAAGGTGCAAGTCAAGTCATTGTAATAGAACAAGGCAAGCCTGAAGAGAGTGAGATGACACCACAACTAAAAGAGAAAACTACCATCCAAGCCTGGTAACCTTACCAATATTTAGCACTCCATCAAGTCATACTCTTGAGAAGTTGAGCACAGATGCTACTCCATTGTAGATCTCAGTGTCGAGCATGAGTTCATCAAAGGCTAAAAAAGTAATTCAATATGGATATGTGAGCCTTGATGAAGAGATAATTTTTCCCAATTTTGATTATGATACCATGACTATAGAACAAATGGGCATATTATAGCAAGCCATAGCAAGGAAAAAGCATCAGGAAATGCTTAGAAGGGAGCACAAGTAGAAGCAGGCACTACAAGATATCAAAGACATATTTTTAGGTGCATTTAGTATGCCAACTCCTAATGAGACCAAGCCACTAATGTACCAACTAATAGATATAGTGGAGAAGGTCAATAATGAAGACCTAGATACAAATGTCAAATTACTTGAATGGTTAGAAAAGAAGTTCCAAAACAAAGTGAATGAGAAAATATCAGGTGATATAGCACTAACACAAGGTTCATTGGAAACTAAGGTTGAGGATGTGAAGAAGGTACTTAAGAACATACTCTCATTGTACACTAAATTGTGCAACCCATCACTCTTCACCCAAGAGACTAGAAGTCAAATTCTGAGTCTAAAGAGCCAAATTACTACATCAGGTGAAAAACTACCAATGAATCCAGCTTAGAGTGAGAAACATTTTAGGACATTGCTTCAAACACATAGTCAGATAATTGTATTAATAGTAGATGCCAAAAAAAGGGCCAAACTAACTAGCATCCAAGCAACTCTCACCCCCCATATGGAAATTTTGCACAAGGAGCTAGGCTATGCCGAAACCTTAATAAAGAAAGACCCAAATCTTTCTACCTTAAATGGTTTAGTCCACCTTGCTACCAAGCTAGAAATCCAAATCAAGTCATTGGATGTAGCATGTGAGAACTGGGATGTAACCCTTAAGATGATATTAGATGTCCATAAATCTTTTTTGGACAAACACACAATAAGTGTATAGCCCATTGACATAAGTGTCAAAGGGGGAGAATAAGATAAATGGGGAGACATGTTTTTGAGAGAGAATATAACAAAAGGGGAGAATGAGAATGAAATAAGAGAATGGGGAGATATAAGGAAAGTAAGAAATAAGAGGAATAGAGAAGAGCCATAGTCAACTAAGGGAAAGCAAGCATCACAACATATCAAAAGTATTAGAGGAAAGAGTATCAGCAAAACAACATAAAGTCAAAATGTATCAGTAGAGACACATTTACTCAAAAGGAGTACCAAATTTTGGATACAATATAGATATATCAACTCAGGAGGAGTTATCAAATTTTAGGATATCTAAGTGATTGCAAAATTTTGAAATTTTCAAGTTTTGTATATAAGTTGAGTTAAGATATGATATGCTCATAAGATTAAGGATGATAGTGTATACTAAAGTTTTTTTGACACTCATGTCAAAGGGGGAGATTGTTGATCTCAGATTGGTTTTGACAAGTGAGTTTCAGAACACTTAAGTTATTTTCTCAATTTATACCGAACTACTAGTACATGTCGAGCACAACAAGTATATATTAGACCATGCCGAGTCATAGTGAGTGTCGAGCCACTCATGTGTCGAGTCATTCAAGTGCCAAGTAGATAGTATATGCCAAATGATATAAGAGCCAAGTAAATAGTGGATGTCAAGCAATACAAGTGTCGAGTCATAGTAGAAAGATTAGTGCATACTAGCATCAGAGACTTCAAATATCGAGTGATACAGTTTTGACATATTTGTTTGTAAAGGAACAAACAACTATGTAAGGAAAAATCTCTAGTTGGATTCCTTATGCAATTACATGTAGCCAATTAAAAAATGGGAAGGATTAAGCGGTAGAATGGATTAGTCTTAGTCGTAGATTCATACCTAACCCTACGTCACTAAGTCTTCTTAAGGAGGACAAAACCCTAAACTCTCTATGAGTTTGTAATGAATGTTGAAGAAGTGAAGAGAGAATTTTGCATGCGCAAAATAGAGCATTCATGGTGGCTTTGAAGTTATGAAGTAAAACTACATTGTAGAATTAGTTAGAGTAGAATAGAGGATAGAGAAAAGGATACAACAAAGAGACATCTGATTAGGAAGGATCAAGAAGACATTAGTTAGAGGTGATATGTTCTCTAGCAATCAAGTGCTAACCATAGTATCAAAGCTAAGACATTCTAATAGTTGATTTCAGTCAAAATCTCTTAACAGAGTAGTCCTAATAGGCTATATGAAATCCTTTAATAGGGTGCTTACTTAGTTGTAAGTTAAAGTCCTTTAGCAAGGCACACTTCTAAGAGGGTTTTGAAATCCTCTAACAAGGTGAGACCTAATAGTCTTTGTAAGCCTTTAACAGGGCAGACCTTTCACAGGGTAGATCATGACTCATGATCAAAATATTATAACCTTCATTGGATACACTTTATTACTATAGTAGTGAAGATTTGTGGGTGTCATCCCCACCCCAATTTTACCTTCTCATTGGAGGGTTTCTAGGTAATCATATTTAGTGTCACATGTGTATGATTGCTTGTGTTTACATGATTTAGATGTATATGCTTACATGTTATTTCAGTTTACTCATTGAATGTGTGAGATGGATGTGTGGTGAAAGTTTTTATGGGTCCAAATTTAAACTACTAATTTACCCCCCCTCCCCCCTCTCATAAGTTTACCTTTCTTATTGTAATTCCAACATAATATTGGACTCTAATTTTGTAATTCTCCTTATTTATGGATACAACCAAAAAGGCCTCATAGTCAAGCATGTTATTCTCCAAGTAGTATTACATGTGAAGTGGAATAATTACACTATTGATTTGTTGCATATGGCCTCTATGTTCTCAATTGATCTGTCTAAGTAAATATTTTTTATGTAACTGTAAGAAAGGGTGTTAGTAGGTTTTAGTTGGTTTTATTCCACCTTATCCCTCATTTCCTTGCATCAGGTGGTATCATAGTAGGTTAACCTACCTTGTGAGTTTTGGGATCATGGAAAACCTTATTGGATTATTTATAGGGTGGTAGATCTAGAGACTAACTTATATCTTGTAGAAGGTTACAATCTTCTAGAATCTATTGTCAAAATGGTTTAAGGTAGAGGAAATGCAAATAATTCCATAATGGATATGTTGAAGCAGACTGTAGGTAGACTTGAAGTTGTTAAGACAACCCAAAGAAGAGGTTACATCTTGAAGATGTTAGTGATGACAAAGAAGAAACACCTAATCCTAATCTTTAACCTGTGGTTGAACAAGATGAAGAAATGATTTTGAGAGTTCTTTCTAGGGCCAACTCTAGACCTATTTTTAAAGTTTCTTGCTATGATAGAAGACTTCAGACTAATGCAGTATTGGATAGGATCTCTGATATGGATAAGTAATTTGAGTATGAAAGTACTCCTAATAATAAGAAGGTTAAGATAGTAGTCACCAAGTTGAAGGTTCATACTTTACTTTGGTGGGATCATTTGCAAATTGAGAGACAAAAGAGATGAAAAGAAAAGATCAAGACATGGGAAAAGATGATTAGCAAATTGAAGAAGAAGTTCCTTCCTGTGGACTACCAAGTTAGCCTGTTGAGAAGAATGCAGAATCTGAGACAAAAGGACATGAGTGTAAAGGAATAGACTAAGGAATTATATAAATTGGATATCAGATCTAGACATGTTGATGATGAAATTAAGAAAGTGACTAGATACATGAATGGTTTGAGGACATAAATTCAAGACAAAAATCATTTATGTTAAGATGGATAGTATGGAATAAGCATATCAGTACACTTTGAAAGCTGAAGAAAGCTTGGTGAAGTAACATGATCAAAGACAAAGAGGAAGAGGTGGTAGATTTCAAAGAGGCAAAGGCAGAATTTATGGAGAAGATAGAAAATATAATAATGCAATGCAAGATAAAGGAAAGATGAATTAGAAAGAAGAAATTGCTAGAAAGAGAGGTAATTACACTGGAGATAGTTTTATTGGCTCCTCTAGGAATAATAATGGTGGTAAAAGAGAAGAAATATATTGGTTTAAGGTCACTTGTTTCAAATGTGGAGAAGGAAATAGAACATTTGAATGTAGTAATTCTAGCAAGAAGATTGGAAGTAGCAACAAATATACTTTGGCTTGTGAAGAAGTTGTTGAGACACCTAATGAACCTGAGTATGGTTAGAACCTAATGATCAGAATAATTTTGTGAGATGAGGAAGTAGATTAAGAACCTATTTTGAGGATAAGCTTAATCAAGACCAAATGTAAGATTGCTGGAAAATGTTGCAAGGTAATCATTGATAGTGGAAGTTCTGATAATTTGGCATATGATGACCTGGTTAACAAGTTGTAGTTGTAGAGATTGAGACATCCTAAACCCTACCATGTTGTCTATATTTAGAAGGAGCATAATTTACATGTAAGTGGGCAATGCCTTGTTAAGTCCAAAATTTGAATTTATCATGATGAATTCTTGTGTGATATTATACATATGGATTTTAGTCATATTCTATTGGGTAGACCTTGGAAGTATGATAGAAAATCTTTGTGTGATGATATATTGAATCAATGTACTATTTGGGTTGATGGGAAGAAGCAAATTTTGTTATGTTTGGTAGAAAGGCCTAATGAGAACTATTGTACCATGATTACAGTGCGTTTGGTTGAAGGAAAATAGTTTGCTAGATATAAAGAAACAAAATGTTTGTTTTGTTTTGATTCCTATAAAGATTGAGAAACAAGATGAACTAGAACATATAGCTAAGACTGAATCTTTGTTGGCAAAGTTTTAAGGCATTATTTCTGATAATCTGCTTGATGGATTGCCTCCTATAAGAAGCATAAGTCATTGTATGGATTTAATTCCTAGAGCCAGTTTGCCTAATAAAGCACCACACAGGTTGAAAATGTTGAGTTGCATAGACAAGTCCAAGAATTGTTTGAGAAGAGTCTAATTAGAGAAAGTTTGAGTCCTTATGTAATACATGTTATTTTAGCACCTAAGAAGAATGGAGATTGGAGAACATAGAATGGAGAATAAGCCTTAATAAAATCACAGTGAAGTATAGGTTTCCCTTTCCTAGGATGGATGACAATGGATTTTTTGAGTGGTGCAATTTTTTTTATCAAGATTAATTTGAAAAGTGGCTATCATCATATCAAAATTAGAGAAGGAGATGAATGGAAATTTTCTTTTAAAAGTAAAGAAGGTTTGTATGAATGGTTGGTTATGCATTTTGGTTTAACTAATGCACCTAGTACTTTTATGAGGCTGATGAATGGGGTTTTGAAAAAATATCTTGGATAAGTTTTTGATTGTATATCTTGATGGCATTCTAATATTTAGTGAGACTAAGGAAGAATAGTTTGAGCACATCAAACAACTATTGTAGAAATTGAAGGAAGAGAAGTTGTTGATTAACTGGAAGAAATGTTCATTCGTAAAAGGAAAAAAATTGTCTATCTTGGTTTTCTCATTTCACCTAATGGTTTGAAGATGGATCTTGAAAAGATAAAAGCTATTATTGATTGCCCTACACCTAAGAATTTTGGAGAAGTAAGATCATTTCATGGATTAACAAGTTTTTATAGAAATTTTATTTGAAATTTTAGTTCAGTATGTAATGCTATGACAAAAAACAATGAGGTTTTACAAAAGTTATTTCAAGTGAACATTCGGATCACATAAAAGGTTTAAGACATTGATACAAAGAGCTAAAAAATTACCTACACTTGCTTTGTCTAATTTTAGTAAAGTTGTTTGAGTTGAATGTGATGTTAGTGGAAGTGTTATTGGAGTTGTTTAGAGTCAAGAAGGAAGACTTATAGCTTTCGTTAGTGAGAATTTTAATGATGCTAAGAAAAGATATTCATTCTGGGATTAGGAATTCTATGTTATTGTTCAAGTTTTAAAGAAATGGAGACATTATTTGATGCCTAAAGATTTTTTTTTGTACATTGACCATAAAGCTTTACCATATTTGGGAAGTCAAAATAAGTTAAATCAGAGATGCATGAAGTGGGTTGAGTTTTTTTTTTTAAATTTTCTTTTTCATTGAAGCATAAGAGTGGATAGTTGAATAAATTTGTTGATGCTTTAAGTCAAAGAAGGAATTTACTAATGGAGATGAGAGTTGAGGTACTTGGTTTTGATGATTTGAAGCACCTCTATGAAACTGATATTGATTTTGCATAACCTTAGAAATATTGTAAATATTAGATGGTAAGAGATAAGTGGCTTGATTATTTCATTCAACAAGACATGTTATTTAAAGGAATTCAATTGTGCATACCTAACGGATCTATGAGGGATAAAATCATGAAGGAGAAGCATAGTCGTGGACTTGTTAGAAACTTTGGGATTGATAAAACAATAAAGTTAATCTATGATAGGTAATTTTTGTCCACAGATTTGTAAGGATGTGTAGAGGTTGGTTAGAGGTTGTAGAATTTATTAAATAGAAAAGGAACTAGTCAGAATTTGGGATTGCATTCACCATTCTCTATACCTAATAAGCCTCAGGAAGATATCTACATGGGCTTTGTTCTTGGTTTTCGTAGAGCTCAAAGAGATAATGATTATATTTTGGTAGTGATTGATAGATTCTCAAAGATGGCTCATTTGATACCTTGTAAGAAGACATTCGATGCAATACATGTGGCTAGATTATTCTTTAAAGAAGTGGTAATATTTCATGGTCTACCTAAGACTATTGTTTCAGATAGAGATACTAAGTTTACTGGTTATTTCTAGAGGACACTTTGGAAGAAGTTGAATATAGAGTTGAGGTTTAGTTATACATTTCAGCCACAAACAGATGGAAAAACTAAGGTTTTGAACAAAAGTTTGGGTAACTCATTGAGATGTTTGGTGGGAGATAAGCCTCCTAATTGGTATTTTATTCTAGCATAAGCAGAGTTTGCATACAATAATTTTGTGAATAGGAGCACTAAGAAGACACCTTTTGAGATTGTTTGTGGATTGAATCTTAAAAGGACTATTGAATTAAGGGATTTGACTACTGAGAGAAAGAGAAGTCTTGAAGCTAAGGAATTTATAGATTTCATGATGAATTTGAATGATGAAATGAGAAATAATCTAGAGAATAGTAATCTTGGATATAAACAGAGAGAAGGTAAGGGGAGAAGGCATAAATTTTTTGAGGTTGGAGATAAAGTAATGGTTCATTTGAAGAAGAAATTTTTTCTAGTTGGTACATACAATAAGCTAAAGAAAAAAAAATTTGGTCCTTGTAAGATTTTGAGAAAGTTGATAGGAAATGCTTTTGAAGTTGAATTACCTTAATACATGGATATTTCACCTATCTTCAATATTGCAAACATCTTTGAGTACTTTGAAGAAGATGAGGAATTAAAAGATAACCTAGATTATCCTAAGAATAATGACATCACTAAAAATATTTTGAATAGTAGAATAAGAAAAAGTACCAGAGGAAAAGACTACATGGAATACCTAGTACAATGAAAAGATAAACTAGTGGAAGAAAGCTTATGGATTACACAAGTTGAGTTGGATCTTTATGATTCAAGTCAAAATATTAGGAATGTCTGATGTAGACATCAGTTATTTATGAACCCCAAGTGTCTGATGTAGGAGCATCTTGGGTCTTTGAGAAATCTTGCATCAACCAAAAATATTCATTATTTTATGTACCATTATTTTGTTCATAAAGTATTCGTTGTTATTTTTGGTTTCATGATATGCATGGTTGATATCATGTCAAGGAAATATTCTAGTTCCTTGACCTAAGCGTGTGTATCATGATGTTTCACATTCTTCGAGTTTTGTGTCATTCTTGGTGATCTTTGTTTCTTACAATTTTTATCCAATGAGGCACATTATTTATGTTGGCTCAATTTTCTTCACTAACATGGTGTCTTGCATAGTTGGGAGTTGACTCCTAACTTGTGTTTGGACATATTCCTAAGTGTGCATGATCTTATGTTTCCCTTTGCTTGGGTTTTGGTTTAATCTTCCAAGATTGGACCTATAATGTAATTAATTCTTGAGTAGCCTACTTGTGTCTTACCTAGCTATATATGAAGCTTGGATAGATGTAGGAAGCAATCATCTTAGAGAGAAGAAGATAGAAGATTTGAGCTTGGACTCTAATTTTGTAATTCTCTTTGTTTATGGTTGCAACCCAAAAGGCCTCACAATCAGACATGTTGTTCTCTTTAGTATTACATATGAAGTGAAATAGTTTACACTTTTGATTTGCTGCAAATGGCCTTTATGTTCTATGTTGATTTGTTTGAGTAAATCTTCTATGTGTAACTCTAAGAAAGGGTTTTGGTAGGTTAAAGTTGGATTTTTTCCACCTTATCCCTCATTTCTTTACGTCAATAAGAAGTTCTAGTATGAGAAGATTATCAAATAGTGAAGTATACCCAAAGGTGGAGAGAAATTGAAAAAAATAAAGATCATATCCAAGAAGAAATGTTGATGAAGGTTTTTTTTGTTGAAGGTACATATTGAGTTATAGAGAATTACAAAGAATTTGTTGATGAAGACAAAGAGTTGCATAGTTGTATTGTTGACAATGAATACATTTGATTATCTTATGTAATGTTTTGTAATATGAAAATCTTATGTTATGTGTTGTCATCAATGCCAAAGGGCAAGATTGTTAGACCCAATTGATAATGTAATTGGTAATGCTATAGATGTATGTAAAAGAGTCATATTAGTCACTATATTTTCATTGATGTAAAATTCTTAGTTAGCTAGAAATTATGCTAACTCAGTAGATCACTATATCAATTTAATTGATGAAGTAGATTTGATTGATGAAGAGGATTTGAATAATGTATGTTGACGACAAAGTTGATAAGTAAGGTATTCAATGGTCACTTGAAGGAGTTGAATAGTGATAATGTAATGTTGATTTGACTATTTTATAATCATGTAATATGGTAAATGTATTGAGATACACAATCTTAACCGAATGACAAGTTTAAAGAGGGAAGATTGTATTCATTGAGTGACTATAGTGTTCATCAAGCTATTGGCAAAGCAAGTTATAAATTTAGTATTGCTCGAGTGATTTTAGTATCAACCAAGTTCTATATTACCCGAGTGAAATGTTATTTTCACTAAATGATAGTTGGAAGAAAATTTTGAAAGAAATGGAATCTAAGGCTAACTTTTGATGGAAATATGGAATGTTCGAGATGTTCAAAGGCATAAGTCAAAGTTTGTTACAAGATCAACAACTAGGAAATTTCAATAAGGATCTAATGATGGAGATTAAAGAAGGATAAAGAAGCGCACAAAGTTCTATGAAAGTTCTATTTTCTATGTGGCTAAATTCATTGAATCTAAGATCGACGATTATGATTAAACAAAAATAAATGGAAGAATTAGGAGCATTGTGATGACTATTTAAGAAAATGATCAAGATAATTTTAGGCTATTGATGTTGTTGATCATGTTGTTGGTTGGAAGTTCACTAAGTGATGGTAAGGTGTGAATATGAAGTTATTGAAGGAGGTGAAAAAAGATGGCTTGTTGGTAAACAAATTTGTCACTATGAAATTACTTTTGAAAATGACCCTATTCACCCTATGAACAATGATAAGTGTGCCAACATTTGGAGAGATCACAACTGATCAATATCATATTACAATCTTCCTCTATTTTTAAGAGGGGCAATTCCCTCGTAAGAAATGGGTATTTGTGATTTTTCAATGAAAATATAGTCAAACTTAGGAGATCACAAGAAAGCTATTGATGACGAATGCACCACATGACTTCAAAGCTTCCCCAAAACAACTTAAATCACTAATAAGAATGATCAAGAACTATACTTAAAGGCTAACATTAGCTCAGTGATGATTTGATGGTTCACTAACATCTACACCATACCATGAAAACATTAATTACAACAAGAATCAACACCCAAAAAATTTAGACTTTGTAGAAAAGAGAACACAAAATGCACTTCCTTTTATTTCTTAGCACCAAGAAAATAAGAAAATTACTATTTAGAAGAACAATAATTGTCTTCACTTTCCAAAAATTACCTTGCTATTAGAACATAAGTGTCCCTTGTCTCTAAATCTAAAAAGTCCCCTATTACATGTATTATTCCTAAATTTATAATCCATTCTAGCATAACTAAATTTTTGGGTTCACAACTACCTAAAAGTTAGGATTTGGACACTGGAAATGCATTTCACAACCAATTCCAACCTTTTACAAAGTTGAAACACAACATCCAAACTTTGGTTACAATAAGTGAAATAGGTCACTTTCCACAATAGCACACGTGTTCTTCAACAATTTTGGATTCTTTTGACAATTTTCAATCTTACCAATTCCACTAACCCGTGCCTTCATCACTTCCATATATATTCCTTGTTGCAAACCATCAAATTGTGCATATTAGATAGAACTTTACACCCACCTACTACATTTACAAGAGGTTCTTAAAACTTTATCAATACTATTCAGCTCTATCTAGATTCATCTGCTTATCATTTCACCACTTGAAGATTTGAAAGTTCCATGAGAGTTGAGCCATGATTTTTCTTTTCCAACATACTAAGTATCAAGATGGTTATCACAATAATATTAATCACTCAACCTAATAGATTGCATCTACACACTAGTTGGAAATAGGCATGGGTTACCTTCACATATTCTCTAGAGACTTCAAACTCCCTCATTGAATGCCTTCAAGCTTTCATTTGCATGATGAAACAATGATGAACATATATTTGGAAGGGATGAGCATTGTGTGAAATAGATCATGTGCAACATTCTTCTTATAGTGTTGGCATTCAAACATTCTTTGTCTTTGTGGGATTCACTACAAACAAGAGTTATTAATCTTCCACAAGCCAGTTCTTTGAATTTCTCTTTCAATCAAACATATTCAAGCTATGAGTTAGGAAATGAGCTTTGAGATAATCTCATGTTCTTTGAAGACTATCCAATATTTGTAATGAAATGGTCTTTGGCAAAATATTAGAGAGTAAGACAGATCATGATCCCATGTTATCCACCACTAATGTGAGCATTAGTTCCTTAAAGATTATGATGTCGTGGGTGAGAGATGTATTGGAACATTATGTCAAATAGTTCACGTGTATATCATGCTTGATACTTCAACATTCGAAGGAAATTATCAACCATTAGGAACATCAAACTCATTCCAATGTGGATTACTGATTATCTTATGCCACATAATGTCGTGGGTTGGGTATGAGGCTTGGATTATTTTCATGCTCACAAAGATTCTAAGGTATGTGTTGATAAGGATACATCGATGACAAGCTAGCAATGACACATTATGTCAAATATTTTGTGTGCATGGTCATATCTATATTTTTTGCATGCGATAGATGAGGCATGTTGATAAAGACATTAATGGCCATTATGCAAAATAAATCATGTGCAGAAGATTATTCCCATTGAGTTAGCATTCAAATATCATTCAACTTCATGAATGAATGGGTTATTGGAGAACAAAGACATCAATTTTTATACAATCATGTAATCCACCATGATCTTGGGATGATGTGTGAGACACTCATGTTTCTATATGCTTTCAACTTCACATCAAGTACTTTCATCTTTTGAGTATCCCAGAATTTGACTACATTGTCTGCAGCCCCTACACTAGCAATTACTCTCTCATCATTAAGATAAAGAATAGTTGTGATGCTTTTTTAAGCCTTATTTCATTGTACTCTTTATCCATGATTTGAAATGGGTGCATCTATTATACTAGTAATTGGGAGAAAAGATCCTTGGTTAGTTTGGTCACACGAAGATGAAGTACTACACATGTCTCAAAAGGCTATAGTACCATCATTTGATACTGATGGAAATATCTCAGACTGCAAAGCATGTGAGCATAGTGACTTGACACTTCTTGTATGGAATTTCATGATACCAAGTCGCGTCTTGGCCTCTACATCCTAGAGCTTAACCGCCTAATCTCCAGAAGTTGTTAACATCATACTATCATCCCAACTACAACAAAGGTCAAAGAGGGCATTATGATGAGCTCTCCACCATTCTATCCTGGTATTTACTAATTCTTTTTCATAAGACATCAAAGATGGTATTTAATGACATGTATTGAACAAACTAACAAACCCTTCTTCATTTGAAACACTGAGGTTATGGCCACATCTTTATGTTTTGGCAAATGAGACTGCAAGTGCAAATGAAGAGCCATAATCACATTTGACAGTCAAAACTTTGTTGCCAACCCTTCAGATGTCATTATGGCTATATTGGGCCTATTTCAAGGTCAATGCAAGAAGTTGGGTCTCACTTTTGGCCAAAATGTGAAAGTGTTTTTCCTATTTTTGAAATATTTTGTCAATTGATGCCAAAATTTGAGCCATTTAGAGATTAAATATAAAAAAACTTCAGAAATAAAAATTTTAGTGCTCGGGATCTTCTTTTCGAATATGTAATTTATTTGTATACCCATATGATAGTTTTTTTTGTTATCAATCTTTAAAAACCACTTTTTCAAAATGCATATTTCAGGACCATACCACGCTCATGTATGAACACCATAATTTGACACAACTAAATGAATTTTCGCAAATCCTTTTAAACAGAGTTACCTAACACACCAAAGATTGATGAGAATATTTTTCTTGAATTTTTTATTAATTTTTTATTAGCTATAAAGGTAAATTTTAAAACCTCTTGTCTACGGACACCATAAGTTGATCAAAATTTCACTTTTTTCAAAAAAAAATTTAACTTCAAAAGAATTGAATGTAGATTGATGACATATAAATTAATTTAAGAAAAATCATAAAATAAAAAAGTTATTAAAGTTTTAGTGAACGCCATTATTTACATTTAGGTACCACTTTTGATTAAAAAATAATACAAAAATAGTAAATAAAAGCATAACATTAAAAAAAAAAAATTCCAAAATTAGGACAATGAGATCTCTAATGGGTTTTTGTTTCGTAAAAAAAATTGATTGGGAAGATCCTCTAAAAATTATGGCAAGGCATGAATTTGTCAATTCAATGCCTTAGCCAAATCTTGAGAGGCCAAGGCATAGGCTTGGTCTCACCAAGCCTATCCCAAACCAAAATCCAAGGCAAGAAAAAAAAAAATCTTGCCTCATGTTGTAAGAAATAGGCACCCATTATTTGAAATTCAAAAAATAGGTACCCATTCTGAAAAACTAAAAGTGGCATGTAAAATCCCCCCCAAAACTTTAAAAATTGAATTTTTAAGAAATGGATGCTCATTTTTAACTTTTAAAAAATGGGTACCCAATTTTTTTGAAAATGGGTACCCATTTCTAAAAAATTCAAATTTTAATTTCTTGAGAAATGGGTACCCGAGCCAAAAACGAGTGCCCTTTTTTTAAAATCGGGTACCTGTTTCTAAGAGGTCTCATTCCATGGATTTGACTTCCGCAGAATTGCAACCCAACTTTGTGCGTTCACCCTTCGCATTTACAAAATCCACTCTTAGTCTTTTTGTATTCATTAAAGTCATCTTATCAAACTTCATAGAAGGTTTTCATGACTGGTGAAAGCAACAAAGCTCTGAGAAAACATCACAAAATACTTTCATTTCTCTATGCATGCTAGCATTTTCAAGCACCGTTTGGCATCCAAGATTTCAATGGAGTCCTATTAATCTATTGATATTAGATACTTTCACTGAACATTCTCTTTGTGTAATGATTTCCAAAGCCTATGTCAAAAATCATATTTTTTAGCTTGTATCTTTCAACTTTATTTCCAACTGATAGTTATTTGGAAGTTGGAGTTTGAATTCGAAAGTTTGGGTTAGGATTAGGGTATGCATTCTAGGTAAAGTTGAGATTCGAACTCCAACTCCTTAACCTTAACTTTCTAAAAAGTTAAGGTTGATAAAGAGAAAGCATTGGGTATGTAGAGAGAGAAAAGTTGGCAAAGAGAGAAGGTTTTAGTACGTGGTGAGAGAGAGTACGTAGCGAGAGAGGGGTTTGAGTACATGGTGAGAGAAATTTCTAGTATGTAGAGAGAGATGGTTTGAGTATGTGGAGAGAGAAAACTTTTGCATTTTAAATTTACTCTCATTCCCAAACTAAAATTTATTTTAACTTGTTGGGTAAATTAACAAGGTAATATAGCTAAACCAAGTGAACCAAGCATAGTCGAAAGAAGAAGAAAGAGAATGAGTGAATCAACCAGTCGAGAGAACAGAGAAAATAGATCAAAAGATAGAGATCAAATAAAGACAAGAATATAAAGGAGATCTAAACAAGCAAGTTGGTAGTGTTATACCTAAACTTATCATTTTTACACTATTACTTTCTAATCATTGTAGCAAAAAATCTCGTAGAGTGAGTGGACCTAACAAGTCCATGAGATCTTATATGGTAACATTGATTACCGATGTTTGTAGGTCCTTTAGAGTAGACCACTCTTAAGACAAGATCAAGGAGTGATAAGGTCTAGATGATATTTTTGTCAAATCCTCTAATAAGGTCACATTAACAATGTGTTTGTAACCTTTAAACAAGGTTGGCTCCCAACATAGCTCACTTCATAAGAGTAAAAATTTTAGGTTGGAAGTCCTAGGTGGTTTTTCCCTTCACAGGTTTTCCATGTTAAAAATCTTGGTGTCAAATGTGTGAATGTTGTTATGTTGCAAGTTGTTTTTCATGTTATTTTTCATTTTATTGCAACTTGGTAACAACTAGGTTTATAGTAGGTAATAACTAAGTGGTATCATTGTTAGTTGGTTATAATAGAATAGTGAATGACAAGCTTGGAGTAAAGTGTTTGAATGTGTAAATAATGAAGATGAATGAGTACACTAAGTGATTACTTATGATGATTATAAATGTTGTTTGGCATTGAAATTGTTAAAAGGGACTGTAGGATAACTAAGCATAACTAATTCACACTCTCAGTTATCTAATAGATCCTTGATTTAAATTTTTTGAACCTTGGTTGTATGAAAAGGGATATTTTGATAGAATGAAAAAAATGTCAATTTACCAAGGGCTATGTTGCAAACACCCAAAGCATCAATAACACATCACTAAGGTAGATCCTAATTAGCGTTAAAAGCCATTTCAAAACACAAGGTGAGGCCTTTATGGCTACTTAGAATCTTAATATAGTTATTAGGGGGCTATGTTACAAACATAAAAAAACATCACTAACACATCACTAATCTTATGACTCATATTATATGAATGATGGACATTCAAAAAAATTGGACCATTTTTTAGTATAAAGGAAGCTACACTCATGATATCAATTTACCAAAAAAAAAATTAATAACTAAAATAATTAAATATAGCATTCCTTAGATAAATGTATTTAATTGTTACACATATAAATATTAAAAGATATAATATAATTAGACAAGAATCTGCAACATAATGGTAAACTATGAACTTAATTAATAATAATAATAATAATTAACCACGTCACATAATAATAATCAATGTTGGATATATATAATAAAACTACCAATTTAAAAATATTATATAAATTATTTATAATATGAAAAGGTTGAATACAATTGATGAAAATAATGGTAAGTAATGCAAAATTAGATAACAATTAGAAAAAATAATGATAAATCACATAACAATTAGAAAGAACAATGATATGCAATATAGAAGCCATCGACCGCTATTTAGAATCCCAAAAGGACATTCCAACCAGATTTTAATCCCAACATGTTTCTAAACCAAGAAAAACAATTTGATGCTTTATTTATTGAGTACATGGGAATGTGGTGGGAATGTGGCATTGATCCCTCTAGGATTTTACCCATAGAACATTGGTAAGTAATTATAAAGAGATGGTTAGAGAGTGTCAATTTCAAGAACCTGTTTCAACCTAAGCAAATGATGGCTCGGTGCCCTTACATGCCAAATTGCTCTCCCACTCATTCCACGTTTCTCATGAAAGCTTAAGTTTTAGAATTTTGTGTCCGTCTCCATTGAGCTTTTCCTTTAGCTCAGAGGAATTGTACAATATGTAAAACTTGGTGATTGATGAAATATTAGCTTAATTACAGTGCAAAATCTGCATTGCTCTTTTTCAAGATTTCTAGACATAATCAACACAATCAATGCTAAGAATAATGTACATTTAGCTCATGCAAGTTTGAAGCCACCAACTTAAATCAAATGGGTCCCTAACAATTTTGTCATAAAATGGCATCATTGTCCATCATGCACATTCCGTGAATTGAAATTTATGATTTTAAATGTTTGGAAACTTGTCCCCACCTTGAAAATACTTGTCTAACATACAAACAAACCTTGAGACGTGTGTAATTGCGTGAGCTCATGAGAACCTTGTTGTTGATTGGACGTTTGATTAAAATGTATTGGGATTACAAAAAGCCACCATTATAGAAAGCTACAAAATGAAGAAAATGACAAGAAATATACGATGGTGGGAATATGAGCGATTGATTTGAAAGCCAATCAAAAATAATCAGATAGATTTTTTAATTATTATAATTGATTAAAATTACCATGGTCATAATAAGGATATCTATCTCTAAAAGGAAATTAAGCAATAATAATATTTTAATTAGTGAGAACGATTGTTATTATTTAAAGTTTAATTTTTACAAAATATGCTTGAACTAAATATAATCTAGTTTTGACGGACCGATTTTCTTAATAATAATAATAACCACAACAAAAATTCGAATTAACATAATAGATGAGGAAATAGATGAGGAAATGTAAAATACCCAATCATTTTCATAGAAAAAAAAAAATCTATATTTGGTCATGGATTCGATCCGAACGTAAGTGCTAAGCTCGCATCCTTTGTAGTGGGAGATGAGTGACGTGAGTTGCTCAGCGACTGCTTTTTTCACTTTGTATTTAAACTTTCTTCCACTTTATCGTATTTCTGAATGCTTTGTTTCATATCGCTTGGTGGAATTTGACGGTCACCCCTGCCATATATTTTTTAGTGACAGCTTTAAAAAAAATTTCATGTCTTTCATTCTATATTTTGATTAAAGTTAGATTGTCAATTTTCATTTATAATTTAAACATTCTATATTTTGATTAAAGTTAGATTGTCAATTTTCATTTATAATTTAAACATTCTATAAATTAGAAAATAATAATATTAATTAGTAATATATGATGGAAGAAGCAAGTCTCTAAGTTCATCTATGTTACTTTAAGAGATTTTTAAATTTTATGTTTTTAAAAATTAATTTTAAATTTTATTATATTGTATTTTAATAATATTCTAAATTAATATAAATATGTAACATAGCTAAAGTGAAAGAAAAAAAATAGAAACATTATAATATAAAATAATATATATTTATCATGCATATATATTATATTGATTATAAATCATATTTATGTCTAATATTAAATAGAATATTAAGTTACATATAACAAATATTGATGGTTTAGTAATAAATTTACTTGTTATATTGATGGTTATCTAAATAATTAGCCTATCAAACCATACAGTCTTACATTTTTTTAACCTGTCATATACGGTTCAAAAGTGCAAAAATGGTCAATACAGCCATCAAATTCCAAGCCTGCTTCTAGGTACTTGTGGACAAGAACTTTTAAAAGCCCAGAATATTGCATCTTTATTTTTCTACCCATTTGTTTTTTCCTCCCTTCTCTTCTTATTTCGACGAAAAAAACATGGGAGAACTTTTTTAAATGTGAAAGAATAAAGGATGAGAATTAGTTAGTAGATTAGTAAATTAGCAATTGCACAATTTTGTACGTGCAACGATAAGCGATAGTGTTTGGATTTGTAGAAAGGGGTTTGTTCTTGTACTTTTTAACAAATTGACTATTAGCGAGTCTTTTCAAGTTTGAGTGAGAAGATTGAGAACTGTGAAATTTCAAGATATATAACTTTCATAAATATAAATAAATCATTAATATTTTTATTTAGAAAACAAAAAGATGATAAATAAGCCAAAAAAAACAAGGTCACTAAAAAATCAACTTTATAAATTAATATCTATAGTTTACAAGGTTCAATAAAGATATCATTTTGAGAGTTTAAGAAAAATACTATAAAAGGTTACGAGTCTACTAATAATGAATGAATGATACATTATTTGTATTTTCAATTGCTAAAAACATTGAAACCTTTGCCATTAGATTTTATCCAAAAGTCAACTTTATTTTCAAGATCTATTTCTATTATAAATTATAAAAAATTATTAACTTCTTTTTTTTCTAAATCACTTTAATTTTTTAAATATTTCTTAAATATATTTGTTGATCTATTTATTTGTTAAAATATTTTACTTTAGATTTTTCTAATAGTCATCTTCTTTCTAATTTAAAATAAATGTTTCCCAAATTAATCTTAAAACACATTCAACATTTATTCCTAGTGGCTAAAACAACAAAGAAATAAAAAATTTAAGATATGAAGATCTTAGATTTATTTCTAATAACCACATGATTTCTAATTTGAAACAAGTGTTTTCCAAATAATTAATCTAAAGAACACATTTAACTTTAATTGAAAATATCTCATGCATAAAGTGATAAAGAAATTAAAAAAATTAAGATAGAAAAAAATATTTCATCTTAGATTTATTTCTAATAATCACGTGTTTTCTAATTTTGAACAAATATTTCCCATAATCTTAAAGAACATATTCAAACTTTATTTAAAATATGTCACAAGTAATCAAAAAACATTTGAATTAAAAAATAATACCTATTAGCTCAAAAATAAAAAAATATGAATCATATTTCATGGACATGCAAATTCTACAAACATATTTTCTTAGTTTCTTTTTCAATTTGTTTATGTCATAAAAAGAAATGCAACTTGTTTACAATATAGATAAATGAATAATTAAAGCATTTAACTTGAGAAATATGGATGCATTACAACTACTATATACAGAAAGTTTGACAATATATACAAAAGAATGGAAGGTGAGGGATTTAAGTTTTCCTAATGAACAAACACGAAAATAAATTTGCATCATTGTCACAAATACTATTAAATTTATTTTGCATTGCAAATTGCATTCATTTGTGTTATTTCAATAAAAATCAAAAAAAAATTTCCTTGAACTCAAGATTTAATAGGGCGTAATCATATAAATTAATTTGATAAACATAACAACAATCATGACAGTGAGAGAAAGTAGTCCATTAACGACCTGCACCAAGGGTCCCTCCTGATGAAAAAAATTAGCATCTATGGTCTGCAGGTAAAATTACTCTTATGGAAGCTCAAAATACTCTCTGAATAAATTTCTATGGATAGAGGACATATGAAGAAATTGCAAGAACCCAAATCTTTAATTTTGTCCTTACGGTTTAAAAGTCCCATTAAAATACATCTCTTAGAATTTGGTAATTCTAAGCACAACTGCAATCAAACAAAAAGGCAACAATTTCTATGTTCTTTGCTATTTGTTGAACGTCTATTAAAATTAGAAAGTTTCTGTGACAAGATTAAAGATTATTTTTTAGAAATTTCTAAAAATTCTTGTGTATAGGAAAATCCACCGTAAAATACAAAAATTGCTAATGCTGACAATTTTTGATAGAAATTTGTAAAATCTAAAGTTCCCACATATAAGCCTATCAACTTAAACTATTGGCTTAAATTATTATAAGCAATTAAGTTGCATGTAGAAATAATAAAGACACATGAAATCATATTTGTGGTTTACAATTTGTGAGTGTAAAAATTAGCTATAATGGCTAATGGTATGCTTCCCCTAATTCTATTTGAGAAAACTTGAGATGCATTTGATAAGATTTAAAAGTTTATGTAACAAATATTTTGTGATATTTTTAATGAAAATTTTAATCATTTTAAAACAATATTAACCAAATCAGTAACTTAATAGACTTTAGATATAAGAAGTATATGAACAAGTGAAGTGTGAACCACATGAATAAATAATATATCTTGATTATAAACACTTAGAATTTATAATAATAAATTATAAAGATATCATGACATTAATAAGATTCATTTATAAAAAAATAACATCGTCCTCAACCCACCCTTGCCCCCTCAAAGTAAAAAAAAAAACAATGTTATGTTGTTGAATATTTATTATAACATTTAAACTTTATTAAAGAATTTTAAGACAATATAATAATAATACAAAATCACAAGATTCAAGATTGATTATGAAAAACATACCATCGTTAGAATAAATTAAAATATATAACTTTACTGCATTATTTTTAGATAAATTCAATCAACTTAATATTGTCTTAATTCATCCACTTATATAAGTCAATTTTCTTTTTGGTTTTGTAAAGTCATTATATTATTGTTAAGCTTATTTTGGCTAACAACCTCACTCAATTAAGCTTTTTGTGGAGTCAGTAGCCCAATGGTTAGAAAATGTGTCTCCTTATTACATGTCGCTTAAAATTAAGCAAACATGACATTTACATAATTGTATTGTGTAAGACATTACCACTATTTTGTTGACCCTAATGGCAAACTTGTCTATAGTGCAAACCACTTAGTCATTTACTAGGCAATGTTCGTTGGTCATAATTGTAGCAAAATCATAATACAGGTTGAGCTATTAAGTAGAGAATTGAAGAAGTTCAATTAGTGCTGAGGCAAATATAGCTGTCAAGTACACAAGTATCAATGAGCATTTCAGTAGTTGTCGAGTGATTTAGGAGGCAACAAGCGTCGAGCAATCTAGAAGGTAAAATCAGTTATGGTTGAGTCAAGTTCATGGTGAGGGACAACATGTCAGAACAAGCAGAATTGAGTGCTAGAAGCTATATGAGCCGAGTAACACAGTTTGTTGTATTTGAGTTTGGAATGGCACAAACTCCTAGGTAAACCATTTTGTCAAATTGGAAGTGTGTTTATATGATCAAGGAGTCAATCATGGAGTTAATTATGCCTATAATTGCATATCATTAATCCCTATGTTATGGGATTAGCCAATCAGAAAAATGGAAAGGTTAAGTGGTAAAAAGAATGAATCCTAATTGTTGATCAAGGCTTAGAAGCTTCTTCAAATGGTTATAAAAGAAGGGTTTTAGCCAAGATTTCATGATGTTGAAGTTGTAAGAGAGAGAATTGCAAAGTTGAAGGACTAAGATGATCGAGCAGTGCAAAGAGGAGATAGATCATATCTATCACATTGAGGTGATTTCATATTGGAAATAGAAGATCTGTCATTGATAATCAAAGTGCAAACCAAAAGATAATGGTACTGATCACATCCTAACCAGTGTATCAGGTGAATCTCTTAAAAGAGTGGTCCTAATAGACCTTTTATAAATCTCCTAACTTATTACTCACTTTATTGTGATGTAAAATCCTCTAATCAAGGTAGAATAAGAAATCTTGTAAGCTCTTAGCAGTCAGACCCCTTATAAGGTAGATTGTCAAAAGTAATGAAAGTTTGTAGCCCCAATAGGCACACTTTATTACTATAGTAGTGAAGATTTTGTGGGTGTCATCCCCATCATAGTTTTAGGGTTTTTGTGTCACCATATCTGGTATCATGTGTTAATCTATTGTTTATATGTGTTATTCATGTTATTGGATATTAGATTTGATATTAGATTTGATATTACATGTTGATATATGTTGATGCATGTCAAGGTTAACACAAAGATGCTTGTATTTAATAATGTATGAATGTGATTCATGTTTTAAGTAGTAGAAGTTTTAAAGATCCTAATTCACCCCTACCTCTTAGCATCTTACTTTCCCTATTAGATTTCCAACAATTGGTATTAGAGCTAAGTTCTCTAAGAAAGAAGTCTAACCACTTGAGAGTCAAAGATCTTGGAGATGGAAGCCTATAATTTAGGAAAGGTGATTGAGAATCAAAAGATTGATTTGCAGCCTGCATTTGAGAAAGTCAAGGATGTAAAGGAGGAACTAAAGAAATACTTGAAGAGAAGGAAAGCGATGGTAATTCAGCAAAATGACAGACAGTAAAAGGAAGAAAGTATTGAGGACTTATGTGATGAAGGAAGATATATTGGACATAAATAACATCCTGAATGAAGAAATAAGAGCATGAAATACAGTGAGTGAGGCTATGTGAAGTTACTGAACAAAATAAAAATGTTGAAGAAGATAAGTTAATGGATGATGAAGACAAAAGGAAAATAGTTACAAGTCTTGATGAAAAGATTAATGAGGTACAAAGGATGACTCACAATCAATTTGACATGGTCAATCAATTATTAAGTTTCAATCATGAGATTACTAGGAAGGTAGATGAGATTATAGATCCAAGATTTGAGAACAGTTAACTAGAAGTTGAGTTGAGAGATGAAAAGGAGATCATTGAAAGGATGAATAAATTAGGAGAGGCTATGAGACAACTTGATGAATAGTTAAAAGAACAAATAAGACCTCATGACATTATTGGATTAGGCTACACCAAGTTCATATCATCTACCAAGCAAGGAGAAACACCAAAGCATGGAGAAAAAAGAAATGCAAAGCCAAAGAACAAGAAGCCTACATGTTATCACTATGGAAAACTTGGCCATACAACAAATGTTTACAGGAGAAAAATTGGCAAGTCAAATCCCAAGCACAAATTCAATGGTAATTATTTCAATTGCAACAAGCATGGACTTCGAGAACATGAATGTAGATCAAAGACCAATAAGACATAAGCCACATTAGATTTGAAGGTTACTATTATATATGTTAGAAGTATGGTCATAAGGCACAAGATTGCAAATCTAATGTAAAATATAGTTGGAAACCCAAAGGTCAAGGCAAAGAAAATTGGCAAGTTAATACTATAAATTGGGATTACAATACTTGGGTCATTTGTCAATAATGTGGTAAGTATGGACACATTGCGAAAAATTATGCAAGGATGCATCTTAAAGGAAGACCAAAAAACTAGAGAAATTTTGGACCAGTATTCTTCAACTGTTAGAAGGTCAGACACCTAAACACAGACTATATGAACCAAGCATAGACATATAATAATAACGAGAAAAATGGGAAAGAAAAGGTCAATGCAAAAGAAGTGAGAAACCAAATGAATCAAACTTGGAAGAAGAAAATTGATGAAGGTAATAGTATAAATGTTGAAGTTGTGATCATCCAATCCAATGGGTTAGGTGATTTCCCCCATCACAAACTAAATGAAGAGGTATGTATGGAATTGTATTTTAAATTTGCTAAATCATACATCAATTCCTAATATTGAAAGTACAAAAATCCAAATTAGTATAAGTTAAGATGCATTAGGACAATATTTGAAGTTTGAACTAAGTAATGTGCGGATGCCAATTTGATAAGCTAGAGATGGTTGAGTGTTAGTATTCAAGGATGAATGAATAAAGTGGTTGAATAAGATTGGTGGTATTGATCGAGTTAGTATGTGATCCAAGTTGAAGACTAAAGGAAGTATGAGTATCGAGTTTTGTGGAATGGATCGAGACAATTGGCATGCATCCTCTATATGTACAAAGGATTTATGAGGCCCTAAAATTGTTTTTTGACCCTTGTAATGAATTTTGTTGATCATTTTAAACACCTTGCATTCGAGATTTTAGAGCAGAGTAGACTTGGAGCAATTCCAGAGTGAAGCTAAGTGATTTGTGTGAAATTCTTATTATGTGTCATCAATAATTGGAGTGATTTGAAGGTTGTGTTATCACCAAGTGAAGCAGGGTTGAGTTTCAAACCCTAAATATAGAATTGGCATCAAGTTTGATAGTCAAGAAGGGTGAAGCATCAAAGGTTAGTGATGTGCAATTAATTTGTAATGAAGCTATTAAACCACAAAAGTTCCAGGCATATCCAAAGATTGTATTGAAGGGTGATTCATACAGTGCCTTGCCATCCATCCCACCTATGGTTATTATGATCCATGATGTTAGGTCATGCTATATGTGGAAAATTGGCAAAATAGGAGATTTTGAGTTAAGGAATGCATATGAGAGATTGTGCATTGATGGAAAGCTGAAGGAGGAGCATAAGTACATTGTCAAGGCCAGACTCACCTGTGCCCTAGATTTCCTAAAGGTTTTCAAGGTAGAGTGGATAAATATTGTTCTAAGCTGAGTACATGAAATGAAATTGTGGCCAGAAGGTGGACTATTGGAAATCACAAAGAAAATTGTACATTGAGTGACTGGTTACCCTACCATAGACAAAGTAAATACCATTCATTGTCAAAGTAAAGATGTGATTAAAGCCAATACTATGACAGTGTGGAATAAGCATGGTATGACAATTTCTAACATAAAGGGCATCGAGACAGATTTTGTTGTGAGGGTTATAGCTCACAAGTTATACTAGTCAAGTTGACCAGATGATGTTCCCTGTGTTATAATTGGCATTGCCTAGAAAATTGTTAAGAAAGGCCCTCCATATGGCCTAGCTAACTTGCAACTGCAATAACTAGATGAAAACCTGAACAGCATCAAGATGGCGAAGAATATGATGTGTAAGTTTGGATCTTTGTTGGTTTATGTACTCTTTAATCTGCAAAATTATTTTCCTTCTAAAGGCAATGTAACATGGAGTAAGAAGAAGTTGGTCACCCAACAAATCAATGAGTTTATTAATTAGTCGGGAGATAACCTTTAGACTATTTTTTAAATGGTTATTTTGATGAATTCAAGTAGAAAATAAAAAATAGGTCCAAGATCTCTAATTCACTAGTTGACAAGTACTAAGAAAACATTAGTTTTCTAGTAGATACAAATAGGAGTTATATTCAATATGTCATACCTAGAATTGCATGGTTGAAGCTACTAAGATATGAGATTAGCATTAATGAAGTAGTTGTAGTAATCACAACATTGTTGGATGAATCCATAGAAAAGGAACCTGAGCCATTCAACACATATGGAACTGCCAAAATAAAGATAATGATGCAGACTAAGGTCCCTAAAATGGATAGGAAGAGAAAGGAATGATAAAGAATCTAGAGAGAGTTCTAGGTGAAGGTATTGAGCATGATGTACCATTGCAAATCACTAAAGGTAATATATCTAGTGATGATGAGGAAGAAGAAGAGGGAAATGAAGATGAAATAAATGATGAATAGGAAGGTCATGAAGAAGAAGAGGTAAAGGTAAAGGTAAAGGTAAAGAGATAGTTGTGGCTGAGCCACATATCACTAAAGAAAGAAGAATGATTCAAAGCCTACCCCTGAAACACAAAGAGTAACCAGACAAAGAACTAAGGCAACTACTACTATAGTTGTTAAGCCACAAATGAAATGAGTTGTGAAAGTTACAAGACTAGATCAAGACAAGAGTGCAACAAAGAGGAAAGATAATCCAAACAAGGTCAAGAAAATAAAACTAGTGAAGACGTAGAGGAGAAGGCATGTGGTTTCTAAGGATGATGATGAAGAAAAAATAGAATTTGAGGACACTAGTTAGTTCAGAGTGGTTCTACACAAGAAGCCCCAAATAATTGATGAGTTATGTGAGAATATTAGGGGGCTGTAGGATTATCTGGATTTATTTTTAATAAGTTTGATAAATTGAGTAAGGAGGACAAGAACAAAGTAGAAAAAGCATTGTTAGATATGATGTCAAACTTTAAATATACACCATTAGAGATTGGGAACATGATACCCAATGAGCTCTATGGTAGAGCAGATAGAAAATAGAAGTAAGCATTGATAACCGAAAGGAAAATTAGAGAGGGCACACTTTCCCAAGTCATGCATGAAATTTTTTTTAAAAGTAATGAAAGAGTTCAATAATAGATTTGTACCTAAGAGGAGGGCTTTCCCAAAAAACAAAATTGAGAATATTGTAGAGGAAAGAAAAATGATATGGAAGAAAATATATGGATTGATTCATGATGATGAATGAAAGGAAGAAGAATAAAAAGATGAACAGGAACATGTGGTACTAGATAATACTAAAGATATTAATGATGGCCCAGATAACCTTGTTGATACATTTCACAATTTGATGCAACTAAGTGAAGGGAAGACATAAACAATGATCATTGATGGAGAACCATAAATGATACTAGGAAGGAATTTGTTGAGTGAAGAAAATGTCATAGCTGAGCTGAGGAAGCAAAGTGAAGATCTTGTACAAACCAAGTTAGTATAGATGCCAACTCATGAGAAGTTGATGGACTCCAATCCTATGATTGTGCAAGTAAAGTACTATCTAAAGATTGAAGCATATGATTCCACACAATAGGTAGATGCTACATCTGTTGTCCCTATTCCATTTTCATAGTTAGTTGAGAACAAGGACAAGGAGATAGAAGTTTTGGTCAAGTCGAGCAATAGAATATGCCGACTAATGAAGAGAAAAATGTTTGAGTATCATATCAATAGAATACTTCCAATGAGGGAAATGTTAATGTTAATGTAAATATTGAAGAAGAAAAGAATGAAAAGAGCCAAAATGATCAAGTGGATCAGATAGGTGAAAGATCAAATGCCCCAGGACCTTAGATTGAGGGAGCAAAGGAAGCTAGACAATCGAGTTCCACAAGAGAACTTATTACCAATGTTGAGAAGGAAAAGGAGAATGCACCTAAATAGTAAGTAACTACTACTAAGGGAAAAATATCAAAATGTGGATCATACATAGACCAAGGAGACACATAGATTGAGCATAAGTGTACAAACCAAAGTTCTACAGATGACAATGTCGAGCTCCAACACCCCATACTCAAAGGGGAAGAGAATAAAGAAAAAAAGAAATCTCCAGTGGGAAGTCAAGGCAAGTCTATCACCTTAGATGAAGTGATTGAGATCCCCAATTGGGACACATATAATTTGATGTTTGATTAGTTGAAAATATTAGTAGAGCTATTTGCAAGGAAAACCAAACAAGAGGAAATGAGGAGAGAGCATCAATAGAAGTAAGTATTACATGAGAAGACAAATATATTCCTTGAAACTATTATTGTTGAGAACTTGAATGAACATGCCCCAATCATTGAACATTTAGGGCCAGTTTGGCTGCAGGAATAGTAATACGTATTATGGAATGCATATTCTGGAATACGTATTCTGGAATAGAAAATGGGGCTATGTATTCCTGTTCTCCATTTGGTTCGGCCAATATTTGATGGGAATTTGCGGACCCCAAAATTTATGTTTTCTAAAATAAAATAAAAAATGGAATAGGAATACATATTCCAATAACACCTATTTTGGTGGAATTGCAAAACCCCATTTTTGGGCCAAAAATGGAATACGTATTCCATTTTTACTTCGTATTCCAATTCCATTTTGGTGCATCCAAATGAGGAATTCAAAATTTTTGGAATTTACATATGCCTATTCTGCTTGTATTCCGCTCGCCAAACGGGCCCTTAGTTCAAATTGTGGAGAAATTAAATGAACCTAACATAGACACGAGAGAAAATCGTATGCAGAGGTCAGAGAGAAAATTTGAGAATAAGGTAATGGAGAAAATAGTACAAGAGATTGCATTGAAACAGGTTGAACTTTCTACCCTTTTAAATGATTTTGAGAAGATAGTTCAAAATGTAAATACATTATTTATGAAGCTATGTTATATTCCATCATTTACAAAAGAAATAAGAGATCATATGGACAAGATTGATGTTGATCTATAGTAAAGTGGAGACATGTTGACCTTGGACACAAGTTCAAACTCAGTACATTTTTCAAAGTTGAGATTCTTACAAGGAAAGCAATCTAAGTTGATCCAAGAAGAGAGAAAAATAAGGGTAGAAATCATCACAATTCAAGCTTTGATGACACCTTATTTGGAGGTCATGCAAAGACATTTGCAAACTATCAAGGATTTAGTTTTGAGTAATCATAATTTATCCATTGTAGATAATATGGTGGAACTAGCTACAAGATTAGAAATTGAATGCCATATTCTTCAGACACTGAAGACTGATTGGGATGCTGAAATGGATCTTATATTGCAATGAAATAAACCATTTTTTACCAAGCATGGTCTTATTCCCTGTCCCTAGCTTACTATTAGAAGAAAACTATGACAAAAATAAGGGGGAAATGTATAGAGATTAGAGATCATACAGGGGAAAAAATTTGTATACCGAGGGAGTAGAGCACTGTATATAGTGATCGAGCTAAGGTATGCAGTATACCGAAAAGGGGAGTTCCATTTTTGAAGTTTTGAAGTTTTGTTATGTATGAATTTTTTATAATGATGAGTGTTTTTGCCACTAATTCCAAAGGGAGAGATTGTTGACCCTAATGGAAAACTTGTCTATTGGTGTAGAATACTTAGTCAACTACTAGGCAATGTTGGTTGGTCATAATTGTGACCGAGCCATCATACATGTCGATTTATTAAGTACAAAAGTGAAGAAGTTCAATTAGTACCAAGGAAAATATAGTTGTTGAGTGCACAAGCATTGCCAATAATTTTAGTAGTTACTGAATGATTTAGGAAGCAACATGTGTTGAGCAATCTAGAAGGTAGAATTGATTATGCTCAAGTCAAGTTCATGCCGAGGGACAACATGTTAGAACATGTAGAGTTGAGTGCCAAAAGCTATATGAGTTGAGTAACATAGTTTGTTGTATTTGAGTTTGGAATGATACAAACTTATAGGTAAACCATTTTGCCAAGTTGGAAGCATGTCTATACGATCAAGGAGTCAATCATGGAGGTAATTATGCCTATAATCATGAATCATTAATCCTTATGTTATGGGATTAGCCAATTAGAAAAATAGAAAGTTCAAGTGACAAAAAGAATGAATCCTAATCATTGATCAAGATCTAGAAGATCATTAGATGGTTATAAAAGAAGGGTTTTAGCCAAGATTTCATGTTGTTGAAGTTATAAGAGAGAGGATTACATAGTTGAAGGTGAATCAAAGGTTGAAGGACTAAAGCAACTAAGAAATGTAGAGAGGAGATAAAGCATACCTATCACATTGAGGTGATTTGATATTGGAAAGAGAAGATATTTTATCAACAATCAAAGTACAAACATATTTTAACTAGTGTATTAGGTGAATCTCTTAATAGAGTGGTCCTAACAGACCTTTTATAAATCTCTTATCAGAGTAATCACTTGAATGTGATGTAAAATACTTTAATTAAGGTAGACTTAACAATCTTGTAAGCTCTTAGCACGACAGACCCCTCACAGGGTAGGTCATCAGAAGTGATCAAACTTTATAGGCCTAACAAGCACACTTTATTGCTGAAATAGTGAAGTTTTTGTGGGTGTCACCTCCACCACAGTTTTACCTTCACCCTGGATGGTTTTTGCATTACCATATCTGGTGTTTGTATTGATCTATTGTTTATATGTATTATTCATGCTATTAGATATTATATCTGATATTACATGTTGGTATATACGTTGATGCATATCAAGGTTAAGATAAAGATGTGTGTGGTGAATTAAGTATGAATGTTGTAGCACCTTTCATGTTTGCAATTTGTACCTTGTTTATTTTTTACTTGAGAGATACTTGTACTCATGTTATTATTTCTACATTTGAGATGAACTAAGGAGCACATGTTATACTTTAATTTTAGTATCATAGTTGCTAGACAACTATGTTGTGTAGTTGATCATAATTGCATGTTGATGCCATTTTGAGATGACAGTGTGTTTTATGATGATATTTGGTTATCCAATATTTGGATATATCTATGATTATGGTATGTGTTGGATTTAATGTTCTGATTATTTACTTATTCTTGCTTCATTATACTTTATGCGAACGTGAGTGATGTAAATGGATTATTTTAGTAGAATTAAATAAATGGTTAAATTAGGTATTTAATGTATTTATTGCTTTGATTATGTTATTATACACAATTTCACTTTATCATGTGTTTTAGTGTGCAATATTTTATATCCCTGGTAGTGGCACCTGGAGTTAGCGATTCAACTATTCATTATCACCAATGTCATCCATGTATGGTTGACGTATCTTATTTAATTATTTAATTAAACCTTCCGATGATTTGATTAAATCTAGAATTATTTGCATTATGTGACTAGACCTATGAGTGTGTTTGTGCATTTAGAGTTTTGCAATGTCATGAAGGTTGCTAAGGAAATTTCTGTGATTTTTGGGTTTTCGGGCTTTAAATTATATTGAATTTAGTTTTTGGCAGCTTTTCCATAGATGAATTCTTATTACTAGGAATAACTTATTTTTGTTTGAGTCGATTCAGGGTTTAACTAGGTTGGCTAGTTATTTTTCCCTAATTGATTCACTTTAAAAGTGAATAAGTATTGAAAGAGGAAATTAATTCCTCACTTCTCACTTTTGCAAATTACGAAATTGAGAGCTTTTTTGACAATACTCTTCTAGAGGATCATGTTTTTGTTTGTTGTGAGAGCTGCGGGTGTGGGATCTTCGTGAGGTCAGTCTCATTGGATCTAGCTTGGGGAGACCTTGTTGTGTCATGATTTTTGGTAGCTTTTGTAGGTTATTTATTTTATTGTGTTGTTTCCTATTTCAGCCCCTTTTGTTGTCAGGTAGGGCTCTCCCATTTTTGTGTTTCAACTCAGTTTTTGGTTATGTTTCTGTAGTTGTTTGTTAGGAGGCTGAGAAATAGTGTTCCCCTCCATTTCTATTTGTTGGTTTTGTTTGGTTGGTCAGGTATGAATGTTTTCCCTATTTTCGAGATGAGGGTTTGGGATTTTGTGTTGTTATGTTGGTCATTTTTGCATATGGTTTTCGAACTTGAACTTTATTGGATTTTCATGGCTTTTGTGCCCAAAGACCAAATGGGTTTTATTTTTGATATTTTCAAGTTTTGGGGCTTTTACCTCAATTTGTGTGCCACCCAATTTTCTCAAGTTTTCTTGGCATGTTATTGATTGTGGACTTGGATCATTCGTAGGATGTCAGTCAGATCATTGTTGCACTTTTATGTTGTATTGGGATGTGTCTCACATCTGTCCTCCCGAGTTGTTATTCGGTTGAGTGTGGTTCCTGCTTGTGTTCTCATCTTGTATTTGATATTCGTAATGGTGGTGCGACAGACATGAGCACATGTGCATGCATTTGTCGTGTGACTTGTGAGGCCCGATCTCCTATTTGTATTTTGATGGAGTTATTTTCATTTGGGGTTGGTTGGGAATATGCATGCCTACAAGCATTCATCATGTTATGAGTATGGGTATGTAGAGTAAGGTCGGTGGAGGGGCTTATCTCGCTACCATGGTGTCCTAGCCCAAGTTGGTGTTAAGGAGTTCTAATAAGTGATAACTTAATTAATTGATAGAAAATTAAATAAGATAAGAAATGTAAAGTTGGCCTCCTGAGGGTGGTGCCAAGGGGTATGGTAAGTGATTCTTAGTCCTTGTGGTTTAGCTGAGGATGCAACATGTCAGCCTCCCAAGGGAGTACCAAGGGGTATGGTTTTTTATCATGTTCACCAACTCTCCACTAGATTCCCTACATAGTTACCCATTTAGTGTCTGACCAGGACCTGTTGTACTTGCATTGCCTCATGTTCTTGGTTTCAATCATCATTCCTATCTGGCATAAGTGATAACCATGGATGTTTACTTTATGTGAGTTTGTAGTTGGATCATTATCTCCATCACCATGGCGGGAGTGGACCTACAAGTTTCACGTGGTTGGGAGGCATAGCTACCTTCACCATTGCTGGTGACCGATGTACAAAGATGGTCTATTGTTCTAGTGCAATCATTGCTTGATGTTTTCACTTGATACTTCAGGTTTTGGAGTATGCTTTCTTGTGATTTATGCTTTCATTGGAATGCTTGGATATCATGTTTAGATGATGTTGGTTAGTTGATGCATTTCCTTTTTATGATGTTTAGCATATGTTTAGATGATGGTTTTGATTAGTTGGAATATCTAATGCTTTACTTTTTTGCATGATTAGATTTCCTTATTCTTATGATGTAGTATGTTTTAGTAGTGACATCCTCATAAGACAACTCCAATGATCTAGTCGATAGTTTGGGAAGTTACATGTGGGGGATGGCTAGGACCTTTGAGGTCTCGTGATGCTATTATGGTTGGGAGGAACTGTGCATGAATTTTGTTATTCTTGTACATTGTGATGTTGCTTTCAATATGTTTCTTTTACTGCTATGATTTAGATGGTTAGTTGTATTTCCATTTCTAGCCATCTGCTTATTGCATTTGAGTGTCCAAGCCTCAACTTGTGGATCCGATACTCCCTGGTGTGGAGGTTCTAACCCCATTTTTGCCTTATATTCTTTTGTCGTCATGTTTCCTACTTTTCTGGGTGACTGTGTTTTAGCATGGAGTGATAGTTTTAAAGTATCACATGCCCATAGAGAAAAGGTCATGTGAAACTGGAAAGTATCACACGCCTTAAGAGAAATTATTGTGCGATATTGGAAAGTATCGCACGACCATTGGAGAAGTATCGTGCAGTACTGGTAAAGTATGACACATCCTTTGAAGAAGTATTGTGTGGTCCTTGAAAGTATCACATGAATTCTTGAGAAATATTGTACGATAGTGGAAAGTATTATACAGTGTTGCATTAAAATGTTGCCCAAGTTGTTTCAAAAACCTGTTCGGGCAGACAGCAAGCACTTTTCAGTTTAGCCAAAAGTTTTTGAGAGGTGATTTGACTACCCTCTAAGGTGTTCTTGAATCCCTTGGTTTTGGATCTTAAATTTAGAATGTTTTAGATTCGAAATCATTTGCATTCTTCCATGGTTAGTGGTTTTGGTCAATAGTACCATTCTGGAGATTCGTTGGTTGTCAGGATTGTGGTTAAGTCTTTCGTTGAGATCTTTGTGATCCCTATATGATGTTGTCATTTTCTTTCATACTTATAAGTTTTTTTTTTTATCTTGGGTTGTATTGAATCCTTGTCATAAGGATCTCCAGGCAGGGCATTACAAATATGATTCATGTTTAAAGTAGTAGAAATTTTAAAGATCTCAATTCTCCCCATCCTCTTAGTATCTTACTTTCTCTATTAGATTTCCAACATATTTACAGGTCTAGTAACTATTTAAGTGATTCAATCAATTATTGAGAACTTAGGCTTCAATTTTTTTTATAGAATTATGTAAATAAATATATAAATGTAATAATATTTGATAAGTTATTTGAATGGGCTAATGAGATGAGATTTATCATACCAAAGCATTGTATCATAAATGCCACTTAGTGGTCATTATTTGTTGAGAAGTTAATTATAGTTTTTGATATTAAAAGCAACCAAAAAATAAGGGGGTTGGCCCTTAGTAAAACTCTATGGATAAACCATTCATTCACAACTACAAAACTACCAACACATCAACAACCCTTCCGTTAATATAAAAACATATATTTCCCAACCCAGTAAAATGAAACCAAATATTAACTAATAGAGTACCCCATCTACTAGTAAGGAAAACAAAATTACTAGAAGATCACATATTGTTTTTCCATCTAAAAACCATATAAAAATTTCTACTAAAGCTATCACCAACATATCTACTATAATGTCTTACCCTAAAAATATAAAAGTCTTTAAGGCCCATCAATCAGATCAAATATTGAAAGCTTGGTTTATAACAACAACACAAGTCTAGATAATATAACATGCAATATAATAAAACAAAGTCCTAAACTTTCGCATTTTCCTTTCCCTTATTCTGTAGTAGAACTATGGCACAATCATCAGTCATAAACCCATGTAGTTTCTTTGAACCTTCTGCATTGAGGCCTTTGTCTTCATTCTCTTGATCCAACAATTGGAAAGTGGTAGCAACAACATGAGTCATTTTCAATGAAAAATTGGAGAAAGTAGTAAAACTCTCATCCAAAGCATTAAACTAGGCCTTAAGTGCCTCCATCTCAAGTTTAGTGTCCTTCACCAGGCTAGACAACTTTGGGCACCCAACACAATTGTCAGGCATCCAACTCTGACTCCTACACTTGCATCACAACAAGGTTAGTAGAAAGCATATTATTTTCTTTTTTCTCCATCCTAAAAGGGGAGGTAGTCGTGATTGATGAAGTATCCTTAGCTTTTCCAGAAGAAGGAATATTATTGGAGGTGAAGTCCACACTATTCATACTAAAGATGACAAGCACATGAGTAATATCCTAACTAACTTTCTTCTTTTTCTTAATTTTTATCTCCTTTAAAGAAAAGCTATTTTTCTTTTTCCCCACTTCCTCATCTTCTTCCTCTTTTCCCATTCTCTTTTCCTCATTCCCCTCCTTCTCACTAGCTTCCTACCTTGTCTCCTCTCTAACCTCCAAATTTCTATAGGCCTTATGTTTCATTATGGCCCTACTTTTGGCCATCCTACCCAATATCCTTTAACCACCATCATTTTTATCCTCAAAATCAACAAGGTTGATTTCCTTTGTATTTTCCATTTTTGGATTTTGCTTATTTTGGGTACCTTCCAAAACACTATAATTATTTTTAGGGTTTCCAGATGGGGTAGAAGAAGAGGATAGTTGGGGAGTGGGGGTCATAGAACAAACTCCACCATTACCAGTAGGATTTTATAGGGCCTAGTCATTAACTAAGATGCCAAAATAGGTGGAGAAAGGGCCAAGTGAAAATTATAGAGGTGAAGGATAAGACCCTGATGGAAAATAGTATAACTTTTTCCTTTTTTCTGTCTATTGCTAACCTCAGACATAGTAGCTTCAAGATCATGTAAAAGAAAGAATGGAATATAAACTTCATCATTATGTATAAAAATATTTGGGAGTAGGAAATGGTAATAGGTGTAGATTGTTGTATTCACAACTTCTCTCCAAAACATCTTTGATACATCATTCTTAGCTAGCAAAGCTCTTGCTGCTTCTGTTACTAACCTGTTTCTTCTTTCTGCAATGCTATTTTGTTCAGGGGTTCTCAGAGCTAATAACTATCTTTTGATTCCATTAGCTTCACAAAAGATGTCAAACTCATTTGAAGTAAACCCTCCTCCTCTATCTGATCTTAAACATTTAATCTTCATCCCTGATTCATTCTCAACTCTATTCTTGAATATCTTGAACTTATCAAATGCCAAATCTACCTTCCATGGTCAGATACTTCATGAGAACAAAACACACCTCATTCCATGGGGAAGGGAGGTCTCTATGGCTAAACCTACCTCTGAATTTCATAGGTTATTCATCCTTTTTGAAGAACCTATTAAAGCTTGTCTCATCAAAAACCTTCGTAACTTTTTGCCACAACTTCCAACCATCCATAGATAAATAAGTATATATAGAAATAATATCATCATTCACATAGAAGGAGATGCCATTAATGGTGACCTGTTTGTCTATCCAAGAATCAATGAACAATGACAATACATTATCATCATACCCTGCCATGGATTCCATGAAAGGAACTAGGCCTCCCTCATACAAAGTCATCTAAATACAAGGTTTTCTTGTGCAATCTTCAATCCTTAATGGTGCAATGCACACCATGTCACTACCCATTTCAAATTCCTCGTCAAAATTCTCCAAATGCTTCAAGTTGCCAATTTTAGAAATGTCCTTAATCTCTCTTTTCTTCCATTGAAATAAATTACCAATTGTTTTCTTTGTAATGAAGTTATAATAAATATACTACTAGAATTATGACAAGGGGTGCAACTAAAATTAATGTCCCTTTGATGGAAGCTAGACATGCATGTATTGTCCTCCATGCCATCACTTGAATGAAAGCTAATCCTCTTAAGATCATGCTTTATAGAACAAGTTGAGAGGTTAATGAGTAGGTAAATAATTTTCCTACCATGTCTTCTTTTGAAAAAATTTCCTATAATCTCTTCCATCACCCATCCATAAAATCTCATCACGAAAACATAAATATGTTTTCCAATTCCCCATATCATCATTAATACTACACTTTTTAATAATTTTGTGATTTAAATAAAAGTTCAAAGCAATATATTGCTTAAATGTAAGCACCATCTACATAAGCCAATAATAAAAATATTTTCAAAATTGTTCATCATTCCCTTGGTCTAATATTTTGTTCCCTTTTAACAAGGGCTCGAGTCTTAGCCAAGAGGAAATCCATCTACCTCTAGCAACTTAAACCTTGGACATGAAACCCATAGCTCACCACAACATCAACCACCACATTTCCCTCCCTATAAGTGTGTTGTAAATCACAACTATCTAACTTTGAAGGAGGTTCCAAATATCTCCCACGATGCCATTTATCAAATCCATACCCCCTTTAACTATTTCCACCACCAACATGGAGTCACCTTCTATGCTGATATACATCCACCCTATGATGACAATCAAATTTATCCACCAAAATAGTGTCGTGGCTTCTGCCACATTGTTTGAAGTATTACCCAACTTACTTGCACAAGCCATCGACTAATGATCAACTGAGTACCTAACATACCTCCAGTTGCAACACATTTATTCCTAGCAGGACCATTAAAGTTTAGCTTCACCTTGGATGAATAGGGGGGCTTCCACTTAGTATTCCTCTTCCCTAGAGTCTTTGAATTGTCATACCTATGAAAGGACTAGAGGTTTTCCAATTCATAACAATCTTCTATTCATTTATTGACAAGGGAACTTGGGGAGTCTTCCACTTACCATTTTCCAAATTCTCCTTTAGCAACCTAAAACTAATGTTAACCACCACTTCCTCCTCGTTCCCCATATCACAAAAGATTTAGGTGTTCCTCTCTTTCCAAATTACCCAACACACATGAGGAAAAATCATCTTCCACATTAGTCTGATCAAAGGATGTAAAAGGGACAATCCCAACATAAAATAAATTATTGTAGAATATTTTGAAAAAATCACTCCACAAGGAACTTTTGTAATATAGATTGCCAAATTCATAAAGCAAAGGGGTATTGAAGGAATATGCATTGTATACTCTCTTCCTCTGCTTTACAAATATAACATCTACTAGGGATTTGAAAACCTCTTTTTCTTAGGTTATCAATAGTGAGGAATTTTTCATGTAAAGTTGTCCACCAAATTGTTTTTCACTTTGGGTATAAATTGATTATTCCAAACCTTTCCCCAACAAGGGGGACTTTGATCTCTATCAAATAATGTACGGTAAGCAAACTTGACAAATAAATTTCCATTAGTAGTTTTATCCCAAGTAAACATATCTTCTCCCAAGAATTGAGTGACCTTCTAAGAATCCAAAATCACCATCACTTCACCAGTTAGAGATCTAAAGTGGTTAGGGACAACCTCCAAGGTGATTCTCCATTTTCTTTGTCTCGTAAAATAATCACTAACCTTCTCACCAAAATTCTTCTTTAAGAAACCGTCTAGATGAGTAAATTTTATCTAAGAAAGAGACTTTCCTCCCAACCAGTTATCCTCACAAAACCTTATTTTATTGTCTTTCCCAACCAAACAACACAACCTTTCTCTAAGAAGTTTACTATTTTTCATCACATTAATCTAATTTTGGAACCCACCGACTAGTCATTCTCCATAAAATAATACACTTAGCAGACATTGCCAAGATACTTTTCCTTCATAATTCTACACTAGCTAGATTGATTCTCAGCCAATCTCCACCCAATCTTAGCCAAAAGAGCTTTATTAAGATCTAAAATCTTTCTAATTCCTAAACCCCCTTGTCTCTGGGCTCACACACCATCTCCCAATTGACAAGACTAAGTTTATTTCTTTCTTTATTCACAGTCCATAAGAAATTTCTTTGAATTTTTTCTAGTTTCTCCACCATTCCTTGAGATCTATTGAAAATAGAGAGAAGGTACATTGGCACCCCTTGTAGAGATGCAACAAGTAATTGTAGTTTCCTAACACTGTTGAATAACATACTCTTCCAACCAACTTATTTCTTTTGCATTATCTCCACTTTAGTATTCCAATATTAGTTAGAGACTTCCTTCACCATCAGGGGAAGACCAAGGTAGGTATTAAGAAGAACAATATATTGACAACCCAATATGTTGTTTATGCATAACTAGAGGTTTTTATTCATGTTGAATAAATATATCTTACTCTTATTGAAGTTATATGTTGTCCTGAACTAGTAGCATAATCATCGAGCACATTGTGCTAAACCTTAGCTTCAACCACTAAGGAGACTCCATATAAGAAAGTATCATCCAAAAACTGTTGTGTGATTTCTGGAGGTAAGGAGATGACAACTTTAGTGCCTAAAGTTCTAGAACTTTCCAATCTTGAGAAATATCTACCCAAAAATTCAACAACCATGATGAAAAGATAGGGTGATATAGGGTTCCCCTGCCTAAGGCATCTGCTATCATTAAAGGATCCCTAAGGAATCCCATTGACAAGAAAAAAATTTGATAGTTTCTATCATAGTTTTAAGCATCCTAATAACTTTATCATTATAGCCTATCCTCTCAAGGACTCCATAAAGAAAGGCCCAATCAACCTTGTCATAAGCTTTGGAAATGTCAAGTTTGAGGGCCATACCAGGGACTCCACTCTTTTCCATTGAGTGGATCACTTCATGCATGGTTATCATAGCATCCATAATTTGTCTACCTAGAACAAAGCCCTTCTGGGGGGAGTCAATGAAGTTTCCCAATAAAGGTTTACATCTATTCAACAATATCTTAGAGAGTACTTTATAAATTGTATTACAAAGATTAATGGGTCTAAAATCAACAAGTATCTTTGGATCTAACATCTTGGGAACACAAATAATGTAAGTGTTACTAAGCCTCCTCAATAGCTTACATTTTCTAAAGAAACCCCTTGCAACCCTTGTTATGTCCTTCTTGATAGTCTCCCGTAAGTGTTGGAAAAAAGTAGGTGGGAACCCATCTGGTCTTGGGGCCTTATAGGATTTCATCAAAAACATCACTCTCCTCACTTCCTCTTTCATAATTAGATTAGTTATGAACTCACTATCCTCCTTCAGCACACTTGGTAGGGCTTGAATAAGGTTCTTTCTTTTTACCATATCCACATTCCTATATACCAATATAGGCTTCAAAGAAGAAGGTGGCAACCCATCTCCCATGATCATCTTGATCTATAATAGTATTTCTTTCTTTTGATTTGAAGTTGATCTATGAAAGAAAGTGGTATCCATATCCCTTTGGTAAGTCATTGGATTCTAGATCTTTGCTTCCAATACAACTCCTCTTTTGATGTGATTTCTTTCCATTTGGACCTATAATCTTCTTCTTTCTCTAGTGTTTCATCAAAATTATCCCCCATACCATAGAATTTTGGAGCTCATTTAATTTTGCCTCAAATTTCCCCTTCTTTCTAGAAATATCTCCAAAATAGGTTTTACTCCATCTTATGGCATTCCTCTTCACATTTTCCAATTTTGAAGCTAGTCTATACATAACAGTTCCTTTTTCCCTAATGTCCCACCACTCTTCAACACATTTTCTAAAGTATGGGTGTGTTTGCCACATCATCTCATATCAAAATGGCTTCAGACCATGAAAAATACCATCAAACCAGTTAAACAATATTGGCGAGTGGTTTGAAAGAATCCTTGGAATGACAATCAAAGTAGATGTTATTAGATGGTGCCAGTAAATCAAAATAAGGAGTTTATATAGTTTGACTCGTATTAGGTCTTGTCCTTTCTTATTATTTGACCAAGTAAAGGGGATCCCCTGCATATCCACATCAATAAGATCATTTTGATTTATAAAATCTACCAAATCTTACATGCTTTCCATAAAATCGTTCACACCTCCTAGCTTCTTAGAAGGGAAAAGTGGGAAGTTAAAATCACCCATGCACGAGAACTACTTACCCCTATTATTAGTCATTCCTCCCACATAACAAGTCTTCGTGCTCTCGTATTGGGATCATGAACATTTAATAAACACTAGTTAGTAATACTATAAAAATATTTAGTAGTAATAAAATATTTATTCTTCATTAAAATTCTCCCAGAAATAACTCTAGAGTTCCATAGAGTAACCACACCCCTTGAAGCACAATCAACTTTAGTGTAACTAGACATAGCATTAGGCCATAGTCTTTCTAATAATTTAGAGAAAGTCAATCAAAGGAAGACATTTTGACTTCTTGGACAAAAAGAACATCAAATTTTAATGTGAAAATTGTTTGTTTAACAAAAAACAGGTTTTGAGGACCATTTAGTCCTCTCATATTCCATGAAAGGAACTTCATTTCTAACCTTTTGAAGCATTATCCAAATTCCAATGCCTACCACTAGCAATCTCCCTTTCCATCTTGTTTATCCTCGTGCTTCTGTAGGGTGGTCTCCCTTGCTTGATCTCAATGCCCACATCCACTTTCTTACCTCCTCTAGTCTTTCTTTTCTAAACTCACCACTCTTTGACCTCACTGTCATGTGGAGAGTAGGGAATAAAAAGGTCCAACATGTCTCCACCTAAAAGGTTATTCATCTCCTTCAGTAGTGGTAGTAGGGTAGTTGATATAACCATTGTGTCTTTTGGAGTAGAAGGGAAAATATTGTCCTCCCAATTATGTTGTTTTGTCACCATAGAAGTGCTAACTTCCATAATGATACTCATAGTACCCATTTCACCATTTCTATCTCTCCCACCATTTGTGTCTTAGATCTCTCCTTCTTCTAAGAGGGCGTCCCCCTTTGAGGACTTCCTTTCTACCTCCTTATTATGGGTCTTTAGAAAATCATCAATCCCTTGGAGAAAATGATAGTGTCATCAATATTATTATCTTCAATGTTCTCCTTGAGACCATCATCTCTAGTTAAAGAAAATTGGTTGTTAGGATTATCCTTTTCCTCTATCTTAGCACTATGGGGAGACGATGATGATGATTCACCCCACATCTTCACCTCCATAACAATCCATGGAGAGCTCACCTTTTCTTTCTCCTTATGCTTGAGATCTTTACAATCAACAACAACATGACAAAACTAAGAACAATTTTGACAATATAGTCCAACATTTTCATACACTATAGATTGTTTTTTCTTCCCCTATTTAGTGTTAAAGTTAGAAAAAACTTTTTTAATCACCACATTAACATAGAAATGAGCATACACCACTTTCAATTTTTGTAAAATAACAGTGTTAGCCATGCCATAATGACCAAAGAAGTTCTCTGTCCACCTGAATATTTTCTCATCCCACAATTCTAAAGGCAAGCCATGTAATCTCACCCAAACTAGTGCTAATCTGCACAACTTTGATGAAGGATCAAAACTTGGATGCCATTTAACAATCACGAAGCTATGCTTCCTATAATACTAGGTACCAGAGAGAACCATAGTCATGTCCACCACAACAATAAATCTAAAAAGGAACAGACCACTAGGCATAATCGATACATTAACACTTCCCTTCAGTTTCCATTTTTGAGAAACCCACTTCTAGACCATCTCAATTGAGGGCCTGAAAGCAATGAATCAACCCACCAAGCAAAATTGCAAGGAATAAGAGATATTATCAACCATACTGTTAGGGAGGAAGATTTATGGGCCATTTAGACCATGACATATCTTGGGATCCTTAATGGGAGAAGAGTAAGTGGTTTTCCTAACAAGGCCTCCCTTCTAGTCAACATTATTTCCTGATTCTCCCTTTGCCAACTCAAGAAGACACCTCGATGACACTCCTAAGAAAGCCAAGCCATCTTTTAGAGAATCACCAAAAGAGTTAGCCCACTCAAAGTAAACTCCATTAATCGATATGCTGGACTTAAAGGCATTAATATCCACCTCTCCTAGGGCCCCCAAACTAGAGGTAAGCACGAGGAGCAGGACCAGACAAATAGGCATGTAAGAATCAAAGACCATAAAGCCCTTAAGGGCCATGCACACATAGGAAATTCAAATCTAGAATGGATGGAAAAGTTCTAGTTGCAAAGTGCCTTCTTGCAGTTGCAGAACACTTTCTCGAAGAACAACAATGAAATTAATTATAGTTATAACAATTAATGTAATTACATTATAATATCTAATATAAGTAAAATTTATAATATTCAATGGAATAACATATAATTAAAAAATATCCACATATTGTTTAACAAATACAAAATAGTAATATTATTTGTTACAAGTTAAATTTGAAAAAAATATGCGCCATAAGATCCCAAATGGATTAGCCAATCAATTACGCATAGAAAAATAATTTTCATCAATTTAAAACTTAAAAATATTGTTATATATTTAGATTATTTAAAAAATAAAAATACTTAATGATAATTAGTTAAAATATTTTTTTATTAATAACTAATTAACAATGCTAATTTCAAGCCTACCAAATACTAACAAATACTAATAAGAATCTTTGAAATTATTATTCAAGCTTACAAACTCATAATAGTATATATAAAATTTGTTGACATGTATAACACATTTTATATGATATCCACTTTGTCACCATCTCATTTTACTTATGTTTAATCAACTACTCATTGACTTAATAATTAAATTGAATCAATATTACTAAATTTTATTATTTTATATAATTTTTTAATCAATTTAATAAATATAACTTTTATTAATAATTCTCAAATATAAATAAGTAAAAATACATATATACATTAAAAAAAATCCACTAGTTATAAATGATTTTCTTTTATTTTAGAAATTTAAGGTTCCTATTCATTGACTTTTTATTGGATAAATAACAAACTGAAAAATAAATGAATCATTGGAAAATTTAGAATATTACTTTACTATCCTCCTCTCTTTTAAAATTTAAAATTTAAATGGAGCTGAATTATTATACTAGCATTTTAATGAAGTCACACTAAATTATTATTATTAGTTTATTCTATTAAAGGAATTTAATTTAGTTTTTATGTAGCGGGGATACATACTGCATGGGTGTGCATGGTCCAGGTTCCGAATCTCCCGACGCGGCAATATCTTTTGCCAACCAGCAAACCCGCAATTTATTTGGCCATTTTCAAAAAGGTCTGGGGTTGAGCTTGAATACGGCATAGATGTACCTGCGTCAAATAACCGTATAATCTGTATCAATCGGAGCCATTATTTTCTTCGATCCGGCAAATATACTACAATCATCGTTCGCAATTGGGAGGATCTTTTAAACCCTAGGAAAAACAAGAATGTCCTCTGTAGCATAGCCTAAAGGCTTGAGATTAGCTTTATTTTGGCTATCGACTTTATTTCAGGATTTACTGCTTTTAATGGTAGCATCATCATTTCAGATGCTCGACGTTTTGACTTTTTTGCCTGAAATTTCATCCACAATGTCGAAATGATGGCCTCTGTTAATTTTTTTTTAAGAAAGTAGACACATTTGTAAGAAAGCGTCCACGAGCTTCAATCATCTCTTCCAGAGTCCTGTAGCACTTTGCCATAAAAGTATTATGAACTTCCTAAATCGTCCTACCTTTCTTTAAGCTTCTCGATCTCCTACTTTTTTCTTTGTTTTAATTCTCTGAATTATGAGGAATTTTTTGATAAGATGAGAAAAATAGGGCAATGTATGCCTTTGTGTGCTTCCTTCGGAATAAGTGAGGGGGTGAGAATTCTTAATCTTCATGTTCATCTGTTATATTGCTTCTTTACCATGAATTTCATCTTACATTTGTCTGTCTTTTTTTGGAGACTTTTTGCAACCGAAGAGAATACAAATTCACTATATGGCATTAAAATAAAACTCCAGTAAGCTGAACCGTAGAAGTATACCATATCAATATATAGGGCCTGTATCTAGGACGTAAATCTGTAATGCACACAGATTTAGTTCAGATCTACTTAGCAGGGAGAAAATAAAAACAATTTATATGGTTGTTGAGATCCATTCCGAAATTTGACTTACCTGGAACGGAGAGGAATTGCTAACACTAAGCTACACTAATTGCTTATAATTTATTCATTATTAAATTTATCCAATCTTGTTCTTTCCACAAGTCAATGTCTGCGCATTCTGACTAAAACCGCTGGTGGTTTTCAGTCATGTCTTCTGACATATCCCACTAGTTAGTTTCAGGACGCTTCAGATGCTTTGGTATATTATTAATTCTATTATAGAATCCTTTTTCCGGTGTTCAAAGATTTTATTCGGCGTGCAGAGACTATTTATTAGCGTAATTATATTGCTATTTTGAGATATGACCACTGGCAATATGAGGAAAAGAGTGTGGCATGGGGGAGGAAAATTTGAGCGACTTGATTCATCTGATGACTTTGATGGCATAAATGAATCCCTTCTCAACCACAACCACAAACTAGCCGACAGCTCTGGAAGTTGCTTAGATGTAAGTCCCTACGTTTGTAGTGCTTTGAATAATTTTTCTTCAGAATAAGAGTTTTTTCCTCCTGTGCATTAGTTGTAGCCACAGTGCTTCATTGTGTAATATCTGTTTACAGGAAATTGTAGCATTGTCTTTGAGGCAGTCTTCATGATCCATATCTGAGTACTATTATAATAGGTCAATTGAACCCATCTCTCATGAGCATGGACTATCTATTTAGCACTCATTTCATCTAGGCAATGTTCATGTTATGCTGAAAATTTTCTAACAGGTTATTCATACCAGTACTACTCTGACCTATGGGGTTGAAACGTAGATTTTATTTTTCCCTTACACATCTGTTTATGTTATCCCACAAATATACTTACCTGTTTACCTGTGTAGAGAACTTAAGAAGGATTGTAATTCTCGAACCCACATGAAAGATACAAGGTACATAGATGTCGTGTAAGTTGACAATCTAAGTCAGCTGAGTTAAATAGGACAATCAGCAAACAACACTCTCAAAAAACTGCTAGAATTTCAAATACATCAATAATGTTATATCCTTGCGTGATTTACATCAAATGTAATATAATATCAATATGTGAAAACTGAATTAAATATGTTATCTGATGGGAGATGAATTATTGACATGAAATTCTGTATTCCGTGCATACATTTTTCTCAATTTAAGAGTGTCGTGGTTGTGGGAATCTTTAAATAACTCAAGAGTTGGTTGCTCATGACATGCACTGGATCAACTTGCTTTTTCATCTTACCAAGCAAGATTTTCTCTGTGTTTTTATTTACTAAAATGATTTTTAAAAGTTGGAGCATTCTCATATTCCTTTTATAGGTTGATGATGATGAAAGATACTGGCGAGAAAGAGAGAGAAATGCAGAACTGGCGTGGACCCGAAATTTCTCTCAATTGCTAACACAATGGGGTCAATGTTTCAGTAAGTGTTTCGAGTTTGCTATTAAATCTCTGGCTCTTAGTGCATGTTGTATTTCTATTTTATGGCTTTTTCTTTGTATCACTTGGATTTAGATAAATTTATAATATTTGGTCTGCATCCATAAGGCTATCCTTATAAGAACCTCTTTCTGTTAGCTTGGTAAATGTTAGTAAGTGTTAAAAGTCAGCTTTAATGCAGTGTGGTATACAGATTGAATAGTTAAGACCTTCACACTTGGGTCACCTTATTGCAATGAGGGGGATTGGTCCATATGAATACCAAACTAATTCACCAACACAATGGAAACCCTCGGACTTTGTGGACTGCAATTGTAATTATTTTCTTGCAATTCATTAAAATTCCAACAAAATAGGCTAGAGTGCAACTGAGCAAATTTGCTATTATTCTATCTGAAAGCAAAGCTTATCTGGTATACGACAATGAACTGAGATAGTAATACACTTATAATATTCCTTTTTTGAAAAACAAAAATTATGGATTTCTACAGATTTTATGTTAGGTTGTAAATAACCTATATTTTGTAATCAAACAGCCAAAACGTACATCTCCATCTGGTACCCTTAATCTGTAAGAATCATCTCAATTCCAGAAAGCTTTATTTTAACAATAAAATAAAATGATTTTTAATCTGCTGGCACAACTGGTTTCGAAGTTCTTTATATTGTTTGTAATCATGACAAAATAAAATGTTTTTTCATGTTACTTCTCAAGAAGTTTCACAAATCATCTGGTAATCAACATAAAAGTTGTGATGACAATAAATGATCTCAATGAAATCATACCATTTCAATAAGTAAAGAAATCATAAAAAGGTATAAAATTTTAGGTTCATAGAATACCTAGTATTCTACTTCGATGAAGTGATACTGATAATTAAACTTTCAAAGTTTACTGTGTCAGCGGATGATAAAAATGCTCATAGACGTAGCCCATACTAATGCTTGATGTTGCTTATAGCTATTCAGAGAGAATAATTTTTTTATCACTTTGATTGATACAAAACAACCCATTTCTAGCACATATGAGCCTTGTTCAACCATACTAAGGCAGTAAAAAAGACAAGCAGTGCAATTTGCAATGGCAAGCAGCAAACTGGAAATGTATGTACAGCTTTTCACATTCCAGCAAAATTTTGTTCATTAGATTAAGAAAAGATGCCACCTCTTGCATGTACAAGCATAACCATACTAAGGTAGCCAAAAAGACAAACACCATATTATGAAGGTGAGCCTGTTTTGAACGAAACTGGGAACTATAGCACCAATTGGTGGCTAATTTAAATGCAGCTTTCCATTGGAGCACTCTAATGACATCAGTTATATGAATTGAAATTCTATGTTTAATCTCCTGATTGTGAAGGAAGATAAGAATTAATGCTAATGAATGCAAGGATTTTCAGAATTGTTCCACTAATCTTATGCAATCCTTATGCCCAATTAATCAGATAGAAAAAGAATTAATGCTTCACTGATCTAGAAACTCAGTAATAAAATGATTTGCCAAATGAAGCCTTTATGTAAACGTATGATTATAAACACCTCACCCAACCACTACCAAGTTATTTGCAGGAAAGTAGGTTAAAATAATGCCAGATAAAATATTAGTTTCCACAGAAAAGAAAATCAATGAGAACACAAGCCTTTCAGCTTATCATTACACAGGTCAGATACATAGAACTCTTACAGTGTATTGTCCAAAAGTCCACTCAAAGATCTCTGCTTGCAGATATGGCTCCAGAGTTCAGTTTGATCTCTGAATAATATAAGTGATAGGTGTCTTGGAAGTGGTGCAGTGGTGCCCATATCTCATCCCCATGCTGCTCAATCCACAATTACCTACTGGTCATCTAATTTCCCCTATATCTGCTGCAGATGCATGAATTTGATCCTTATTCTTGTGACTGTTAAGACCTGTAAGCTATGAACTAGTGTAATTCAGAGAGGGGTTTTGTTCTACGCACTATGTGCTTTTTGAGGGTTTCATCCTATCAGACAGTTGTGCTTCTCAGAGCTATTCATTTCCAAATTTGTGGAGATTCCCCTCAACCAATCAGTTCTTATATATATTGCTTCCAAATTAGATTGGCCCAGACATAAAATATCCATCACAAAATCAATGTCAGCCTCATAGCAGCAATTATCAAAGTTGTCTTGAAGCAAAATTATTCCAAACAGCTTAGCACATTACACAGGTTGGTCAAGGGCAAAATTATTTAGAACTAATTTATTAATAACATTTTTTATTTATCCATTTAATATTTTATTTATTTATTTAATTGAAATAGCTCCCAAATAGGCTAGCCAATCCAGTCTTAATTGGTGACACATTTGCCCTCCTGTGTAGAGATTGCTTTTTCTCAGGAAATCTGCACTTCTCTACCAAATCAACTGCCTTCTGCACCTGTATGTCCAAAGCAAAATACAAAGATTCTATATCAATCTCAGAATTACTGCTCCTTCACTCTGCTGCGCTACTTTGAGATAAACATGAACCATCCAAAGTCCATCAGTGATCTTATTACTTTTGGAGCATTTCATGCACCCCACCATGAAGGTATTATGCATACAAAGGAAGTGTTGAAAAGTTAAAGGGGCCAACTGAGTTTATTGAGGCTAGCCAACTTGTTGATGTTTAAAGCAAATTAAATCTAATATTGGTTTTAGGGTTGGCTCCTTTTAAATGAAGACTGAGGGCACATATTTAAGAAGCAAGGTGTGATTACCTAATCTGATCATAAAAAAAATGATAAGCTGCGGCTACAGAAAATTAGGTCAGCTATTTTATTATTTATGAAGTAGTGGTTTCAGATAGCGGTGATTCTATTATTATTGACAGCAGTGATAATTAGTCTGAAGGAAAATATTCCAATCTTTTGTTAAACGAGAATTAATATGTCATGTCCCCTGTTTTAGCTCAGTCTAGCAGAGACATGTGAGTCAGCTTATTATGGGGTCTTGTGGGCTGACAGGGTTGGATAGAGACCTAGTATGGTTATTCAGTGTCGGGGACTTGATGTTCTAGCAGTTATTGATCAGTTGGGAGACGTTCCTTGTTTTTAAGAGGCAGTTCCTACTTTTTAGGAGGTATGATCTTGCCCATGGTTGGGTCTCCATGAGATTATTCTTTGGGTTTAGTTTTAGAGGGATAGGGCTTGTTTCCTAAATTTTAGGAGCATCCCTAGATTTTAGGGATGAAACTGCCAGTGGATCCTTCATTTCCGACTTCAGTCACAGACAGGTGACAGGAAGATTTTATGGTTTGTGATGTCAGTTGGGCATTTTGTGGCTATTTGGGTTATATTTTTAATATTTCCTAAGTTAGCATTTAATAATTAAATAAGGTTAAGTTATTAGCTATTTTGGAGTAATAAGGGGTTTTTGGCCTCATCTGGATGTGCATCCTATGGTGTGATAGCTCGTTGGAAAGGTCTCGAAATTCTCTAAATCTTTCTCTTTGGTCTCAGGGCAATTCAGTGAACAAATTTCTATCTATGAGGAAAAAGGTCATTTTTTAGTAACATGACCACTTTAAAATAAGAAATTATAACACTTTCACTACCCAATGCCACTTGGAGACACTTAGGGTTCAATTTGCAATTGAGAGGGGTTATAAGGAGGTAGAAGCTTCATTCTAAGATCATCTTTTGCATATTTGACAACTTGTTTATGAATTTGCTCTGAATGGGCAATTTCTAGTCTGGGACACAAACCCCAGGTTAGTGATTGGTTGGGATGTAGCCCTTAGCAATCTTTGGCACCAAATCTCTTTGGCATTGTGCATGGTGATTAAGGACAGAGGCATCAATTCTCATCGGGGTTTCAGCGTGGCATATCATCTTTCTAGTTGGGATGTGGTTCATTTCAGCCTGTGGGACACCATTTGCAGCAGATACACCACGTGGTGTATAGAGTATTGCTTGTATTCACCTCCAAATGTATGCTGGATTCGAGAACAATCTTCACCTTCCAGTCAAATTTGTATGTGAGCTTTGGGAAATGCATTGGATTTATTGCTTGGCTCTATAATTCAGACAAATCTGCCTAGTACAGTTTGCAATAATTCTGATTTTTACTGAATACCTTATTTATTTCAGTCTTGTTTCATGGTTGCTATTCCCTATTCCTTTCTATGTTATAAAACCATAAAAAACAACCATAAAAAACAAACAAACCTTTTTGCACTTCTGTCTAGTTTTGCAAGAAAACATAAATAAACAGGAAAAAAGATTTAAAAATATAAAATTACAGCAGATTAGCAGAAGAGATCCATCAAGGATCTTTCAGTGGTATCAGAGCTTACATCCTGCCAGCCTGTAGGGTTTGTGAGAAATTGTCACAACAGGTTTTGGCATCTGGGTATTGGATAAAAAGTTTTGATAATTCATTTCAGCATTTGGGTATTGGCTAAGAAGTTTTGATAATTCATTTTGGCATCTGGGTATTGGATAAAAAGTTTTGATAATTCATTTCAGCATCTGCGTATTGGCTAAAAAGTTTTGATAATTCATTTTGGCATCTGGTTACTGGATCAAAAGTTTTGATAATTCATATTAGCATCTGGGTAGTCACTAGTTGGTGGATTGAATACAAATCTATGCATCCAAGAGTTGAGATACACAGATTTTATACATGCAGGAGAGCTCAACTTGAGCAAGGGTTTGGAATAGACCAGGAACCTATTATGGCAGAAGAATAGGTGGGCGGCACAGGGAATTAGGATGATGAAGAGAGAGAGATGGTGCGGATCCTAGTCACTACTCAGCCCAGGATAGCTCAGGCTTTAGACAGATTACAGGATACCTTGGACTGTTTGGAGATGGGTGGACACAAAGGCAGGCGAAGTAGATCAATTTCAGTGGCTGGTAGTTAGTGTAGCCATTAGTCCCATTCTTCAGTTGGGAGCTCCCTTCATTCCAGTAGGAGGCATCGCCATCGTACACCTACTACGAATAGACCATTGCTTCCTCAGTTCATACCAAGTGAACGACCAACATAGGTGGAACCGCCAGAAGTGGGGTTCTAGGAGTCAGTTTTGGCAGCCACAGCTGAGTGGAGAGCTCTACCCCCTGAGGTTAGGGATGTCTTCCCTCTTCCCCAGTATTGTGCATAGTGTAGAGATACAACTAGGTTCAGGGGAGATCGTGGTTATAGACTACCACAACAGTAGCAGAACTATGACCTTAATAGAGCTACTGGGAAGATCACATTGGCTACATATAATGGCTCAGGAGATACGAGTGCACGAGCTTGGGTTTACAAGCTGGATATATATCTTTCATTATGGCCTATGCCTGAGCGTGAGGCTATTCAGTTCGCTGTGTTGCATCTAGAGGGGATTGCCTATGATTGGTGGCACCATGGATTGGTTACCCAGGATCACACCTTAGTACATTCCTATGCTGAGTTCACTGAGCGACTCATTACACGGTTAGATCGTAAGGATATAGAACTTTACTATAGAGAGTTGGCTCATCTGAGACAAACTGGTCATGTAGAAGCTTATATTAATGAGTTCCAACGCATTGCAATTATGGTACCTGATATGACACAGAAGCGTAGTGTGATGCTATTCATTGAGGGATTGCAGGACAGGCTTAAGGGATTGGTTCGTGCTTTCCAGCTGGCCACTCTTAAGGATGCTATTGATGTGACATTGAGATTGGACACCACTCCTACCTCTTATCAGACTGTTAAGAAACCATTGGGGAATATATAGGCACCAGAGAGACCTCCTTTACAGCTTAAGGACATGCCACCTCCACCTCCCAAAGTAGACTTGGATTCTAGAAATGAACTAAGGAGGAGGAAATTATGTTTTTCTTGTAAGGAGCCATGGGTACCGGTACATAGGTGCCTTGGGCAAGGAAAGGCACATCTTATTGAGGTCATATCAGATGTAGACGATGAGGAGGTTCGGGATATAAATGACAAAGATGATGGTGTCCAAATTGAGCTCGAAGATGCTGAGGTAGTAGTTGCAACACAGGGGACTATGGCTATGTTGTTAGGTGCACCGATGATTCACCTCTTCTACATCTCGGGTATGATCCATGGGCATACTGTGTATTGTTTGGTGGACAGTGGGTCTACACATAATTTTATAAATACAAGAATGGTAGACTGATGTGGTCTGCAAGCACAAAATTTTCTAGGAATCGATGTGACTATGGCTAATGGTCTTACTCTGCAATGCATCAAGGGTATCCCACAGTTGAGCATAGGCATGAAGGGATACACCTTGATCAATGACTTTTACATGTGTGATCTAGGGGGCACAGATGTAGTTTTGGGTGTACAGTGGTTGCAATACTTGGGGAGTTATAGCCAAGATTTCAAGGCGAGACAATTGGAGTTTATGGTTGGGAGAAGGAAGATCGTGCTCAAGGAATGCCCACTTCCATCTCAGGGTGGATCAGCTAGGAGTATGATTACTGATCAAGACTCAGATAGTAACAGTGATTTGATCATAACCCCATGTCCCTCAATATCACAACACACAGGAGCGGGTGCCTTAGATTTGCCACGGAGATTGTATGAGGTTTGGGACGGGTTGCATAACAGGATTGTTTTGGGACCGGCTACTGGTTTGAATTTTGACAGGAGGACAAGATGGCCATTTGTTTGGATTCTTGGGCGCGAGGGTATTCAGGGGTGGATACTCTACTGTGACGATGTAATCTACTTCACTTCTACACCGTACAGTGGGGAGTATGTTTGTTTTGACGAGACACTTTAGGTTTGGGGTTGATTAGTGCTCTGTATTTGGATTGCTTGGGATAGTGGAGGATTAGTGTTGTATTGCTTATGGGCAAGCATCTCTGAGAGGGGAGGACTGTCATGCCCCCACTTTTAGCTCAGTCTAGTAGAGACATGTGAGTCAGCTTATTATGGGGTCTTGTAGGCTGACAGGGTTCGATAGAGGCCCAATATGGTTATTCAGTGTTGGGGACTTGATGTTCTGGCAGTTATTGATCAGTTGGGAGACATTCCTTGTTTTTAGGAGGCAGTTCCTACTTTTTAGGAGGTATGATCTTGCCCAGGGTTGGGTCTGCATGAGATTACTCTTTGGGTTCAGTTTTAGAGGGATAGGGCTTGTTTTCTAAATTTTAGGAGCATCCCTAGATTTTAGGGATGAGACTGCTAGTGGATCCTTCATTTTTGACTTCAGTCACAGACAAGTGACAGGATGATTTTATGGTTTGTGATGTCAGTTGGGCATTTTGTGGCTATTTGGGTTATATTTTTAATATTTCCTAAGTTAGCATTTAATAATTAAATAAGGCTAAGTTATTAGCCATTTTGGAGTAATAAGGGGTTTTTGGCCTCATCTAGATGCGCATCCTATGGTGTGATAGCTTGTTGGAAAGGTCTCAAAATTCTTTAAATCTTTCTCTTTGGTCTCAGGGCAATTCAGTGAACAGATTTCTGTCTATGAGGAAAAAGGTCATTTTTTAGTAACATGACCACTTTAAAATAAGAAATTATAACACTTTCATTACCCAACACCACTTGGAAACACTTAGGGTTCGATTTGCAATTGAGAGGGGTTATAAGGAGGTAGAAGCTTCATTCTAAGATCATCTTTTGCATATTTGACAACTTGTTTATGAATTTGCTCTGAATGGGCGATTTCTAGTCTGGGACACAAACCCCAGGTTAGTGATTGGCTGGGACGTAGCCCTTAGCAATCTTTGGCACCGAATCTCTTTGGCATTGTGCGTGGTGATTAAGGACAGAGGCATCAATTCTCATCGGGGTTTCAGCGTGGCATATCATCTTTCCAATTGGGACGTGGTTCATTGTAGCCTGTGGGACGCCATTTGCAGCAGATACACCACGTGGTGTATAGAGTATTGCTTGTATTCACCTCCAAATGTATGCTGGATTCGAGAACAATCTTCACCTTCTAGTTTGACATCAAATTTGTATGTGAGCTTTGGGAAATGCATTGGATTTATTGCTTGGCTCTATAATTCAGACAAATCTGTTTGGTACGATTGGCAATAATTTTGATTTTTACTGAATACCTTATTTATTTCAGTCTTGTTTCATGGTTGCTGTTCCCTATTCTTTTCTATGTTATAAAACCATAAAAAACAAACAAACCTTTCTACACTTCTGTCTAGTTTTGCAAGAAAACATAAATAAACAGGAAAAAAGATTTAAAAATATAAAATTACAGCAGATCAGCAGAAGAGATCCATAAGGGATCTTTCATAATATTATTAATATGCACCAGTGATTAGGACAGAGGCACCTAAAGCAGCGGTTAAAGATTAGACCGAGGCAGCATTGAGTAAAGAGGCATCTTTAAGGGTTATGACCATTAAACATCAACAACCTCCAATGGTTGTCTCTCTTCACAAGAGACAAAGATTTAAAAAAAAGACTTCCATGGGGGAACACATCAAATAAGACATTAATGAGGATTAGATCAGAATTTGTTACTGATTTGTAGGCAGTAATATTATTGTTTATTGTGTCATGCTTCAATAAATGTTTAAAATTTAAATATGTATGCCTGATACATGCAGCAATGTAATGTGCAATCCCTTACAATTTAATGAATATAATACATTTGGTAGATAACATAAAATATAATTGACAAGAGAAATAATGTGGATGGATTTCCAAATAGCAGCAATCCATCTTGGCAAAGGTAGGAAAGGATTACAAGGCAGAAGAACTGCTATAGGCTTCCTCACTAGGTGCACCACCTCATATGGATGGTGGAAGACCACTTGAGGTCAAGAGGGATGGTATAGCCACTCTTTGGCCTTGGGTAGAGGATCACTATGTTCACCTTGTTGTAGTTTTCCCTCTAGTTTCTACATTGATTGATTGTTTGGATGGATTCAAGGGAGTAAAGGTAGCATGAAGAGGGAGAACTGCTATATGCTTACTCACTGGTTACACCACCTCATGTGGGATGGATGGCAGGAGGCCACAAGAGGCCAAGAGGGATGGTATATACACTCTTGAGCCTAGGGTAGAAGACCTCTTTGGGCACCATATCATGTCGCCTTTTCCAAGCTCCTTTATGGCTTAACCCAAATAATAGATTAGAAATGTTATACGGCTAAGATGGTCATGAATATATGTTCTTTAGCTCCGTTAGTAATACTTGATTTTATGAATTGTATTTCAATAATTGCCTGACACGATTGCAGGATTATATCAAGGATCTGTCCTACTTTTATCTTCTTAGGACAATGTTATATCCAGAACTACATTATGTTCCCTGTTTTATTTAATTTCTGATTCGAGGGAAAATTCTACGGTAATTCTAAAAGGGGACATTTAGAGCAATGAAATTTGAAATTTATAGGCCACCTCTATGTAATTGATGTATAAAATCATGGGATTTTTAGATAAACCTGCAACTCCTCTGTTTTGTGCTCGATCTCAAATCTGAACTCCACAACATCACAAATAATAGTAATGCATGGACCGATCATTCTCAAATGCTCTGCATCGCCAGAATAAAATATATTAAGTCCATGCCTACAATGTGCATTGGTATTGCTTGAACGTTATTATGTTCTTTTGTTGAGTAGTCCTCCTATTTGACATCTCAAAATTCTGATATACTATAATTATTTCTTTCTTATCATTGTCTTATGTTTCTGTATTCTTCACCTTCTCAGGCTCCACCTTTTCTGCTTCTGATTGTTCTTCCTCCTCACAAGTAGTGAATTGTGGCATGATCTTTTGCATCGGAGCAATGCAATCTTCTGTCATCCCCATCAAATTTTAATAAGGAGTAAAAATACATTATATTTTCAATATTCTTAACAAGATGATTGTATATCTCATAAAAAGAAATTACTTTACCTATGATGAAAGGATAAATTTTTCATTCTTGATTTGCAATTTCCTTTGTGAACTTTGCAGAATATGTTGCCATTGATGTCAAATATTCATATAAATTTCAGAGAATTTTGGAATGAGCTTCCTAGTTGTTTGAGCTCCTTGGTTGTCTGGTTGAATTGGATGAGTGATTGCTTAAGTTGCCTACTTGTCTACTGACGTGTGTGCCTTGTCAGAATTATTTGCCATGCCAATAGTTGAACTTACCAGAGGCATGACTTTATTAATTGTAGTGGGCGTCTATGTTTATTTTCGAATATGGCTTTGATGCATATAATGAAAGGAGTTATGAGCCTATCAGCAGCTCCAACTTTGTGCGACTCCATGAACTAAATAAGGGAATCATTATTTTTGCAGCTGATAAGATTGTGAGTTGTCTACAGCACATGAAATGTGTTTGCTTTTATTTTTTTCTTGACTGGGCAGTGAAATTTTAAATGGGACAAAGTGCGGGCATTTCCATTATTCAAAACATTAGAACCAAGTTTTGCATATGATGAAAAAAAATGCAAGTTATGCTGAGCAGTCTTTAGAGTTGGTTCATTCATGGCTTTAATAGCCTTGTGTTGTATATGTGAATGGTAGAAGCATTTTCAAAGGTTGTCAGGCATGTGGTTTCTTTTCAGACCAGGATGTGAGGATTCAAAATATTTGGTGAAGAGTAAAAAAGGTGTATGTTATCAGGTGCTGAATATTTCAGTTGTGAACAGAGTTGTTTCATGTGTGGTTGGTAAGGGAAAGAGCTGTTGATACCTTTTTTTAATTGCTGACAGTGTTTAAAGGAGATGAACATGGTGCATACCTTTTTTGGACTGGTAATTTGTCCTAGTAGTGCTCCAGATGCTTGAATCTGATCCTTATTGTTGTCACTGTTAAGACCTGCAAATGATTAACCACATTAATTTGGATAAGGATTTTATCCTACCTGCTTTTTGCCTTTTAGGGGTTTCATCTCATCAGCCTCTTGTGCTGCTCAGAGCAATTAATTTCCACATTTGTGATGATTCTTCTTTACCAAACAGTTCTTATCTGTAATACACACCATTTCTGGAAGCCCTGTAAATCCCATGATGATAGGGGCTAGAATTAGTTTTCTCTGCTACCTTTGTAATCCTTTATTTGGAGTTTCATGGCAGCACCAGTGGTATAGTGATCTCAAAGCTTACAATTAACAATTTCAGTGCTGTCATAAGAACTGTTGTTGGAAGCCACAGTGCACCATTTTGAGTGGAAGAAAGTCTTGAAGATGGGAGGCGAGGCCTTGTCATTGAAAGGATAGCAAAAGCCCATTAGGAGGGAATGGAAGAAAGGTAAGATTTCGGGAGCAACATTGTGGGTCTTTAGTATTTATGGTATTTTATTAAAAAAAGTACTGATTCATTTTAATATTCTGTAATTTTTGTTATACAATTTATGACAAGTGTCAAGCTTTGGTAACATGCTGCATTAATATCTGAGTGTATGTGTCAATACTCTTAATTTGAGAAACATAAAGAGCAAACCATTAATTAACAATGAAAGATGCTTTTGCAGCAATCCAAATTGTTGCTTAAGAGAAACTAAAACTCATATCAAATGATGAAGTGAAGCAATGATTGAAAGCTTCAGTTTGTGCAGTAACAATTGTTATTGGGAGCAACATGTGTTACTTGATATTAATAAAATGCAACATAACTTTTATAGCAATCGAAATCATTCTTGAAGAATAACTAAATCCCACATTATATTATAATTTTAATTTGCATTAATGACTGAAAGCTTGAGCAATGCTACATCAGACACAATGGATTCTATAATAATGTAACATCATGTTGAAAATTACAACCTATACCAGTATGTGTGCAACACTGGTTTTGAGGGGAGCAAAATGCAGATTTTGACTGAAAGCCAAATAGTTATTAAAGAGAAATCAAGGATAATAAACTGCACTAATGAATGAAATCTTCAGCGGTCCTATGGCAAGAGGGATGGGCTCAATAACAGTAACTGCATCACAGTACGCTAATACTCCCTTCTAGGATGAACACACATACTGAACATCATTGACAATTTCAAGATACTTCTCCACCAATCCAAATTGTGTTTGAACTTTGTAGAGAAATTTGATTCCATATTGAGATGATAAAGTACAATAAAGAGTGAAGTCTTCAGAAATGCTTTGGTAATATAATATGTCAGTTGCAATGATTGATTGGTCAAATGCATCTATTAATTAAAATGAATGTAGCAAGAAGGGGTATTAAGCACTAGGAAACTTGGGTTCTAGAACAAGGACCTCATTCTGTGACTGATATCCTGTATCAACATCTCCTGATGCCTACATTCATGTGTAATATAACTGTATCTTAATTCAAAGAATCCTGTATCCTACTTTTAAACAATGTACTTGTCTCCATATCCCATATCTCGAGGAGACTACCCTTTCACACTGTAAGTACTATGCTTGTTGAAATATTCTTTTAGGAAGTTAAGTAAGCTTGCAACACATCATATCATTTTGCATTTTATATGTTTGTTAGCTACTGGATATAGCAAATGGTTTTAATTTTGCAAGATCACATGACACATAGTAGACATATGAATGTGAGTCTTTTTGTCTGACATAATAATTTGTCTGCACATACTTATAAAGTTTATTGAATGGTGCTTGCAGCAACTGTTGTGATTGGCTCAGGATCATGGTTAGGAACATTTCTTCACCGTTCTTTGGGCAAGCGTCAAGGTAGTGACGAAAAGGTCCTTGTTTATGATCTTAGTCCTCTACAGGTGTGAATTTACTCTACTTAAACCTTAGAAGCAATTTCAAATAAATCAATGTAAAGATGCATGTGCCTTATTGGGAACTGGAAAAAGGATGAACTGGATAGTGTCTCTTTTGTTAACTTTGTGGACTTGCACAACTGTATATGTCTCAAGTCAAAGCAGGAGCTAATATTTTGAGAGTACTCTCACATGGAATATGTTTTTTTATAGCAGAATGTTTCAACTATTTTTGATAAAAACATACCAAGAATAGAAGAATTGTGATCATAATTCTTAAGAGTGTCAAGTCGTTTACCACTAGGTTGTAAAATCTTGCTCGATTTACCAAGTTTGAGAGAATTTCAACTAGTATCTTTACTTTAGATAGGTCATCAATTTTTTAAATACTGCACATGTTGTGTCCATCAGACTTCAAGATATCAAGGTTTTCTCTAAAAGTTTGAAACAAGAGTGCATTCAGTAGTATTTCCATATGATATATCTATGGAAAGTAGGTTGATGCATGTAAAGAAAGGGGACAGAGACAATACCAAAATACACCATATAGATTGTATCATTTTGCTTATTTCTCCCGACTAAAAGCTTAACACAGAACAAGACATCTTCTAATTAGTAAGAGATAATGCTCTAGACTTTGGAAACAATACCTAGATCCTTATCATTGGAACCCAAACCGGTTCCACTAGTCCCAAATGCTGCTATATCATCCTTCTCCTCAACATGAGAGATTAGATGAGCGAAATGTTTTTTCCTTTTAGGGTTACATAAAAAAAATTAGAAAAAAACATTCTTTAAAGTTGTTTTATTTCACATTTTGGAGCCTAGTACCCAGGGTCCTCCTGGATTCACTGTGGGTTCACCCAGGTTAACTCCAGCATGGACCGGGGTCAACCCACAGCCTGAAATAAGGACCGTGCCTGGACTTGCAATGAACCTGGTTGGGAATCCGGACTCAGGTGGACCTGGACCTGAATTCGGGCAGCAGGGGACGAATCTGGTAACACATAATATTTCGTTATATTGCCCCTGACTGTATCAGTGGTTGAATATGACAATTGATTCAATTTTTTCCATACACTGTAACTTCTTCTATTTCTTTTGCTGACTGCTCCATATATTTTTCCTTCTATTCTGCAATCTGCTACCCCTTTACATGGATTGTTGCTGGCTGAGTATGATAGAGATGTCGATTGGTTTGTGCTATATGTATAAATCACTCTGTATTTGTTGTTATCTCCCTGCATCAATGCTTCACTAAAACTGTCTACCTGGCCTACCTTATTTGCTGATTGGATACCCCACTATATATTTGTACGGGGGAAAAGAAGAGCTGCATATTATGATAATAGATAAGCTTCTATTATTAGTTAATGGTTATTTGTTTGTAATCTATTGTAAATATTAGAATGTTTCTTATATTTAGTTAGTTGTCGTTTTTGTTGGCTTTCTTTAGCTTTCTTTTAGCTACAATAGAATATTTCTACTTTTTATGACGTTTCCTAAGGAAACATTGCTTTATTCTTTTGTATATATAGACCTCCCGGTCTTCGTTAATAACAAGCAAGTATTTTACCAGTTACTTTGTAATATGGTATTAGAGCCAATTCTTTGAATATTTTTGAAAAATATTATAATTTCTTGTTTGAAATTATCATAGCAATATTTTTCAAAATTATTTTCTGTGATATCTGCTTCTAACAACCATTTTTCTGCAACTGCTGTATGTTTTTTTTGCACATTTTTGCCATTTTTTGTGGTGTTTTTGCGGCAGGGCCATTTTTGTTCAAAATCCTAATTTTCTGTACTAGATCAAGTTTTTTTCACAGATTCTTAGTGGGTTTTTCAAGATCTCAATTGGGTTGTCATTTGTTTTTTTTGGGTGCGTCAATTTTTGAGCTAGTGGATCCGGAAACCAACAACATATTCTTCTTGGGTTTTTCGAGCTAGTATCCCTTCAAATTTTTAGAGTCTTTCGTTTTGTTGCCTCAAAGAACGTGCCTTCACAAATTTTCACGCTTTTTCATTAAAAATGTGCTATGGCATCTTTTACTAATACTCCGCTCGAGGGCAATTTGAAATTCAATGGTCAGAATTATAGCATATGGAAGCGGTGGATACTAGCAATCTTTGATAATTGAAATACTGATCGGATTGTTCTGGGTGTTGCAAAGCGTTCAACTGCAATTGGTACCGATCAGGATACATGGGATCTCAATAACTGGGAGGCGTTAATGCTTCTCAAATTATACGTTGCTGATGATTAGCTCCCTCAGATTCCATCCGACAAAACAACTGACAAGATATGGGAGCATTTGAAGAAACTTAACGAGACTTCTGACAAAAGAAGAACTTTTTTCTTGAAGAAGACTCCGCTTTTTATTATCATGGATGAACAAACATGGCTCCAGGCTCACTTGAATAGGATTTAGGAAATCCGTGATCAATTGCTTGCTATTGGTCACAAGATAGAGGAAGAGGACACTGTGGTCATAATCCTCAAAAGTTTGCCCAAGTCCTAAGAGCATTTTATCGAGACCCTCAACATCACTTCTACTAGTGTTGATCTGAAGTTCATAGATCTTTGCATACTTCTGCTTTAGCAAGATTGGTAGAAACAATAGTTCGGTAGCAGTTCCAGGTCCACCTCCACAGAGCAAGCCTTTGCTGCTAAATCCTTTCAAACGGATAAAGGTAAGTCTTAGCAGTCTTCTTAGTTGAAGTCTTTTGCTCTAGCTTCAGAAGGTTCTCAGAAGAAGAATTCAATGCAACTATTGTGACAAGTTTAGTCACATGAAGGTTTAATGTCGAAAACACTTAGCTGCCCAATTTAAGCAATCAAGTTTGTAGCCCAAAGCAAATAGTGCAGAGCACACTGAGCAGACAGAATCTTCCTTTTACGCCTTCATGGCTAAAAGACTTGCAGATCATGTGAAGTCGTTTGCCTGGTACATTGATTCAGGTGCCTCTTGTCATTTCACTCACTGCAAGAATTGGTTCACTGACTACCAACCTTATTCAGATTCTATTAATTTTTGGTGGCGGAGAAGAGTACAACGTTGTTGGTAAAGACAACATTTAGACTCAGTTTGTTGGGAGAAATCTCATTTTGCTTGATGTGTACTATGTTCTAGGGATGGAACTATATCTACTCTCATTCTTTTAATTACTACGACATTCTCCATAGTTGGATGTCACCTTCAGTTCACATCAATGTACCATCACTGATTAGGCGACTTAGTCAATTGTTGAAGTAGGTCTTGAGGATCATGGTCTTTTTCGACTTACTGATTCTGGTGATTCTCGAGACTTAGCTATGGCTGCTCGACGGTCTTCTGTTAGCACACTTTTGTATCAACGATATGAGCACCCAACACACCACAACAGGTTAATGTAGTTGAACGTCGGAATAGAACAATCACCGAGATGGTTCGGTTCATGCTCGAACGCAGACATGTTCCATAAAAGTCCTGGGCAGAAGCAACCAACATTGCAATTTATCTTTTGAATCGATCACTTATAGTGGCGGTCAAAGGTAAGACTCCAGAAGAGGCATGGTCAGGTCACAAGCCTAGAATCAGTCACTTGAAGGTTTTTGGCTCCCTTGCTTTTGTTTTGGATCCCTGATGTGTCATGCACAAAGTTGGATGCTAAGAGTTAGAAACTTATGCTTGCTGGATACAATAGTCTTCACAAAGCCTACCGCTTGATTGACACTGGGACATCTGATCTCCTGTACAGTCATGATGTAGTCTTTGATGAGCTGCGATGACCATTCATGGCTGTTTCTCTTGTTCTTGATCCAATAGGCCAACTTATGAAGGCTCATGATTTGGGAGTTAGACTTTCATTAGGTCCACCTGATGGGAGGGCTCAAGTAGCTCTTATAGCTCCAATTATACCAGTGATCCATCTACAGACACCTCCAGCTTCTTTTGTAGGATCATCTAGATTTGTAGATGCTTCACCTGCGTTTGATTCAAATTCTTTAGATTTGGAACCTGATCATAAAGCATCTCTTGATACTAATGTTGGTCGTTCTCTTCTCCGGTCTAAGTGGTGGGCTAAGACACTTGCCAATCTTCGTGATGATGAGCTCATTGATTGGAGAATTGTTCGGAGAAAGAGCAAACCTATTGAGTTTGTTAACTTTGCTCTCATGGCCAACATTCGTAGTGTGTTTGAACCTTAAACATAATTCGAGGCTAGAGGAATTCCAGAGTAGGAACATGCCATGACATCTGAACACTAGAGCCTGTTGAAGAATAACACTAGGGTCCTTTTTGATCTTCCACCAGGGAAGAAACCCATTGGCTACAAATGAGTTTACAAAATCAAATACAAATCTGATGATACTTTGGATAAGTACAAAGCTTGTTTAGTTGTGAAGGGATTTTTTCAACATAAGGGCATTGATTATGAGGAAACCTTTGCCCCTATTGCAAAAATGAGCACAATTTGATTAGTCCTAGCCATGGAAGCACGATTTTGTTGGAAGGTCCATCAGACGGACATCAAGAGTGCTTTCCTGAATGGTGATCTCCACAAAGAGGTTTACATGACACAGCCTCTTGGTTTCAAGGTTGCCGGTAAAGACCATCAGGTTTTTAGATTGGTGAAAGCTCTCTATGGCTTGAAGTAGGCCCCTAGGGCATGGTACATAGAAGTTGATAAGTACCTCAGTGATCAAGACTTCTAGAGGATTTTTTCAGACTCAAATTTGTACATCAAGACTACTGACAGTGACATTATCCTTCTGGTTATTTATGTGGATGATTTGATCATCACTGGCAGTTCAACATCTTTGATTTAGGGAATTAAACAAATTTATGCCAGTCTTTTGATATGACTGACATTGGGGTCATGCACTATTGCCTAGGCATTGAGGTTTGACAACAATTTTGTAGTACATTCATTTCTTAGTCCAAATATGCCAGGGCTCTATTAAACAAATTTCGTATGCAGTATTGGAAGCCTGCATCTACACCCATGGAGAAAGGTCTCAAGTTATCAGCCAAGTCCGATTCTCCTCTTGTTGATGATACTACATACAGGGAACTAACGGACAACTTCATCTACCTCTTTGCTACTAGGCATAATATCAGCTTCGCAGTCAGTTATATCTCACGCTTTATGATAGTTTCGAAGCTGATCATTGGATGACAGCCAAGCATGTGCTTTGTTATGTAAAGGGCACTTCAGATTATGGACTTCTTTACTCTCAAAGTTTTGATCCTAGACTCAGTGGGTTCATAGATTCAGATAGGGCAGGCTTTATTGATGATAAAAAGTTAACTTCTAGATGTGTTCAGCTTTAGATTAGGTGCTGTCACATGGACCAGTACGGAGCAATAAGCAGTTTCTCTCTCCCCTACGAAGGTTGATTACAAAGGGACAGTCAAGGGAGTTTGTGAAGCTGTTTGGCTTCGTCAGATGCTTGGGGATATGCAAATGTCACTAGGAGGATCGACCATTTTGTTTGTTGATAACGAAGGCATTATCAAGTTAGCATGAAACCTAATCTTCCATGAACGGACCAAGCATGTGTATGTTCACTGTCACGACATACAACAACTGGTTGAAGACATGACAATAGACTTGCAATATGTTCCTATCATAGTTCGAATTGCAGACATTATCACCAAGCCTCTTGTTCTTGATAAGTTTGTCAAATTTAGAGGATAACTTGGTGTTGTGGATAGATTAACCATTAAGGGAGGGTATTGTGATAATAGATAAGCTTCTATTATTAGTTAATGATTATATATTTGTAATCTATTGTAAACATTAGAATGTTTCTAATATTTAGATAGCTGTAGTTTTCTATTAGCTTTCTTTAGCTTTTTTAGCTAGAATAGAATATTTTTTATTCTTTACGGTCATTTCCTAAGGAAATATCGCTTTATTCTTTTTTATATATGGACCTCTCGGTCTCTGTTAATAACAAACAAGTATTTCACCAATTACTTTGTAATATTGCAACTCTCCAAAGGGGTGTGACTAATTAGTTGATTGGATAATTGTATATTTGTATCATCATTGTTTATTTAGTTTTTAGTATTAACTTTTATTATGAATTGTTATTAGATTAATAAATTATATATTTTTAGACATTCATAATAATAAAAATGTTATTATATATAATTAATAACATATTACTATCATGTGTTGTTGATTACTATTATATCAATTTTTTTTAATATAATCCTAAGTTGTTGATGCTGAAGTACATGCAAGATTTTTTTTTTTTTTTTTGATTTTGATTGCATTTATGTTTATATCTATATATATATATATATATATATATATATATATATATTTTATTATATATATAATAATATACACACACATATGCACTATAATTTATATATGCAAAGAAATGGAAGAAATATACAAAAACAAACCATTCCATAGCATGATTCTTCACCATCGATAGTTCAACTTCAAATTAATTAGTAACATACTCAAGTTCGAGATTCCAATGCAATTTGAGTTACAAAATTAAAACTTAGTTCATGATTCAATGTTGACCAATCAAGAGTCAAGAGTCAAGATTCACTAATCAAATTCAGTCATTCTAAATCATAAGGATTCTAAAAAATATACACATTCTCATCATCTCCTGATGCAAGACTTGCAAGTTCAAGATCATTTGAACCAAACACGGTTCCACTTGTGCTAGATGCATGTGCCATGATGCTATCAACATCATCATTTGCGATTTTAGTAAGATCATGTAGCATTGCATCCAAGTTTGCACACTTAGGGGCTACATCCCAAAGCTTGGTTGACCCTTCCTTGTATCAATCCACCTTACGTGACAGCAGATGCAAGTTGGTATGTTTATAAACCAAGTCCTCAACTTTCTTTGAGCCCAACTGTTTGCGCTTCATTGAATGGATATAGGAGTATGTACATCCGTTTGGATAGTCTTTATAAAATTAAAAATACAAATCAAAGGCAAATTAAATAATGTTAAACACTAAATTGTAGAATATAATTGGTAAACAGAAAGTAAAAAAAACTTGTGAGAGGATCTTGATTGCAAGAGGTTGTAGATGCTTGAATGATTGACCATACATGTACCACCATGTGATAGCTCCCATGTCATTTTTGGTCCTTTATTGCCTATGGAGTACATTTTGATCCCAAAGCAAATAAGCCAAATTTTAGCCTCACCTTTTTGTGTATTTCATCATCTGGGAAGAGTCTTGCAAATGCATTATAGCAACCATTAGCAACTTCTTCATTCGCATATGGTGCCACTCTATCCGGCATAGCAAGTAATTCTTGGCTATAGTACCTCGGAGATAAGGCATATGCAAGGAGGTGCAATGGAGAGTCATCTTCTCCCAACAATGGTGAATAATTGCTTCCACCTTATTGCATAAGGCTTCACATTTTGTGGGGTCATTCTCATGTGTTTGTATGGAAAGCTTTAGCTTTTCTACCATGGTGTCCATGCCATTGTACACATCCCTCAAGCAAGGTGAAACTATATCAACAAAGCGAAGCATAGTCATGATAGGCTCCGTGAAATCCAATACAAGTTGCACATGAGTCAAAAAACTATCATTCAAGACCAAACCCTTGACCTTTTGGGCTCTCTCTAAATTTGAAGCCTTTCATATACCCCATTGGCTAGAAATAACCATTTGGCTCAATGGTTCTTGCACCTTGAGGAGTCATCTCATAAAAACAGTACAAGATGCAGATCAGGTCTCAACAACCTAAGCAAGTTAACAATATGTCAATTTTCAATAAATATTAAGCAAAGTTATTCAAATTGAGATTAAATAAATAAATGAAACTAATTAATTACAATTTGAATTTACCTTCAACAACTCCAATTTGGAGAATGATTTGAATATGGATTCTGACATGTGGTGGTTTGTCACAAACATTTGTATCTCCTCTCCCTCTTGGTATATCTGCTTCACCCAATCTATTTGGGTGCCAATTTGTTGCATGACAAACTTGAGAGTGTACGGTGCATGGTGTCCAAAAAATATGGTCATACTGACTCTCAACCAAAGCACCTGCACCCCTACAATTTTTGGCATTATTTGTGGCCACCTAGACCACATTCTCACTACCCATCATCTCTATTGGCTCAATAAGAATTCTAGAAATGAATTGTGAATCCTTAACTTCTCCTTCACAATCAACCGCCCTAAAAAACATAGTCCTTTTGGAGAACATCACAATCACATTCCAATGGCCGGTTTCTTGTAACTTTCCATCCATCAGCCACAATAGTTATACTAGAAGTTTTCCAAGAACTTTTAATTGGTTGAAGAGCTTTCTCTATATAAGTCTTCCTTTTTGCAAAGTATTAGTACGCACCTTTTCACACCAGGATTAGTGTAATCAGCCGGTGCTTTAGAGATTGCTGCAATCATTTGCTTCCAATATGATGATCTTACCAAGTTGAAAAGAAGACCATTGGCATAAAGGCAACATGCAACTACTTGATCAACATGATCCCTTGCATCCATTTTAAATGTGGAATCCAATGGATCTCTTTTGTGCAAAATAAATTCTACTTTTACCTCTTCCTCTCCTGGTATAGGTACTTGCAAGAATGGTATTTGGAGGATGCAACATGATTAGTGGGCAATTTCATTTTTCTCTTTCCGGATGGAGGTTGATAAAAACTTGTTTTTGATTTCTAAATGTTCTTTTATAAATCCTGCTAATTGTGCATTGGTCATCCTTTTTCCATCTTTGCTTCCTTTGCACAATAGTATACTTTTTCCAGTAGGTCCCATAAAATGAGCTTTCACTCGAGAATTTGAGCTATTGATTGGTTTACTATGACATACATTACATTTTTGAATGTATGAACCACCTCTCGAAACCTACGATAATCTTGTGGTATATCTCCATAATGGAGATGCCACATCAATTTTGAAGTTATCACTTCAATCACCTTGCCTTGCCGCTAAAGTGTGACTGCTAATAGTGGCCTTTCTTGCACAATACAATCTATGAATCTAATAAGAAAATTAAGAAAATTAAATTAGAAATAAACTATAAATATCAAGCATACAGGTGCAAAAATATGATACAAAAATATTAAAAAAGATAGCTAAACTTGTTTCTTCATTTAAAAAAAAAATGATTTTTTTTGTAAAAGTTCTTCTAGAACTTGAAAAATTCATCATCTCAAATAAAATCTGAAAAAGAACTAAAGAATGTGAACGGATGCTTAACTTAGATGCTTAAAAGTCCTTTATAGAAGTGATCTAACACCCTACAAATGATCCTTGTTGTGACCGCCTGTCACACCATGCCCATGCCTGGGACCCCCTTCCGTTTTTTTAAAAAATTTTGCCAGCTTTTGCGGAGCACAAGACTGAAGGAGACAAGGATTTAATCCCATTTAGGAAATATGCCAGCTATTCCTGAAAATGTGGAGTGCAGTTTTGAGGAACTAAGGGAATGGTGAAATCCTCAACTCCTTGAAAATTGCGATATCAACAGAATGTGGAGCGTAGTTTTGAGGAACTAAGGAAATGGTGAAATCCTCAACTCCTTGAAAACTGCGATGTCAATAGATTATGGAGCGCAGTTATGAGGAAATGAAGGAAAATAGAATCCTTCACTCCAAAGAAATATCGCTTTCCATAAAAACAATATGTCCCTCGCTATCTGCTCGCACACTATGGTATTGTCTGATTTCATATGGGATGGTTGTCAATCTTCTTCAAATCGAAGTCCATTTTCCTGTTCTCACTGCTAGTTTCAAAAGAAATTGGATTATTGCATGAAGGCGTGGAAGCCGCAAAGTCTGAAGGCATGGAAGCCATAGATGAAGATTTGACGTGGCAATTCTAAAGAAAAGTGTTCTTCAATATTCATCCACATAGCATGGGTAATATATCTTATCGGGATTGATAGAGACAAAGTCTGAAGGAGTCACGAAATATTTTGAAAAGAGAAAAATACGCCAGTTCAGAAAAAGCAGGCTCCCTAAAATTCCGGAGTGCAATTTTCAAGAAATGAAGGAAGGTTTTGATGGAGGATGTTATCCTTCATTCCCAAAAAAGCCCGCTCCCTAAAATTCCGGAGCGCAATTTTCAGGAAATGAAGGAAGGTTTTGATGAAGGATAAAATCCTTCATTCCTTAAAAAGCCCGCTCCCTAAAATTTTGTAGCGCAGTTTTCAGGAAATGGAGGAATGTTTTGATGAAGGATTTTATCCTTCATTCCTTGAAAATCCCGCTTTCATAAAACAACAAACGCAAGTCAGTAGGAGTGAAGGAAATATTATGCAAAGGAAAAATCCTCAATTCTGAAAAAGCCTGCTCTTGTAAATTGGTTAAAAAATCGTGAAAAGCGGGAAAATTGAAAATTTTGCAAAAAATCCAAAATTTAGAAGAAGAAAGTGAAATTCCTTGAGAAGTGAAAAATTGGATTCAGAGAAGAAAAGCGAAAAAATGATTTTCCTTCAAAAAGTTTTTTTTTTGGATTTGCATTAAAAAAATTAAATATTGGTAAAACTAACATTTAATTTGATTTTTTTTTGAATGATAATCCAAAAAAAATAAAAAATGGAAAAGCTTGCAAATGAATTTGATTTTTTTTTCATTTAAGTATAGAAATTAATTAAATATTGATTTTTTTAATTGATATTTAATTAATAAAACTAAAAAAAAAAATCAAAATAGAAATACTTAGCTTCATCATGAAGTTAAGAGCATTAAAGATAGCAACTTTTTGAATCAAGCAGCAAAAAGGCGACAAGTGGCACAAAAAATGGAAACCTTAATGGTTAAGTAAAGCAGCTGCCTAATTTTAGTCTGCAGTTTTAAAGGCATTTTTTTGAAGGATGATTTCTATAAGAAACCCTCTCATTCATTCACGTTCACACAAAAATTTGAAGAGCAAATCGAGAATAGGAGTAAGATTTGAGGAGTTCAAGGAAGCAGATTTTTTGAGAAATTTTCTAAAATTGTTGAGGAGTTTTTTGGGAATTCACGACAAAAGATTTTGAATCCTATCAGATTGGAATTTCCATTGCAGTGAGTTGTGAAATTTCATATTTCTCGCGGAAGTGTTAAAAAGTGAATCTTGAAAGGAGTATGAAAATTTTGGTGAAAATCCAAAATCTTTGTCTTATGGCAAGTCATATCTGTTGTTTTTAATGCTTTCCTTGCATAGTCTTATGTATGTACGTTTTCTATTTTGCAGGAAAGGAAAATGGCAGAGTCTAGGGGAATAGGAGAAATGCGAGGACAATTGATAAAGAATGAAAGGAGAGGATTCTATCCTGAATCCAAAATCATGTCAAAGTGGACAGAAATTGGAGATACAAGTCTTGGCGGACTTGATTTGAAAGATTTTAACTGGAGAATGCTCAGATATAATGACTATCACCCAACACACCTGGCTACAAAAAATTGTGAGAAGTGGAATTTTTGTTGCAGCTGGTTTCCCTCCTTTTCAACATCCAGAGTTAATCGTGGAATGTACCAAGCATTACAGTCCTAGAGACAAAACCATCCGAGATTCTGAACGAAATATTCTGGCAGATTTTTCTCCGGCATCCATTTCTGAAGCATTTGGAATTCCTTCAAATCCAAGGATGGTCACAAAAACACAAGAGCAAGCACTGAGAATCTATACATCTGGAATCAATTTTTGTGAAGAAATAATCAACAAAAGATGGTTGAAAAAGAATAGACCGCATCATTCCAAGATTCCTAAAGAAATAGTATGGCTCGACTTGCAGAGGGAATATAGTGATATGGTCATGATGTTGAGTCGCATATTTGGCATGCCTTATTCTTATAGGTTTGAATCTTGGATGTGGTATTTTGTTGAGCAGGTAATGGAGGAAGGTGACAGAATAGATTGGGCTGGGCTCATAAGTGATAACCTAAATGAGCAGTTGATGAATCTAGAGCATACAAGGAGATTTTACATGAGCTCCTATGTCATCTACATGCTAGCACGGAGGACAAATTATGATGGACTACGATGCAAAGGACCAATTGGAAGCGGAAGCCAACACCTCAAAGTCCATGAATGTTACCCGCAGTTGCATTTGTATTCAAAGGATGATTACATGAGGGTTAATGATATATTTGCCATGCACATAGTAAGAACATTACAAAAGAGGCCACATATAAGAATGTCAATGGGTGCAATGAAGTTGGTTGAAGAATATGGTGCCTGGTTCATTCAGTTTCCTACCTTTTCATACATCCAAGTTCAAGGATTCTCCATGGAGCCATACAAACTCCCCAGGTATCCAACAGATAAGATGGTCTTGTTAGAGCTTACTCGACAACTTACTGCCTATGACAAGATTCAGAAAGGGAAGAAGAAGTTGGGATTGCAGTTTCCAATTTCCATAGGAGAAGGGAAAACTGAGGTATGCCCATGTCTAAAAGCCGCAGAGAAATCATCAGATGAGCTCCACTTCTTCCGCCTTCTGCTTTATCCAAAGAGGAATGATTTTGATCCTTACAACAAGATTTCATCAGCAGGAGGATCAAAGTACCAACACAAGGTTCACCTTGAAGACTTTTGGGCAAATGCAGCAGACGAGAATGAGATTAGAAAAAGGTTGCATTCAAGACTACTATTGAACATTATTAGAACATGCAACATATTCAAGGTTCCTGATCAAATGGAGGAGGACCCAAATATGATGCGAAAAGTATTCAATCCAGAAATGACAGCTCAACCATTTGATTGGAAGAAGAAAGAAATTATAGATCTCGAAGCTCTTTCAAAACCAGTCTTAGATTTTACAAAGTGGTGGATCAAGCGTAAGCTTGAAAAATTAGTTGCACCAGCTAATGGATTCACATATAGGTTGCTTGGCCACAAACCACTCAGGGATGAAAGATCAAGACAAATATCTGAAGGGACTGTTGAAGAAAGGGGAACTCCATCCGAAGATGTAGGAACCAAGAAAGGGAAGGAGGTACCTCGAGAAAAGCGTCCTAGGATTGAGGAAGTCATCCAGGAACCTCAAAATAAGAAACAGAAACATGGAGATGCTCCCTCTTCTCCAAGTCGAACTCCAAGTGTCCAAGAGATAGAAACTTTTGAAAGGCAGGATGTAGGGACAAGTATAAGGAGATTTGAGCAAGAAGAGAATTTGGATAGGCCAATTCATGATAGGTTGAGTATAAATGCTTATGAAAAATCCATGCAAGAAAGAGGGAGAGATCAAGATATTGCTACAGAAGAATGTCTTGTTACGATCTTAGAGCGAGAAATGATTAATGATGGAGATGGTCCACTAGAGGAAGAAACTCCAGGGGTAGCAATACATCTTCCAAGTGCCGAAGCTGTAGTTCCTGAGGTTACAATTGATAGTCCAGGAGGTGAAGAGGAGATTGACATTCGAGCGGTCCAAAGGAAAGAACAATTGGTAATTTCGGGGGACCAAAGTATACCCATTCCGGAATGGTTGAGGCAACAAATTCAATTGCGTCAACAAAAGGAGGTTGATCTAGCAATTGAATTACAGGAAATTTTGGACCGATCAAACCGATCAGAAGAACAAGGGAAAGCAAAAAGATATACTAAATTCATCAGAGGAGAATCAGGATCCAGAATCTTGCAGATTGCGACTCCCACAGTTGACAAAGGAAAAAATCAGATTGCTCCAGATGAATATCATGTTACAGAAGTAAATCTTGGTCGGGCCTCCCAAGAGCAAATATTGGAAGAATTTGATGACTCCACACAGGCTTTGAAGGATAGGCTGAAGAAAGTAGAAGAAGGGTATGAAAAGCAAAAAAGAGAAATTCGGGCCTTATGTCAGTACATCAATAACTTGCCTCATCCAGTAAGAGAGGAAGGTCCATCGTTTGTCCCTCCAACAGGTGTTTCCAGTGAAGTGGTAGGTGATATTGACAGAATCAAGTGGATTGCTTAGGGTGCAAAGATTTGGATCGAAGGAATTCAGGAGGTAGCCTTCAAACATGCAGAAGAATTAGTGCAAGTGCACAATAGGGCATTGGCTGCAGTCTCTAGGATCCAGTGCATGGAGGAATCATGGGTGGATGAGCATATTTACCAAGAAGAGGTGATTGCCGACATTTAGAGTTTGATGGATACCCCAAAGCAAGAATTGATTGATGGTCGAGTTATCAGCGAGGGGGATGTCTATGATTTTATTCGATGGTACAGTGCAGTGATCATGGCTAAGGAAATTTTTGAGAGCTTTACCAAGGAATCCAGTCGATGGAAAAAGATTGTTGATAACATCAAGTAAGGAATATCAAATGCAGTTGCATCCTTGTTATCACAAAGATTGGGGTAGAGGAAATGAGAATTGATAATCTGAAAGTCAAGTTAGAGGAATTCTTTCAGCTAAACGTATATGGAAGAGATGATTTTGAGAACTTCTTCATCTTCTCAAATACAATGCACACTACTAAGGACTTACTACCAGATTGGGATGAAAGCTTGGGAAAAGTCGAAAGAGCAATTGCAGTTCTAGAATTCAAGCAAGAATCTGCACCAAGCATCAGTATAGAGGAGTTGGAAATAGTGTTAGATCAATTTCGATCTTTCAGGCGAAGAAATCAGGGATAGATGCATTAAATGCAGAGTGGGTGTGCATAGGGATCATTTATTACACCCCACTCCTTAAATTAGCATGCATAGTGGGCATTTATTACCCACTACAGTAGTGGATTCCTTATGGCATTAATGTAGATTCCTTTCCATTGCCCTAACCCTAATTAGGGCTGATGTGGCATGATCTCGGCCATCGGTTATTTTGATCATTCGGGCCACCCGTTGTAATCAAGGACCTATATAAAGGCCTCATTTCTCATTTGTAAGAGGAGATTTTTATGAGATTGTTGCTATGAGTTACTGAGATAATAAAGTTTTCATTGGAGTTTGGTGAATACTTGACGTATCTTAGTTCTTGCTTGTTCTCCTAAATTTCTTTAAGTAGATTAAGTTTAGCATAGCCAATGTGTGGTGATTACAATGGAGAATACGAAGGTATATTGATGAATTCCTTTGGTTCATACTTTTGACGTTTTAGTGATTCTAATTCGTTGTGTAAAGTTAGCCTGAACCCCTTTCATGCATATGCTCAACTTCTATCATTTGTATACATTGTTCTTTATGATGGTGTATGTGGTGATATGAAAATCTTTGGCATAACCCTTGAAGATTGCACTGGTTCATGCTTAGTTGTAGTATAACTTGGCAAAGCAGAATTCAGTAAATTGAGGAATTTTTCCACTAGAATACTATTTGTTGTTATCACTACCCTTAGGATTAGAATAGAATTCCTGAACTCCATCCTATTTAATTTCTGCATATTCTGCGAAAAATCCAAAAAAAGCGCTTCATTGCAAAACCTTAAGATAGCTCCCACATCCAATATGGCTTGAAATGAATATGAATAAACACGTAAGGCCCCCTTGTGATCATTAGCAAATCACATCAACCACCGATCTTATCCACAGTCAAGACCTGGCATTAAAGGAACCTTGAAGTCATTGTATGATCTTCTAGCAATCTTAGCATACACAAGACTTTATTCAAGAGAGGATAAGATATTTCGGTATTTTGTTCTACTGTTTGGTGAGTCATAAAACACACATCAACAATCCTCTTCAAAAAGAATGACCTTGCTTTCAAAATGCCAAAATGGAGACCAAATGAGAAAAGAGCTTAGTTGCAAACAAAATGAGAAGAATGAATAGTGAATGGCCTCTTTAAGGGTCGTTTGAAGGTTTCAGAGTAAAAAGAAGCAAAAAAGGAATTAAAGAAAAATATAGCACATGCTGAAATAGGTATTTAAGTGATTTTTTGGCATGAGATTTGCTTTTTGGCCGAGGGTTCTCATTGGATGTGTCCAAATGCTTCTTGGATGCTTGTATGAAGCACATCTTAGGCTAGTGGATGCTTGGTTGATGCGTTGCAACCCATCCACCAAGCATCCAGAGGCCTAGGTTGCGCTTCCTGTGAGCATCTTGGGAGAACCCAAACACATCAGCGCTTCCGGAGGCATCGACATTAACATTCGGCCATTTCTAGAGAGAATCGGTTTCATAGATATAATCTATTAGTAATTAATTATTATTTATTAAATTATTAATATAGAATATATAATTTGTTATATACCATACTTCCAAGAAGTCCAAAAGTCATAGGATCTTTATGGTCAGCTGCTTTGCTAGACAACTATTTACAATATTGGTGATGGCCACATTCTCCACCTTAGCACTTCCATTTGCAGTCAGCAAGTGGTTCATGATCATGATTCAAACGAAAGTCTCTCTCCTTCCATGGGTTTAAATAGGCTTACCACAAGCTTTGAAGTGAACAAGATCCCATCAATTGTCCACGTTGTGTGGTTTTGTAGATCCTTCCAAAAATTCTTTCAAGATCCATGAGCTGACCTACTTTGGTGCGTTTGCTCATCACTATTTTTGTACATCAGGGATGTTATAATCAACATATATATCACAAATTTCAAATGGAACAATGTATATTATTCCACCCAATTTGTGAAAATTCTACATATTGACACAACCAGGAACACTAAAAAATGAATCATATCATGTTGTATATTAGAAAAAAAATGCCACCAAAGCTAACAAGAGGTCATGCTATTGGTGATTGATGCAAGGATGCTGATTGTCCTTCAAGCTCTTGTGCCTCCATCCTCTAGTAGATTGCTACTTAACAAATTTGAATTTGAAGTTCATTTTGTAATGCATACAATGTTGCGGACAAGTGAAAGCCCATCCAATTACAATAATTATTTTTGACATTTTAAAAATTTGGCAGATGACAACAAAAAGGACCCTATTTTGAAATAATATAATTTAATTGTGAGAACACACTATATTTTAGTGATTGATAATGTAAAGTAATACGACATTTTGAAACATTAGACAATAATGAACTACTATGATGGTAAAACTATTAAATCTTAACAACATTACATTACTAATTTGAATGACTCATAAAGATAGTCAAATAAAAACTCAACTCTACATATAGTACCAATTTTTAATCTCATGCTAACACAGCTTACAACCCAAAATCCTCACACTTCTACCTAATCTAAGAAGGATACAACTTGACCCAAAGCCTATAATCCTATAAACAAATAATAAATGTAAGAGTCTGGGTTAAAAACAAAAATTAAAAAACAAAATCTTGAAAAAAGACTAAACTATGGATCATCTCCTCATCTGAATTTTGGGTGTGGATCATGCAACATGACATGCATTTGAATAGATAAAATCTTCAACCTTCAAAATTGGCAATGCACTTTGATGTTGGATCTATTAATATTCCAACACAACTTTTGGGTCATGTTCTGCCAACACATCTTCTCAGAATTGGCTTCCTGACTTGTAGAATTTATGACAATGACAATGCTGCAGTTCCCTTACTGTGAGGTGAGAGCTCTGTTGCACTAGACTATGTCTTAATTGCTGCAAGTAGAGAAAAAACAGTTCCATCTCATGCTGTGCAGGGTACCAGGTATTCTTCAAATCTTCACTAGTAATCTCCAGTATTTAGTAGCAAAGGAAATAAGTATTTCCACTCTATTCTTAAAGCAAACTGCATCAATATCTTCCACTGTGGTCTTAGTCTCCTCCTATGTTACCCAGGGATGCCTTTTTGGACCGAAGCCTCAAGTTTCCGAAACTGTACTTGTTTTAGGAACTTGGGGGCGACCAGAAATGTTTCTAAGCCGTCCCCCCCCCCCCCCCCCCAGACAGGAAAACGGAAATGTGCCCCCGAAACTTCGGAAATGTTCAACACATTTCCAGCTTGTGTTGACCCTCTTGGGGATTGCATTGGCGTTTCCCGTTCGTCCCAGGGACTGTGAAAAGTTTCCAATTTTTTTTTCAAAAAAAAGAAAAAAACATTAAAAAAGTGTTTTTTCCCACTTGCACTGCACGCATTGGAACATGTGAAAAAATTAGTAATAAAATAACATATGTTAGAAACTTCATTATTTTTTTCCTATCCCATGCAGATGGACAATGGAAGGGTTATTTCTCAAGTTATCGGCAACATTATTTTGCAGGTAGTAGGGTTTTCCAATAGGAGGGGCAGCATTAGGCTTATTTTGCTCCTATTTATAAATTATTAGAAATGTTTTCAAGTCTGTTTTTTTGCACAGCTTTTTGAGGTTTTTTCAAAAGCAGGGGTAGGGTTATTTCAATAGCAAGGGCAGCGTTAGGTTTATTATAAATGTTTTTAAGTCTGTTTTTTTCATAGTTTGCTTAGCAATGATAGAATCACACTGTTACTTGATAGACTATAGTTGATACTTTAAAAGTTGTCTTTAACTTTTTTGATGTTTTCATTTTGTTGAAGGTTTGAAACTTGAAACTCGAACATTGCAGCCTTATGATATGAATCTATAATGCTTTTCATTCTCCTATTTGATTCATTTGATTTCATCCTATATTCCTATTCCTAGACTTCAATATTCTTAGATAATTCAATTGTGTTATGTCTATGATGATTCAATTTGATGCTAATTGCTATGTTCTATGATTACTTGATGAATGGAATTGACAATATTAAATTATGTTGCTATGATGAATGTGAAATTCATGAATATATTTAAAAATTCAGATACATACATATACAGCTGTCCCCTACTCCTACCAAAAAAAAACAATCCCAGAAACCTGTTTCCCCATCCCCTTGTTCCCCCATCCTGAAAACTTGGGGTAGTCTAGGTCTCCCCTCAATCACAGGCACATAAATTATAACTGCTTAGATATGATATAAGCAATAGACAAAGTCCAAATAGAAGCCAAATGATATTACACAAGAATAATACATGCTAACCCTTCATTCGGATGGTTACATATTTATAGTATTTCCATATTCTATTTTATAGGAAAATTCCTATAGTAATGATCCTAAATATAATAAGTTGTTTCAAAAACTCAAATCCTTAGAAATACTTTACATGAGTTGTATTAACATCTCACATTATTATTACCACACACAACTATACACATAATTATATTTGTTACACATAATTAATCATGTAAACACTAATTCCCAACAATACCATTTGGATGTTAAAAACTTATTTTGAGCACAAAGTTTTGGGATGGCCATTGCCTCATTAAGAATTGACAAATAAAACAAGGCTGTAAAAAATGGGGAAACATAATTTCCATACATTTTGTTTGCTAAAGTGTTTGCTGTAGAATTGTTGATTATATTTTTTGGAGGTACACCAAAACTTAAGCCATTTTGGACCTATTTATGGGCAAAGTTTGGTTTCCTCTTTGTTACTCCTATCTTATGTAGTTATCCCCACCACAAGACTCTTCAATATTTAGGGATATCTGTGAATATGTCCAGCAAACGTTTTAACTGGCATGCCTGAATTATTGGTGCAAAACAAGATGCAAGGTTGTTTTTCATGTGGATTCTTCCCTAGTTAGTGAGACCGAGGAAACTTATTTTATTAGCATTTGTTTCGTTTGGTCATACTTCAGTGGAACCTTTTTGTCGGTTGGCTTCTAGTCAATTGTAACATAAACAAGATGGTATCTTGTAATATCCCCAATGGATATTTTTACCCCAAATTTCTCACAAGATATCTCATAAATTTAAACAAATAATTTCATGCAAAAGGTTTTCAAATTATCCTCCAAAAGACTACAAAATACCCACATAAAAATAGTATCGGAAATATTATTACAATTCAATATTGAGTAGTACAATAACAAGATGCAATTGTAAACATAGATTGGATAATATGAAATAAATATTTTAAGCACAAGTGAGATACCGGTGTGATATCTCAAGAAAACAATAGGTTTCCATCCATTGTCAGGAAGCTCAAGGGTTTTTGTTCTTAAAATGGCTGAGAGCTGAGCTTCCAAATTCCCCAAGAGAACAAATCAAAATGTATTCCGAGCATACTTCAAAATGAGCTTCTCTTTTTCTTTTAAGAGCATCCTTGTGTCCCTTTCATTTTCCAACTTCCATCTTCTCGTCTTCTTTTTCTTTTGTCCCCTTTTAATCATCTTTTTAATATTCTAAAGACTTTTTATCAATTTGCATTAAGATCCAATGAAGTCATTAAGTCTGGTAGATGGAGATCCCTTCTCTGATTTTTACGAGTGCATCTTCAAGTTTTCGGGCTTGGGCGACAATCATCATTTTGGGTGACTTCAATGTACAGACTAGAGATCTTCAAGCCGCTCTCCATGACCGCACTTCAGACTTGACTTGTACTCGAGAGACCGATCCACCTAGTATGGGTTTTAAGTGCCACTCTTAGGACTTGCTTGGGACTCTTTCATCTCATGGTCATAATCTCCAACTTTGTGAGCCTTCCGATTTGTTGATCTTTAATGGCCTCCCTTGTTTCCTGGGTTCTGAGTTCTTTACTTGCTGGCCTCATTGTGGGGGTGCGAGTGTGGTCGACTATGCTCTTGCACCCACCTCTTTTATCCCCTCGGTTAGCCGCTTCACCGTCACTCGTCTCCCTTTTGCCAACCACTCCATCCTACTTAGCCTCATTGTTTGCTTCGCCCCTCAATCATCACCCTCCCTGCTTCACCCCTTGCCCTTACCCTCAGGCCCTCGTACCACTTACCACTTCTCGAAGTGCGACAACTACCTCTTCACCCTCTACCTCAAACGGCTTCTCTCCCTGGACCATTTATCGGATGCCTACCATGCTTTGTCTTTGTCTTTGCGTGACCTTTTGGCTATTGGTATTTGGGAGTCTACCCTCCTCTACATCCTTCACCGTACTTCTCCTTCCCACCTCAACCCTGTTAGCTGGAAATCTTGTCAGATGAACTACTGGTATGATGATGGCTGTAAATCTTTCCACCGCTCCTTGCGTGCTTCCTTCGCGGCTTATTCCCCTTCCTACACTCAACTACATTCCTTGTACCACCGACTTCTTCGCTACAAGAAGCGACCATTTGTGGCTTCCTGGTGTAGATCCCTCTATGACATGCTCGCTCGAGACCCAAAAGCCTTCTAGCCTACCTTGTTCCCTTGCAACCCTCCCTCACCCTCCACCCTTGAGTGTCACTCATTGGTGTCCTATGCCTCCACCCTTTATGATAATCTTGGCCAATTGCCCGTTTAGGCTCCCTCCCCCCTCCATTGCCAACTTTTTATTCCCTCCACCGTTTGTGAGGTCGTCAGACTCATGAGATGAAGTAGAGCCGTCCAATGAAGAGGGATTTCAAGCATAGCTTTTTAAGTTCGGTCTTCTGATTCTGTGTTCCTTTCTTCCGGTGCTTTTCAACAGAGTGGTTTGCACTAGGTTCCTTGATTCTTCGTCGAGACATGTGATTTATCCGATCTATAAGTCTAGGTCGGTTTCAGACCTCGATAATTATAGAACCATCATGATTGTGCATATCTTTGCCAAGCTTTATGTCGTAGTCCTAAATACCATAGTTGGCATACTCGCAGTTTAATCTGCGATTTTTAGAAACTTGTCGAGTTTTGTAGATGGAGGAGTTTTTCCACAAAAAACTCGTCGATGTGAAAACCTGACCGCTAGTGAAAATTCACCGAGGGTTTTTTGGTGAGTTTTAAAGAAAAACAAACAAGATTTAATATAAAACTTGTCTATGCATGCAGGGCAGCGATATAGGCCAAAAAAATATATTTTTTCTTCACTAGTTTCATTTGTGCGTTTTAGAGGCTTGGGGAGTGGAGAGAAGAAGGGTTCCAAGGCATTCTTAGGTGATTGCAAGCTACTAAAGTTGGATTTGAGTGGATTTGTAGAGGATTTTAACCAGTTTTAGAAGACAAATGTTCTATTGTTTTCTTGTTGCTTGTAAATGAATATAAATCATTTGAAAGCATTCAACTCTATGTTTGAATCATTTGAAAGCCATTCAGCTCTATGTTTGACAATAGCTAGTGGGATATTAGCTATGAGGGTAGCCATAGCTAAATCTCAAGGAGCTCCTATTGATATTCAAGAAGAAGAAGAAGCACTTGAGAACATAGTGGGATCTTTTTGTGGCCCACGGGTCCGCAAAAAAAGTGCGTCTTTTGCCGGTTCCACTCCTACATGTTAGAATCTGATAAGATTAATAACCCAGAAAACTAGTGCAAAAAGTAAATATCTAAACTATGAATGCAAATGATACAAAATCAAAATAGCATCATAGAGTTAGTCTCCAAGAGAGTAATGCAAATGCTGGAAGCAAAATAACATTAAGAGGATGCAAAAACAAGAGATGCAAATACAAGCCAGGTAGCATGCTTATATAGGCTAGGAAGAGGGAGGAGGTGGCAACACCAACCAATGAGGAGCAACCATCTATCGGACTAAAGATAGCAAAGTATCTTCCCAAGATAGCTAATGGATGCTCACATGTAGGAAGGTGACACCTCACAACCATTCACCTAATAAGACATGCTTTATTAACCTAAGCAAGATTATTAAAAGTGTAGGAAAAACCTAGCAAAATAGGAAAAATAAAAAACTACACTAACACTACATTACCTAGTTTTGCATCACTATCCGCATTAGGTATAGGGAGTTATTTTGTGTCGATGAACACAGCTTGATCACAACCATCACCAAATATATCTATAATCAACCATGATTTCTTAGTTTGATGAGAAGTATCACTTAAGACAAGGATTTGGTGAGACCCGCTATGACAAGGTTTGCAATGGTGTTCTTGATGTTGCAAAGTATTATCGACACAATATTGCCTCTAAAACAAATGTCTGTGTGTGCTAATTGGGTTGCTTCACCGTCCTCAAAGAAGCTTGAAGAATAGACTGTGGCACAAATAGTCTTTGATGATAGGTTTTTTGAAAAGGCCATTGAGATTGTGGAGGTAACTTCAAGAATCAAAACGTTATTCTTTTAGTTGATTCAAGTTTCATTATTAATTTGTAACTTAGTATGTTAGTAACTAATTTGTATTTTTCAAATTTCAAATGTAGATATCTATGCCCTTGGTTGAGTCCTACGCATATGCGATAGGCAACAATCCCCAATGGGATGTCTTTATGAGGCCATGGATAAGGCCAAAGAGGCTGTTAGAAATTACTACCATGCAGATAGACTCAAATTTGACCCCATTTGGGAAATAATTGATAGGAGGTGGAACAATATGCTCCACCAACCCATTCGTGTAGTAGGCTACTTCCTCAACCCCAAATTCAAATACTATGATTCTCCTTGAAATTTAATGAAGACTTCATTTTACTTTACTTTTTAAGGTTGTGTACTAAGAATTTTACTTTATTTTTTAAGGCTGTGTACTGAGACTTGATTTCATTTTTTGTTTGTTTTTAGGGTTGATGATTCGTATTTAGATCCTAATGGAGAGGTCATGGAGGGTCTCTTTAGATGCATTGAGAGGATGATATCCAATGAAGCAAAGAGAGACCTTGTTGTTACCAAACAACAAGTCTATGTGGAATCAAGGGGTAATTTGTTCTCTTCTACGCTAGCAAAGAGAGCAAGAGGCACTCAAGCCCTAGGTTAACCATTAAAGTTTAATCTTAAAAACTATTGCAAATTGATAAGTTGTGTTTTTTGATTATATTTTTTCATTGCTTTATAACTTATTATATTTTGTGCCACAGATGGTTGGTGGTCAACTTGGGGTGGAAATACCACCAGCTTAAAGAATTTTGCTCTCAGAGCCTTGTGCCAACCTTGTAGTGCATCCCATTGTGACTGCAACTGGAGCTTATTTGAGTCCATCCACACAAAGAAAAGAGATAGATTGACTCAAAAAAGGCTCAATCACCTTGTTTATGTGCACTATAATCTTAAGTTGCGCATAAAAAGGGGATAGAGTTCAGGAGTACCTAATCCACTTGATCTATATGAGATAGGTCCTTATTTTGATTGGATGACACAAGAGCCAGGTCCATTGTTTTCAGCAGAGGAGGTTGCTGATTTGGAGAGGCAGGACATGGAGGGGGTGTTGGAACAGATTTTCATTTCACAATGGATGCCATTGAAGACGAGGACGATAAGGATTCAGACTTAGAGGAGGCATTACCAGTGCCACTCATAGGAGGAGATACATCCACTTCCAGGACACAGAACCAATCAGTAGGGATGCCGAGCGAGGAGGCACAGCCACAGACCTCACAGTCATGCAACTCATGTCTAGTCCCAGTGTGGGGCACCTCTTCGAGGACTAGACCCCCTCTCTTTTTTGTTGGTAGAGCTGGAAAGAGGAAGATGTGATTGCATTGATGTATTTACTATTTAGTATATACTTCTAGACTTATAGTTTGTCTGGAACTATTTACTATTTTGCTTCCCGCCATCAACATTCCTCATGAGAATGTGATTTTGTACCCACTATGCATTTATATATCTCTAAACTCTACTTGTTTCTTTTTTATTCTCTTTAATTAACTAATTAAATGCATTTTCTCATTGAAATTTGCAAAAAATGTATTTTTAATTAAATTTTAGTGGTTTTTTTGGGTTCCTGAGTTTGCTTGAGTTTTTAAATTAAATTTGTTGATTTTTTCCCGAATAAACTTTTAGGGGCTTGGCGAGTTGTTACCGAGTGAGTTTTCCAACTACGCTGAATACTATTCTTTCCACACACTTTGACAAGAGACAGTGCTGAGCTAGAGGACAGGCTGGGTTCCGGACTGACTTCCAGACTATGGATCACATATTGACTCTACGGGCTATCATTGATGAAGCTTGGCATTACCTTGCAAAATTCTATTGCTATTTCATAGACTTTCATAAGGCTTTTTTACTCTATTCCCTGTGGGGCCCTTTTCTAGAGACTTAGAGACATTGGTATTTCTGATATTCTTCTAACAATGATTATGAGACTTTATGAGATAGTGGTTGGCAGATTTAGGACTCATGAGGGTTTCTCCGATCCGATTTACAACACCATTGGGGTGAAGTAGGGCTGCCCTCCCTCCCCCACTTTATTTGGTATCTATATTGATGAGTTTGAGGCCTTTCTTAGTGAGGCTTCGCTCCTCGGGGATGGTTGCTATTTGCACCAGGTTTTGATCTCCATTCTCCTCTTTTCTGAAGATGTGGTTCTCTTAGCCTCCTCTCTGGAGGGGCTGCAGAGGCTTATTGATGAGTTGACCTCTTGTTGTGATTGACGCCAACTCGTTGTGAACTTGTGCAAGACTTGGGTTATGGTCTTCAACTATATGAAGACCTCACATCTTCACTTTAGCTTTTAGGGTTAGACAATCGAGATTGTCTCTTTGTATGCTTATCTTGTGTCAAGTTCTTTGGTCCTCGCTTCAGCATGAGGCCCGCCCACCTGCCCAGGGTTGCCAAGGGGTTGGGTCCCCTCGCCCTTTTGAAGAGACAGGGTTTCCAACATCACTTTTAGGACGGAGAGTCCAAGTGATCTCTCTTGGACTCTTTGGTCAGATTATAGTTTCATATGGCTTTGTGGTTTGGGGACCTTCTCTTCTCGATTCTGATTGGGCTTCAGCCGAGCGGGTCCAAACCTTTCTCCTCCATCGTGCTATCAAATGTCACCGATACATTCTGCACAATATCATTTCACTCAAGTTTGGGGCTCACCCTTTCAGGCGTAGCGCCATCTTTGATTTGATCTGGTTACTTCAGCACCTTAGGGGCTTTGCAGACTTCGCGGGTGGCCGCCATAGATACTCCTACCTCGCATACCACTTCTCTATTGATATTGCCATCTCCAATTTTGTGCCGAGAGCTTGTTGCTGGTATACCAAGGCCACTACATTATTGAGCTCGATTGGGATTGACATTGATTGTCTCCCACCTTAATAGTTATCACTGGATGCTCCTGCTCATCTCCTTCCTTTGGAGCAGGAGTTGAATTGGCACATTAGACTTGACATATATAGACAATACATCACTATGACTTGGATTAACCCTCATGGGGGTTTGCGTTTGTGGATGGCCTTCTACTCTGAGCACATTTTAGAGATCTACAATGGGATTATTTTGCCTCCCTTCTTTTTGAGCCAACACTGGAGTCACGCCCTCCTCATCTCCTTGTGGTCTTTAGAGTCAGTTCTCATTGGTTGTGATGCTAGACAGATCACCATTTTACTAGAGACAACCCGATTTGTTTCCTTTGCACTTTATCAAAAATTGAGACTGAGATCCATTTCATCTTCAGATGCCCCATATACTATGAGATCAGAGATAGGTTCCACTATCTATACCATAGTTTCGAGTATTGCCCTAAAATCACTAGAATCACCGATTTGGTGATTCAATACATGCCTTGTGATGTTTTTGGAGCTAGTGAATCGAATCACTGATTTACTGTCATGAATTGCATGAATCAGCCTGATGAATTGGCACGGGCAGCCAAAAGTGAAGATATTTTTTTAATAAAAACACATATTTTTAATCTTATTTTTGCCTTTCCTCTTTGTTTTAACCCTAAAGGGCCTTCTAATTGTTTAGCATGAGTAGAAGAGATGATCTTCATCTTAGATTCTTACATACATTTATGATTTGATGTCTTATGGATCTTCATCTTAGATTCTTACATACATACGTTTCATGGAACCTCATGGATCTTCATCTTAGATTCTTACATACATTTATGATTTGATGTCTTATGGATCTTCATCTTTCATACATTCTATGATATGAATCATTATGATCCTATGATTTCTACTTACTTCAACTACGACCTACAATTTACATTTTACGTGTAACATAGTTACGTATGTGATGAATTTATCATTTATGTTCCATGTTTATGTATGTGAACTTCTATGTGATGATGTTATAGTGTGTTTAAGTTATATTCAATAAAAGGTGTATGAAATAAGTTTTAAATTGTTAAAATCTCTAATTTTCAAGGTTTTTTTAAATTTGCCGATTCATGGCCGGTTCGATTTTGATTCATGGACGATTCATGATTTGTTTTAGCCTTGCTGATTTTGATCCGATTCCGATTCTCTTTGATTTATACAGAGATTGCAGATTTCTTTCAACCTTCTTCAATTATTTCGACCAGCAATATTTAGTACTCTACCTTTGAGAGACTTCACAGCTTCGTGACCACACTTTATAGCTTATGTCTTGTTACATCCCAAATTTTGACCTAATTTAAAATATAGCTGTTAAGGTTCACATGAAGTCAGTTGATAGTTAAATTTGTTATAATCCTGTGAAATGGTAAGATGGTTAGTCGTTACAATTTCATGTGAAGATAACATGCTAGTTGATTATTTATCACGAATTCATGGAATTGAAAGGGCAGCTAGCCGTTATGATTATTTATAACTTGTTATGATAATATGATTTAATTGCGGAGAATTTCTTTGCAGGAAACACGTTGAAAGGGTGGAAGCATTGTCAGAAAAGAATTAAGCACAGGAGCATCACCATCACTGGGCAAATGGGTTGAGGACTTAGCGACTTGGACATCAGGATACAATCGATGAGATTGCATGAGCTATTTAAATAAATAATTTGAGAAACATAAAATAATTGAGTTAAAATATAAAATGTACCTCAAAGGATTTTAAATGATCTTTTACCATATTATTATAATATATATCTATGTATGTACACATAGATATAAAAATGAAGTGATACCATCATATTATTTTATTATAATAAAATAATGCCACTTCACCAATATATTTACATGTACGTATATAAATTTAAATTATAATAATATTCAAAATATAACATTTGAGTTATAGTAATATTCGAATTATAACCTTCCAACTCTTTTTCCATCTTTATTCTTCCCTTGTTTATAACCGATTAAACACTTGGCGTTTTTAATTGGCAAGATAATCTTTTATGTTTCGGAAGCCAAGAAGTCACGGCTTGTTCTTTTTATAGAAGCTGTGAGAGGAGTCGGGGGAAGATAATCCGCATACCGGCTACGATTTTACTTACCCTCTTTGCCACCTTCAACACTCGTTTGCACTTCCATTTACAAGCAACATTTTTGCCATTGATACTTAGCCATTGAGGAATAGGTATTCTACATTTGGATCTGTCTGTAGCGTCCAAAGGAGGACAGATTTCTCCAATTCAATTTGCAAGTTTTCAGACATATTAAGAATATACATCAGGTCATGTAATGCTGTTTCAATACCATTTTATTGCTTTTCCATAACAGCCAGTTAGGATCACAAGATTCTTTCTTTTCCAGATTTATTTGAAAGCTACATTATGAGTTTGCTGCATATTCCATGTTCTTTGTTATCAGTCCTCTTTTTTTAACTTTCAAATTAATTTAGATACAACCCTTATGGAAGCATTTTTCCAAATGCAATAAAATCTGGAATGAAATATACTGCACGTATACTCACATCAAATCATGTATACAGCTATATGGAGTAGGCCATGGCTCGCCGGTAGGCTTCTCTATCCAATGATATTTTCCAAATAGTTTCAAGAACATAATCTTTCTGGTCACAGTTGTGATAAGCATACTAAGCAACGAATCTATGCATAGAGTAGATTGTAGCAAGTTTCAGTATTTATCATGATGATATCTTGTTTGATATCTTGTTAGAATTTATAGATTGAACTTCTTTAATTTAGCCTTGTTCATGGCAAGTGATAACCAAGTAACCAAAGTATGAATCCATGAATCATTAAACCATTGGATATTAGAATTAAACAATCAATTTTGAAATCTTTAAAGTATATATAATCTCTCAAATCACAGATTGTGATAAGTTGGAATTTATGTTAATTATGAAATAGTTGAGAATCAATAGAAAGAATTGGTTGTTTTGAGAATTTCGAACACTTGGGACTCACTCGGCTGTATAGCCAAGGAAAAGGGTGAAGAGGTGAGAGAAAGGAATCTGCAATAACGTGAAATAGAATCAGATATGACATAACAATGTTTATCATTTTTAATATGAATTATTTAATAGCTCATGCATGATCCTATTTATTGTATTCTCCTGCTGTCGAGTCGAGTGGTGTGATAAATACTAGATTGTTCAGTGGATGACAAGATGTTCCCTGTTTATTCCGAGTAGGGAGGGCCTTTCTCGTTAGAGATTGTGTGGGGATAAGTTATGGTTTGAGGTTGGGTGGTTAAGCCCTTGACAATGTTTCACCTTTCCCTAAGTTGTTGGATGTGCAACAGACAAAGATAAGCTATACATTCAATTGTTTGTCGGAAACAGGTATTTTTACTTTTATGATGTATATGCAAGACTAAGGTAAGATTATTTGAGTTATATCATTGTTACAGTTATTTTACATTTAGTTGCGAGAGATAGATTTATCTGATGGATTCTTATATCAATCTTTCATTTATATGAATAATAAATATGAGCATATCTTCTAATCTTAAGTAATTGCCACAGTTAAGCAATTGGAAGGAAAGTAATGATATAGTGGTATCTGATGCCCTAAATGATACAGTGGTATCTGAAGCCCTAATTGATACAGTAGTATCTAATGCCTTAAATGATCCAATGGTAATTGAAGCCCCAAGTGATACAGTGGTATCTGAAGCCCTAAAGATCCAAAGGTAATCGATGCCGTAATTGATACAATGGTATGTGATGCCCTAATTTTATATAGTGGTATTTAATAGTAATCATCATTTGAATTTTGATATAGTGGTATTGGATGGTAGTTGTTATATGATATTGCTATAGTGGTATTTGTAGACTAACTTGGGTGGTTGCAGAAGCATCCCTAGATTGATTTTATTCTCGAATTCCGTGGTATGTAGATTTTAATTTCCATAGTAAATTCATTGATGGTGTTTTCAGTTCTTAGTTAAGAAATTTTGTTTAACTGATTTTAACCGTTAATCTCATTCATATGAACGAAATTGATTTAACTGGTTTCTTTATGAAATGAAGTAATAACTATAGTTCTTGAATATGTTAGTTTTTAATTAAGACCCTGAAAAAGGGGATGTTACATATCTTCTCAGAGTTAGGCCTCCGATCAACTCATCACTACCTTTTTCCCATCCATGTCATCCTCTAGGTGCATGAAGCGGTTGCCAATTACACCCATCTCTGGACATAGCATTTCTGTTAGACCTCATCACGGATTTATCAAATAATGACACTCTATCTCTAGTGCTACTTAGAGATAGGTCTAGACCCCTGGTACTTTTGGGCCTTATCCTACTTTGATTGATTTCTTTTTATCGAGAAAGGACATTTAGTCCTCTCGTCTATTGGTTGTTTCCTTTCTTTTCTTTCTTGTTCTTTCTCGGACACTGTTTAGTGCTCCTGTTAGGTTGTTCTTCATCCTTGTTGTAGTTTCCAGTCCCTTAGACCCCTTATTTGCTCTCTCGTTGGACATTAATATCATTATCTTCTTTTATCTTCTAAGTTATGCTTCAATGTTGCTATCTGCTCAGAACCATGTAAAACTTGAATAGTTCTCGCTAATATTTTATTTCAATCTATGTATGTGGTTGGAAACTATGAAATAGTTTTCCAATCATTTACCTTACTTAAAGGCGTCAACACCAAAAACTCATGGATACTCTTTTCTATGCCAACTCTTCTTTCGGTTCAACGGAGGCATAAAAATATTTTTTTAGAAATATCACTCCATACTTGGGCTCATTGACATTATATATTCACCTGACCACCCAATGTTAATTCAGATATAATATGTTGTCAGGTTTTAATGCCTAGATAAATGCTTGCTTTTTGACAGAGGTAGGACAATAAAATTGCCTAGTAACATTTAGCCTTCAAATGAGTGAAAAAAATGCTTTCCTTCTTTGATTTGTACGAAAGACTCTTTTGAATACAGTCTGATTATTCTATGTAATGTCCTAATTAGTTGCTCAATTCTTGAATTATGCATCATCGATTCATTTCCTTTTAGAAAAGCACTTACAACAGTAGAGATTTCTTTTTAAAAGCTATTTGTTGTGAAATTCTTAGCGAATCATGGGGACCTATGTTCCCTGGGGACGCGTCTCCCACAAAAAGCCAGCGTTTTGGGGATGGGACATCCCCAATTTTTTATAACACACAAAAAAAAAGAAGTTCCTTTTGCCATCTCCCCATCCCCAAAATTGGCAAAATTTTTTGCCATCCCAGAAATTTGTCCCACTATCCCCTGCCGTCCCCATCCCGGAAACTCAAGGTAACATAGACGGGGACTAACACCCCCTCCCAAACCTTGAAGTCCCTGAGACGTCCCCGCACTAGGTACTTGGACTAACCAAGTACCCTCAGCTCTGCCATTCCACAATCACGTTGTCGTTGGGATGGCCACTTCAATTTCCATTTGAATTTTGATTTTGGAATGTTACTGTAGGGTATGTAGTATGTTACTATGTTGAATATTCAATAGTTCTAGTCCGTGTTGCAATTTTGCTATGTTCCAGTGTTCTGATTTGGTATGTTATACTGAGACAACATTTCATAATTAGCATTTGAAGTTCTATATGTAAAGTATACAACACCCTTCCTTGCCCCATCCTCCCCTTGCCGTCCTCCCCCGACTTGTCTCCTCATCGTCCCAAAATTGAGGCCCATTGACCCCCACCCTAAAAACTCGTCCTGACATCTTGGCGTACCCTAGTACTGGTGTTATAGTGAAAATTTTATTGCCAATCTCTTGGCGTGGAAATATCAATACTTGGCTCATATGTGGCTCTTTACTAAGTCTTCTCTTTTGAAATTATCAGCAAAGTTTATCAATGCATAGTAAAATATAGCTTTAGAACTACAAAGTACAAAATGAGACCCACACAAATATCGGTCTGGCATTTATTAACTTTGATTATACCCAATGATTATTACTTATTAATTGCTGCCCCAAATTTATAAATCTGCACTATATATTCCACCACTTACACATATTTTCTAGATTGATATTTTTTGTTTATGCAAATGGTATTAATTCAAAACGTCAAGGAATTTCAGCCCCACATAACTTTTTCTCAACAATATATAATCACGGCAAAAATTAAAAGACAACTCCACTTATCAATAATTAAAACATCCGCCTATGCATGTTGACTGAAATATTTCCACCGTCCAACTGAAGTCACAATTTATAAAATTAGTGTGGCTGACAATTTTCAATGTTTTGCATTGGCAAGTATTATTTGCTTTTGTTAAGCTTCCAATTTTTTGCATATATCAGAACAATAACCAGAATATTTTTTACAAAGAACCAATTTGTCTCAGGGCAAACACAAATTTCTTCTTAAAATATCTTTTAATTTCTGAATCTACCAATCTCTTGAAAAACTCTTCAGATATCTCATAGGTTCGTTGGAAAACCAACTCTGATACCACCATATATCTCCAATGGATATTTTCCCCCCAAATTTATCAAAAGATATCTTAGAAATTTAAATAGTTAGTTTCATGCAAAAAGTTTTTAGATTATCCAACAAAATACTAGAAAATACCCAAATAAAAATACTCTCCGACATATTATTACATTTCAATTTTCAGCACTATAGTAACACGATCCAATTGTAAACACAGAAAACTAGAGTCAGATTGGATAATATGAGATAAATATTTTAAGTGCAAGTGAGATGGTGTGATATGTCCAGCAAACAATGAGTTTCCATCCATTGCCTCCAAGCTTGAGGGTTTTTGTCCTTAAATTGGCTGAAAGTTGAGCTTCCAAATTTTCCAAAAGAAATCAAATCATAATCCAAGCATACTTCAAAATTAGCTTCTCTTGTTCTTTTAAGAGCGTCCTTGTGTCCCTTTGTTTTCAAACTCCTATCTTTTCGTCTTTTTTTCTTGTGTCTCCTTTTGTTCCTCTTTTTAATATTAAAAACACTTCAATCAATTTGCATTAAGTCCCAATAAAGTCATTTAAAACATTTTGTGTCATTGGCTTTTAATTTTCTAATGTCCTCAAAAGGAGAGATCAAACATTTCTCCTGGGTTTTATTTTAAGGGACCTTAATTTATCAAACTTCCAATTCACCAAGACATGTTTAGAATTTTTGAAACCTTGAGGTGATGTTTTATAATTATTGTGTAAGTCATTGTCATATGTTTGCAACCTTGCTAAATAATTTATGCAATTATTTTCTATTTATAGTGGGTTACCCAAATAGTAGGTCCTTGTTATAAATTAATATATTAAGATACATTAAGCATTTTCAAAACCTTGATGTGCTGTTGTATGATTATTGTTTTAGGTCCTCGTCATATGTTTGCAACCTTGCAACCTAATTTATGCGATTAAATTTTCTATTTATTTTGGGATACTCAACCTTTCTTATATCTTGAATTGGAAATATTATTTTCTTCTTTAATGATGTATTAATAGGAATGAAAATATATAAAAGTATAGGATTTATGTAAGCATGATAAATTATGGTATAATAGTTTGTATGGACTCTCTTTGTTTAATGGCAAGAAATATTATAAACTCATTTGATCATTTATGGTTAATTCTGCTATCATATCTAGGAAGAGCGATTGCGAAAGCTTCAAATGCGATTGCAAGTTCCCTTTGATGGTAGTCGCTTGGAACATCAAGTAAGCATCTGCCTCTTTTTCTTTAAAACTTATCCATCAATATCACATTCACTTATTTCTTTTTAGGCAATTGCATCCATTTTATTATTATGAGGAAGTCGTCCTTAGATTGAGTAGTGATATGTATACAATTCTAATGCTGTGATTGAAATCAGTCAGATTGGCCTTGTAAACTATTTATATGATGTAATATTAAGACTATCTATAGCATTGTAAAGTTATCTAGAGTAGCAATAAGGCTGGAAAAGAATAAGAGGTAGAGATGAGTAGGCAAGGTTCTAGGTGGGGAGATATATGTTTGATTGATAGTTGGGATGTGTCAAGTGGTGTTTGTGATTGCTTGTCTTTAAACCAATCTTTGATTACTTACCATTTTATTTTTGACATCATCATCATTCCCCATTCCTATATTGTTCATGTTGGCTTTATTTCATATAGAGTAAATGTCATATGTATAGGTTAACCTTTTTAATAAAACACTAATTATTTTGGTTGTTTCATTGGCATAAATTAGTATAGTCGCTCTGCTGTTTTCTGTTTGTTTCCATTGTCAACACGTCCCATTGCTATATAGTGTTCCTTGGTTCCATTCATTCATGTTTGTATGTTGTAGATAAACGGATGAGACAAAATTTGTGTTTACAAATCTTTATAATTGATTTCATTCAAATTGCATACTTTGGCATCAATTGTCCTCAATGAGAATACATATGCCATCACCCTTAGTTTTCTATATTAATGGGAAGAGTCAACTACTGGAAGAGAATCATCTCTGTATAAATGATATAGTGAATTTTGGAAAGAGAAACACAAAGACAAACAACAGTTTAGGAAGTTGAAGACAAAAACTTTAGGGATTGAGGAAGAAAAATCATTTGTAATACATGATCCCAAGCATCATGCACAAAGGGGCATTTAATTAGAAGAATGGATTAAAGGGAGAAGATAGAGTGGTTGGAAAAATAAAATTGTGAGATGGAGCTAAATGGAAAAGAATCCAACGTGTCAATCTCAAACATTTTTGTGAGGACAGCTCAGGGAACACTGTATTTAGAAGAACAAACAAAGTTTTTGATGGATTTCCCTAATTGCAGAAGTGACACTGTACAACATCCCTAATTGTTGGAAGACAAGATGAGTAAGGTCAATGGTGGAAGTTTGACAGGAATTTTTTTTCCATTTGTTTTATGAGAGGACAACAAATGGAAGATAAGATAAGATAAGATAATATTATTAATGTCCACGAAAAGCCAACACGGTTTATGGGATTGAGCATACAAACAGAAGAGCCGGCCAAAGCAGAAGTACCAAACGGTGACAAAGAAGAAACAAAAGTAAGAGACAAAACACAAAAGAAGACAAGGTAAGGACTAAGGGTCCTTCCTAGCCACAAAGAAATCAGTAATAGAGGGGTAAACCCGTAAATGATCCATAGTCTTAGAATGCCGTGAAGAACCGCTATAGGACTGTTGTTGCCTGGAGAGACTGGTGCAGTGTCTGACCAATCTGGAATGAGAAGTAGTGGAAGGCCTTTTCAAACCCCGTGGAGGACACAAGGGAGAGAAAAAGATAGTAATGAGCTGATTTGAAGTATGTCCCTGAGGTATGAAAGACTGTAGGGTAGTCTCTCGAAGATGGGTGGCCTCCCAAAGATAAAGTGCAAGACACTGCTGATCAATATAGCTGAAGAACATCAAAAGAGAAGAATAGTCTCTGAAAAGGCAATAAAATCTCCCTCTGATCTCATAGTAAAGAGGACATCGAAATATGGAGTAGATCTCAGTCTCAACCTCCGCCAGAGTACACAACTGACAAATCCGATCAGCCTGATCCATATGGTGGTTAGTTCGAGTCCTGAGGCGATGAGAACCAACTCTAAATGAGCCTAAAGAAAATCGTAAGGCATGATTCAAACGCCGATAGAGATAAGCAGGGAAAACAATAATACCATCCTAAATCTCAAGAAAATGCTCGACATAGAAAGCCATCCTAGGTTGCAGACTCCTCAAGGGTTTACTCCAGGTAGTGGTAATGTACTGTCTATAAATATCCTGTCTGACATGTTCATTCAACTCTTGACATGAGGGGAGAAGATGAGCAGGAGCATCCAAAGAAAACTGGTAAGGAGGAAGACGATCTATCTCAATGCCGATCGAACCCAACAAAGAGGTGGCCTGTGCGTACCAACATCGAGACCTAGTAGAAGTGTCGAATCTCATAATCTCCACTAAAGAACAGTATGCCAGATGAGAGTATTTGTGCCGTTCAACACTAGTCTCCATAAAACCTCGAAGTCGATGAAGAAACCAAATCAAGTAAAAAATGACGGCAAGTTTGAGAGGATGAGCACCAAACTCAGCCAAGACAATGCTGTGAGGGGTGAGTCTGTGACATCTAATGATACGTCGTAACAACAACGTTTGAACTCGCTCAATAAAAGCCCAATCAGAAGCAATAAGAGAAGACCCGCAAACAACCAAACAATAGAGAACTGTCAGACGAACCAAGGAGTCAAAAAGGGACAACTTGGACGAAATATCTTGAAAATGATGTTTGAAGCATTGTCTTTCCAGAAAAGCCAGGGAACTCATGCCCTTACTAACTCTGGACTGAATAGCTGGTCTCAAGTTGAAACGCGACCTTGAGAACTTCACACCAATATACATATAAGAGGGAGTAATCTCCAACTCCAACCCCTGAAAGAAGAAATGAAGATGAGAGGTCTTTAAACAGTTAAAGACCATAACCCGAGTCTTAGACAAATTGACCACAAGCTGCCCCTGATCACAAAAAAAAGCCAGATCGTTGAGGACTCTCAGTAAGCTATTGGGAGAAGAGGCCAAGAGAACCACATCATCAACAAAGAGGAGAATGGAGATCAAGACTTGATGCAAGTAACACCCATCTCCCGGTTGAGAGGAGTTCAGAAGGAAATCCTCCAACTCATTAATATACAAACCAAACAGTGTAGGAGAAAGAGGACAACCTTGCTTCACCCCAATGGTGCTTTGAATCGGAATAGAAAAGCCCTACAGAGTCCTGAGCCTACCGGTTACCCTCTCATAAAGCCTCATAATAGCAGTCTGCAACATATTTGAGATCCCAATCTCGTAAAGCTGTTGAAATAAGGCCAACCTAGGGATAGAATTAAAAGCCTTACGAAAGTCTACAAAACAACAATAGACCTTCTGAGAGCGGTGTCTAGCCTCATCAATGATAGCCTGCAGTTTAAAAACATGATCCATAGTTTGACAGTTTGCTCGAAAACCAGCTTGTCCTTTAGCTCTATAGCCTCTTCTATCAAGCTCACTAGATAATATGAAGTTCATGGTAGTGGCATAAAGTTTGGCAAAAAATGTCATAATAGTTCTGTAGTTACCTGGATTAGAAGTAGGCCCAAACTTGTGAATAGGGTAAACCACATGTCTAGACCAGGATTCAGGATACCCAGTGCAAATCACTCTATTAAAGAGTATAGGAAGGTAAGATCCAAGAACCGAAGCACCAAGTTTGAAAAGCTTTGCCTAGAAACCCTCTTCATCTGCTACTCTGCTGCATCTCAAAGATCTGATGGCCTCCATAATGCTAGAGTAGGTGAACAAGCAACAGTAAAGAGTGTTAGGATAAAACCATGGACAGAAATAACCATTACATGCAGATATAACCAATAATAGAAAATAATAGATCACATAGAAAAGAACACAAGGCACCAAGATTTAACGTGGTTCACCCAATCACTGGGCTACGTCCACCAAACAACAAGTCCGATATTATTACGATCCAGTGATTACAACCTGATTACAATCCGTAATCCCTTACAGCTCAATATCGCGCAAGAACCAATTTTCACATCACCGCTATATAACAATCCCTAACCCTAAGCCCTTTTATACAAGTATTTTTATGCCGCTTTAGAGTTGCAACATGTTGGCCATACGTCGGCCATAACCCAAAGAATTTTTGAAGTATGTACAGTAATTCCTTGATCAGTCACCACAAACTAACAATCTACCACTTGGGGGCTAATTAGACTCCACACTAGACAACAATCTCCCACTTGGAGATTGATCCTGTAGCAATACTTCTACCACATGGGGCTCCCACCGGATTAGACCACCCTAGACTTTGCTGTTCTTTTATTCATGTTCAGTCTAGAAGACCAACTGAAGCTGAAGAGGAATTCAACTTCTCCCTTGTTACTACCTTTGTCAACATATCTGTTGGATTGTCATCTGTATGTATCTTGTCCAACATTAACTGTCCATCTTCAAAAACTGACCGAATGAAATAGTATTGCAACTATATGTGTTTGGTCTTTGAATGTAGAGCGGAATTCTTTGCAAGATGAATGGCACTCTGACTATTTGTAAACAAATAATTATCCCTCTGAGGGTGTCTCAATTCTTCTAAGAAGAACTGAAGCCACATCATCTCCTTGGCTGCCTCTGTAGCAGCAACATACTCTGGCTCTGTAGTGGATAAAGCATTAACCTTCTGTAACCTAGAAACCCAACTCACGGCTGCCTCACCAACAGTAAAGACATAACCTGTAGTACTCCACCTGGTATCAATATCCCCTGCCAAATCTGAGTTTACATAGCCCCGTAAATCAGTAGTAGAACCCCCAAAGTGTAAACACTTATTGGATGTTCCTCTCAAATATTTGAGAATCCATTTGACTGCATTCCAATGCTGAATTCTTGGATGACTCATATACTTGCTAACAACTCCCACTGCATGTGCAATATTTGGCCTAGTACATACCATAGCATACATCAAGCTTCCTACAGCTGAATCATAGGGTACCTTGGACATCTTATCCGCCTCTTCTTGTGTCTTGGGACACATCTCCTTAGTCAACTTCAAATGAGTAGGTAAAGGTGTGCTGACAACTTTAACATTCTCCATAGAGAAATGTTGCAACACCTTCTCAACATAATCAGCTTGTGATAGTGTCAATTTCCTGTTCTTCCTATCTCTGCAAATCTTCATACCAAGGATTTGTTTTGCTGCTCTCAAATCCTTCATAGCAAATGCATGTGCTAACTGGCGTTTCAGCCCCTTAATCTGATCCATGTTAGACCTAGCTACAAGCATATCATCAACATATAAACATAAAATAATGTAGCTGTCATCATCCAAGTTCTTAAAATAAACACAATGATTTGAATGACACCTATTGTATCCATGCTCATGCATAAAACTGTCAAATTTCAGATACCATTGCCGAGGTGCTTGCTTCAAGCTATATAAACTTTTCTTCAATTTTCACACTAAGTTCTCCTTACCTTTGACCGCAAATCCCTGTGGCTGAGCCATATATATCTCTTCATCTAAATCTCCATGAAAAAAGGTTGTTTTAACATCAAGCTGCTCTAAATGCAAATCTTCAGTAGCCACAATACTTAAAAAACAGTACGGATAGATGTCATTTTAACAACAGGAGAAAATATCTCATCAAAATCAATTCCCCTTTTTCTGTGCAAATCCTTTTACAACTAACCTGGCTTTGAATCTTTTCTTACGTCTATCCTCTTCTTTTAACTTGTAAACCCACTTGTTCTGTAAAGCTCTTTTACTTGCAGGCAACTTGCATAAATCTCATGTCTTATTCTTTAGCAAAGAGTCCATTTCATCTTTCATTGTAGACTTCCACTGAATCTTATTATCCACCTGCATTGCTTCATCATAAAATTCAGGTTCACCAGCATCAATAAGTAAAATTGAATACAAAGAGGGAGAAAATCTTTCTGGAGGTTTAATTTGCCTTGTTGACCGTCTAACATTCACTAGTGTGTGTGGTATTTGTTGTTGCGGTTGTTGCACATCATGAGGAACGGTTGGAACATCATCTTTTGGAGTATCATCCAACACTACATAATCATCTTCTTTCTTCTCATGTTGCTGCAACAGATCTTTGTACAACACTTTCTTATTGAATATGACATCCTTGCTTCTTACAATTTTATGATTTTCAAAATTCCAAAACCTATAACCAAATTCATTAATGCCATATTCAACAAATACACATTTCTTTGATTTAGCTTCCAGCTTGGTTCTATTTTCAGAATCTATATAAAGCAAATGCTTCACAACCAAAAGTTTTGAGAAAAGAATAACTCACCTTGTTACCAGTCCATGCTTCCTCTGAAATACCACAATCCAAAGGAGTAGAGGGACCTCTATTAATCAAATATACAACAGTATTGACAGCCTCTGCCCACATGTATAAGGGCAACCCAACATGCAACCTCATGCTCCTTGCAGGTTCACTATAGTCCTGTTCATGCATTTAGCCACTCCATTTTCCTGTGGAGTCCTTTGAACATTTTTCTGTCTACGAATACCATTAGTGGAGCAATAATCTTCAAATTCATAACTACAATACTCACCACCATTATCAGATCTGAGACATTTTAATTTCTTACCAGTCTCATTTTCAACCAAGAATTTCCATTTCTTAAAAGTTTGAAATACGTCAGATTTCTGTCTAAGGAAATAAATCCATACCTTTCTAGCTGCATCATCAATAAATGCAACATATAATGAGAGCCTCCAAGGGAAGATACCTGAGCTGGTCCGCATACATCGGTATGCACAAGCTCTAATTTCTCCTTTTTGTTTTCCTTCCCAGTCTTTACAAAACTCACTCTCTTTTGTTTTCCATACACACAATTTTCACAAAAATCCATATTAACACATTTTAGACTTGGTAAAACTTTCTTCGAATGAAGTACTTTCATGCCTTTCTCACTCATGTGCGCAAGTCTGTTATGCCACAACGCTGTATCAGAATCTACAACAGCTATTTGTTCTCCCTGCTCAACTGCAACAATTGTTCCTGAATATTCATTTTTCTCTGAAACAATTGAAGTAGAAGGAACAATATGACCTGTACAAAGATATAAGGTGCCTACTTTCACACCTTTTACTACTACAAGGGATCATTTTGAAACTTTCCAATTTTTATTATTAAAAGTAATTACACAACTCTCATCACCGAGTTGCCCTGCTGAAATTAAATTCCTACTCAGCCTTGGAACATGTCTTACCTCATGTAATAGCCAATGATTCCCATTCTGCAATTTAATCTTAATTTTTCCCTTTCCAATAATTTGACAAGGTTCATTATCCCTCATATAAACAAGTCCAACATCCCCTTGGACATAATCAATGAAATAACTTCTATGAGGTGTAGTATGAAATGAAGCACCAGAATCTAAAACCCATGAATCATCAACACTTTCTAAAGACAGAAGCAAAGCATCCTCTTCAAATTTGTTACTTACCACATTTTCCTCCTTGTCTCCATCTGGTTTATCTCCTTCATTTTTCTTTCGATTCCAACAATCTTTCTTTTTATGACTTGGTTTCCCACAGTACCAGCAGTCGTTTGATCCTCTCAAATGAGACCTCCTCCCCTTTGACTTTTCTCTTGATTTCCCACGATTTTCGGAATTACTTCCTTTTTTAGTTGTTCTGCCTCTACTTTGTGCATTCAAAGCACTTCGTGATGTAGATCCACTTGAGGATTTCCTACGAGTTTTCTTACTCAAAACAACATTGATCACATCATCATATTTTAGGATACTAGACCCCAGGGACAAAATTACTCACAACCATTACCAAGCCATTCCAGCTTTTAGGCAAAGAATACAAAATCAAGAAATCTCAAATTTCTTCATCAAAATTGATACCCACAGAAGATAACTGACTAGTAATAGTATTAAACTCATTTAAATGATCTGCAACAGATCCACCTTCTGCCATTTTCATATTAAATAAACGCTTCATGAGAAATACCTTGTTTGAAGTGGAGGGCTTTTCATACAGTGCCACTAGGGCTTTCATCAACTCTCCTGTTGTCTTCGCTTTTATAATATTAAATGCCACCGATGGTGCAAGGCATAATCGAATGCTTCCAAGTGCCTTTTTGTCTAAAAGATCCCATTCGTCATTTGACATAGATCCCTGATTCTTGGTTTTGCCTTCCAACAGCTTCCATAAATCCTTCTGATAAAGATAGTCTTCCATTTGCATCTTCCATAACTGAAAGTTTTGCCCATTAAACCTGTCAACCCTTAGCTTACCCTCGTCTTCCATCACTCCCACTAAACCGTGAGACTCCCACTCAACTGCGAGACTTTCTTGCAGAGGATAACTGAAAAACCAACCTCACTCTGATACAACTTGTTAGGATAAAACCACGGACAGAAATAACAATTACATGCAAATATAACCAATAACAGAAAATAATAGATCACATACAAAAGAACACAAAGCACCAAGATTTAACGCGGTTCACCCAATCCCTGGGCTACGTCCACCAAACAGCAAGTCCGATATTATTACGATCCAATGATTACAACCTGATTACAATCCGTAATCCCTTATAGCTCAATACCGCCGCAAGAACCAATTTTCGCATCACCACTATAGAACAATCCCTAACCCTAAGCTCTTTTATACAAGTATTTTTATGCCGCTTTAGGGTTACAACATGTCAGCCATATGCGGGCCACAACATCGGCTACGGCCCAATTTTTTTTATGAAGTATGGACAGTATTTTCTTGATCAGTCACCACAAACTAACAAGGAGGTGGAGTGGAGTGGAGAGGAGGCTGCCCAGGAATGTCGTAAAGCGTAATGATATTGGAGGTTAGAGAGTGGTAGTCGAGAGTGGAGGATGGGGGGAGCAATTAGGGAAAAGGGTATGCCAAAAGATATGGGGATTCTGAATAAGCATGGAGCAAAGGGTTCTGCACTGAATGGAGGCAAAAGAAAATTGAATAAAGCCAATTACCAATATTTATCAATGAAGGATCTGTGAGTAAAAAAATCCATTTAATGATACGAGACGTATTGAAGGGGAGGAAAAAATGGCAGTGGAGAAGATGGGAAGCCCAAGGCCATAAACTGGTTAAAATGGGGTATATATTTATAAAGAGTGAAGAAAATATCTTTTTGGATATTACACCATCCATGGAACAATACATAAAAAAATGAGGCCTAAGATCCTACCTTGTGATCGTTGGCTAGGAGCTATTTGAGTGTGCAAACATCATGATGTAAGTATGATACTTTTCAAATGTATTGTCCTTGAGAGAATTATATAGGTTAAGTTTGTTGCTTATACTTTTTGTCTTGAAAATATTTCTTTGTTTATTTTCAATATTTAGTGTTAGTTTCATCATTTAGCTTTGGAATGAGAGTTGCTTAAATCTAGCTTTGTAATTTCATAGTGGGTTTTTCCCTTTAGTGAATTTGAATGATAGTGTTAATATCTTAATAGCTTTTAGATATTTATCCTATCAATGTCATTCTAGATGGGATTCTTGATCCATCAAGGTCCATGGAAGATACTATATCAGCAAGATGAATTAGTTGTGCAGGTTTAAAAAACACTTCCTTAAAACCAGCAGAAAATAAAACAAAATTTATGCAATAGGGACAGTTTCAAAACTGCCAATTTCCTAGATGGATGAACATAGAAAAACTATTCTACTGAAATGGGGAGTTTTCATCTTGATAACAAGATATGAGTACGATGCAACAATTTGACAATTCCCATTCAAATTTCTGTACTAGAGCCTTCAATGTGCAAAGGTATATTCTAGCATCTACTTAAGGACATGGGGAGGTTGAATTGGATCATCAAAAGCATTCCATAGTGAATGTATTATCAATTGGAGGCTTTGGAGATTGATTCAATCTTCCCATTGTGAAACACAATACACAATGAAGTGAGAATGCAACATAAAGGAGGTTCAATAAGACGAGATAGTTGCAAGGGTTGGATGTATTCTATACCACTAGGGAGCACTAGGAAGATAGGAAACACATGGATTGAGTTTTTCAAACTTGTTATTGTTTCCCTGTTCTTTAGAAGCTTAGAAATTGTGCATTTGCCTCGTCGAACTAATTTTCTTTACCTTGAGGTTTCTAGGACAAATCAATGTCTTTCTTTGGTGTGATCAACTTTTCTTCATGTCTAGTCTTGAATTTATAAATCATCCTCATTGAGTACACCATTTTTTCACCAATCAGTTCTTTTAGTGTCGTTGACTTGTTTAAGTGTTCTGAAAAATTCGCCAAACTCTTTGAACAGCTGTGAAACTTTATTGTATTTAACTCAACGACATGTCAAAATTGAGGGAAAGGTGGGTTCGACACTATAAAAAATCTATTTTTTCTGGTTTTACAAGCTTTAGCCTTTTGCATCGAAAGATATGAAAGTAGTGTGAACCATGAAGGTTTGTGCGTTACCCCTTTACCCCACTAGGTCATTGCCTCAAAATCCCTTTAATCCATTCGATACATTTTGTAGCATTACTTTCCATAAAATTGATACTTTCTTTTTTCAAAATTATTGTGTTTTTTAATAAGGGGTTGAGTTTTGCTAAGTATTCTTAGAATCAACTATTTTGGGGTTATCAAGTTCTCTTTGAGTCTGAGTTAGTAAACTATGCTTGATTATACACTCAAATTCTAAACATTTAAGAGAATTCACTATCATTGAATGGAATTTTAGGTAGCAAAGAACACACTAAATTTATTTTAAATATGGACATGTTGTGCCTTGTGCATGCCCCATCATGGACAGGGACCCCCTATCTCTTTTGCATCCTTAGATTAGTTTAATTTTATGTTGTGTAATCTCTCTTCACTTGAGTGTTTTTGTCGAGATTCTGCAATTTATATTTGCATATAGGAAAACTGGAATGTATCTTGCATCATATGTTGATGTTTTGTAGCATATACATACATACATACATAATTATGAGAGTTTAATTATGATAATGAACAGACATTCTCTCACTCATAAATATAAGGGGAAGCTGCAGTTGGAAAACACATACCAAAATTAAATGGCAGTGCTTAGTACATTTGCAACGGTTCTTGAAAAATCAACAAGGTATCAGAGCCAAGCTGCAAATGTAGAAATGAAGATCATATCATATATTAAGCATTCCTAGAGCCTTATAGCAGCCAAAAAGAATTGGAATTAATACACCATTGGAAAGATGTAGAAGTAAACAACAACACAAAGGGAGTACTACAAAGAAAAGGAAAATAAATTGATTGTGATATGGAAACATTATCTTGGATATTAGCGATGGATGCATGCTTCATTATTGAATTTCTGAGGTCCAAGATTAAAAGTAATGAGTACCTGAGCCTGATTTTTGGAGATCATGAGCAGCATAATACGGTGTATCGAAATATAGAATATGACTTTATGAAGCTGAAAAATCAGATCCTGTTTTTTCATTTTAGAAACTGTGCTCTTTGTGGTGTTTGAAACAAAAAAACGCACAGGATCACTTAATTAAATTGCTGAACGCATCCCCTCTGTTTCAAGGATATCCTTTCGCTTTCTTTTCATTAAAGATTGATCATGTAGCAAATCTGGAGAAAAATATAAAGAAAAACCACGCCATCTACTAGATCTGAATAAAATGGTGATTACACATCTTTTGACATAGCCAAATCAGCAATCAGCAGGTACGCATAATATCATCATTAAACGTAGATTTTGGGGATGTAGAAAGAGTGCTCCACAGGCTCTTTCCTCCCAGCCATCAGTTTCTCTTGATAATTCCAGGTTTACTTCCCGTGCGGCATTATTAGTGAAGACTGGTATCAAATTTGAACAAGGCAAGCTGTGTTTTGAAAAGAGAAGGTTTGAGAGAAGTAAGATTTCCCTGTATCAACCAATTGTTGAGGACAACACAAAAGTATTACTGCTGAACTTAATGGCTTATGAAGAGTACCGAAGGTGCTCGTGGTCTAAGTTAGAGATGGTCATTTCGCAATATGTTATTATGTTACAGAATTTAATTGATTCAGGTAAAGATGTCACTGTGCTGAGGAAAGCTGAAGTCATTTATAGCGATATCTGCAGAGATAATATGTACCTCGCATTTTCAATGATACTGCAGGAGAAATCATGTAATGGCCCTCCTCAAATCTGCCCTCAAAAATTGACAGCTCAAGGAATTTCATCAAACAATTCACATGCAAGGGACGTATGACTGATATAGTATTTCAGCTAGCTTCAAATGACTTTTTCTTCAATTTGCATCAATGAAAATTTTGTGCTAGAAGACTACAATGGACTACACAATGACCTAACATGAGTGTGCTACTAATTTTGACAATATTCAGTGCATATATATGATCTAAGCATGAGAAATGAACACCTACAGCCAACTGACATTTTTACAAACAATTGGTATGCAAACTAACTAGCTGATAAATAATGATATTAAATTGCTTAAATGACACCAGCAACTATTATCTTCTTAATTGCAATGAAAATTACAATGCTCATGAAATATGGCCAAGACTTTGGCATTTACATGGATTACAAAATGATAATGCTGGTATAATGCACACTTACAGCTGAAAGCTTATAACACCCTAAAAAACAATACTAACAAAAGAACCTGGTTGTAGATGGCTGTAATAATTTTCTTCTATGCTGCCCCTTCTACTTTGCTTTTTTCGAATTGCTTTTTCAGCTTGCTTTTTCGTACTCTTTTTTTCAGCCTACTTTTTCGGTTCCGCTTTTTTCGGTCAGCTTTTTCGTACCCGCTTTTTTCAGCCTGCTTTTTCGGTTTCGCTTTTTCGGACTGCTGCTATGTTGAATCTCAAGACCATATCTTTCAATGGCATCAAAATTTCCAGCTTGAAGGGATTTCGTCCTCCAAACTATTGTGACATAATCTTCAGCAAATTTTCAATTTCTTTGATAATTCCAAGCATGCCTAAAAGAAGCTCTTCCATTTCTTTTATAGTGTTCTCACAAGGGCTCCATCTTTCGTTTTCTCAATGTGGGATAAAACATCACTCCTTTTTATGTAACTTATGTCTCCAATGTGTTATAAAATAAAATGGACTCTTTTAATTTAAATATTTCCCACAAACTATAGTCTATGCATTAATAAAGTTAAATATTTAAATTTAACTTTATAAAATAGCTTTATCAATGCATAACAAATCTTATCAATGATAAACAAGTCTTCTTGCCAATTTTAAACAATTACCATCAATATACCGCTGCCACTGGATAACCGACCATATCCAAAATGACTTACTATAAATAGTAAGTATGCCCAAAGTTGCCTCAAAACCCCTCAGAAAGACCTGCAACTGAAACTATCTAGGCCAAATGGCCTCTAAGTCCCTTTAATGTCCTAGTTAGCCTACGGGACCGTGGGGAAATAGGCTAATGACAACATCATGCTATGAATGCTAAAAAGGGGACATTACAAATCACATTTGATTCAAGTGTGGTATTGGATGATCTGAGGAAATTGGCAAAAGACATAACCACGAGAAAAGAATGAATGAGAAGGTAGTGAAGAAGGGAATAGAAATAAATAAAGATCGATGCACATTATGTATCAAATATATAAGATGACACGTAATTCTATTTGGTTTGGCATCTGATGGACATGATAAATGCCAATACATATAGAATGTGCATCACTTGGAAAGGACCAAAATACTTTATGTATCACATGTAGAAGACAGTGAATGATGTGGAGAATGAGGACTAGTGTATGGTCGGCTGTGTAGCAGCGACCAAGTAAATACAAGTACCACACCCTTCCGTCAGTACTGGCGATGTAGGGTCAACCATAAGAGATTGGAGCAACGAATGAAATCTATGTTTCATCGTTCAAATATAAGATAATTAGATAATTAATAGAGAATAGAAATGAAAAAGCAATTCAGATTGGCAACATAACAATGTAGAGAATCGATCATCATGAAGTGATTAAAGAGATCAATTTAATACATGATTCTGTGGCCAACATTTTCATTATTGATGATAAGTGTTAAACACACAATCCTCGTCTTATGTTGAACACACATTAGAAATAACAACTAACGAATATGGTCATAGATAAAGTATCTAAGTGGAACACATCAGGTTACAAACCATTCTTAAGGTAATTAAAAGTGCATGTGGAAGCTTTGTGAGTACTCCAATGTAGATGAAGATGGTGTTTGATATTCAATTAGAGGATTCTTTGACTATAAGAGGCATTTTCTAATATGATGCATATGGATCTTCATTAGAACAACATATGTAGACAAGTATTTATTATCCTTCAATATATCATTTATCTACTCACTGTAGTCTCTCTCTTATTTGTATTTCTATATGCACTATAAGAGCTATGTTCTTTGATCTTTTTCTCCGAGAATGTTCTTGCAGGAAAAGGAGTTCAAAATATTGATGTTTATAGGGAGTCTGACACATTTGTCTAAAGGAGTGGATAGAGGATATGTTTTAGTTGATCTTTGAAGACCATGATCATATCAAATTTTAGAGGGAGTTTCGAAAGTCCTCATGTGTGATTATATGACCTTAGTAGGTCTAACCCTTGTGTACATCATGAGGAAGTGATGAATTCCAAATGATTATCACTTGTATTTGTGGAAGTTATCGAAAGGTGACAATTTTACAATAACTTAATTTTCTATTATGATGGGTATGCAAATCATGATAGATTATACTTTGCATGGTAGATGTTTATATGGTAAGCATTATGAGAATGTGTGTGCACATACCTTATGAACACATTTTTATTACTTGGTGAATGTTATGTGAATTGATGTTCTGGAGCGTCATTACACAAAGTTCTTGGTGAACATCATGCAACATGATGTTCTAGAAAGCCATTACTCACAGTACTTGGTGAATATCTTGCATCTCAACATTTTGGAAGGCCATTACTCAAAGAGTATTTGGTGAATATCATGTATTTTGGGAGACCAATACTCATGATATCAGACGTGATATCAAACATTTTTGAGTAATTGGTGAATATCATGCATTCTGGGAGATCAATACACATGATATCAAAACTTTTTTGAGTATTTGGTGAATATCGAATGTCGATATTTGGAAGACCAATAGTCATGATATAAGATGTGAAATCAAACCTTTTGAGTACTTGGCGAATATCATATGTTGATATTTTGGAAGACCAATACTCATGATATCAAATGTAATATCAAAATGTTGAATATCTTCTGATCAAAGTTATCCTTATATTACATTGAGGTAATATATGGTCGTGTTTATCCTCCCTAGCTAAGAGGTAGTGTTGATGTTTTGTATCTTTACTTGGATAAATTACATCAATATATATATATATATATATATATATATATATATATATATATATATATATATATATATATATATATATATATATATATATATAATGGCTAGCTGCCTTTTTTCAATTCCATGAATTCGTGATAAATAATCAACTAGCATGTTATCTTCACATGAAATTATAATGACCAACCATCTTGCCATTTCATAGGATTATAACAAATTTAACTATCAGCTGACTTCATGTGAACCTTAACGGCTATATTTTAAATTAGGTCAAAAATTGGGATGTAACACTATAGGTAAACCAACGACTAGACCCTTCAAAACTAGCTAAGAGAGAGTGTGTATGTTCAGATGCCTCTTCCGTAGATGCTAGAGATTGCTAATGGAAAAAGTTTTGGCTTCCATGACATGCTCCTAATAATCATTAGTGACAATAAGTCTATAAAGACCACAATTGTCAAGAATTTGTAGTGCTAGTCTCCCAATCAACAATGCTTGACTTGTGCAAAATGGAAAGACCATCCAATCAAGGATAGTGTATCATAATTTGACTAACAAAGAGAAGATATTCCATGCGTGGAATGTAGTATATATTGATGAAAATTAAATACCTCCCTGGAGATTGAATCTGCATATTGCCCTCATTGACAACAATATACTCTTCCCCTCTGAAGATCATTAAATTGGTGGAAGACATGTACTTTGTGAGCCAATCCCTTCGACGAGTGATCGATTCTTCATATGTTGACTTTATTAAAGTGATTGATTCCCTTGTGTTGATCTTGGACTTGTAGACCTTCACGTTGTTGGCTCCTTGTCGATGTTGGATTTTCGAAGAAAATTCAAGATTGTGATAATCACTTTATTAATAGAACTGTTTCATTCTCCTTGCTCTTTGAATTCTTATTGATGTAAATTTTGTCGTTGAATTCCTTCTCATCCTTTAATTTAAATTTGTCCTTATGTCTCCACTTCATAATGGTGTGATCTTGAAATCGGTCTTCCTTCATGCTTGATCTTGGAACTCTCTTCCCTTGTCCATTCGCTTGATCATCAACTTCTATGATTTTCTTGACCTATTGATCGTTGCAAAATAAGATATAGTAGTTGTGTTAAGTTGATGAAATAAAATTGCCAATATTTTGAACATTTTCATGATAATGCATCCTTTCCAAAGAACATGATTTTAATTCTCAATTCATGATTGCAAAGTCAAACTTAGGTGACCCTGATCTTACTTCTCCTTTACACACCCATATACATGAAATCTTTCAGATTTTCGTAACCTAAGTTAAGTAATGTTGCACATGAATTCTGAAATTGGTCTTTGATTCTGGGAAATTTGCTTCTCTTGAACAAAATTCTGATTAAGTTTGCTAGGATTTTCTGATGAATTCACCCTTCATGATCTGAATTTCTGATTTTTCCTTAGATTTGCCTTTTGCTTGAAGTCACTCCTTTAATGTCTTGGAGTTTTCTCTTAAGATTCTGATTTGAATTTCCTTCCAGTTCTGGAATTCGTAACTATCTCCACCGGATTCAATCTTTACTTGAGCGAATTTGCACTTGACATTGGTACTTCAACACTTATTTCCCTTCACCTTGAATCTGATCTGAATTTACTTTGCATCGTTCGATCCAAATTCACCGTTTTCATGTAACTTTGCATCCTTTGATAGATTTTTCCTTTATTTCTAGAAAACTTGCTCTTCTGCTCTTCTGATTTTCGCACCTTCCTGCTTTATTTTGCACCTTATAAAGAAGTTTTCTGGGTTTGATTTTGAGCTTTGGTTAAATTATAAAGATTTTTCTGAATTTTAAGGGGAACTTGCTCTCTGTTATAATTTGCACACCTCTCTTTTCAAGATCAGACTATTAGTTCAAGCCTTATGCAATTTTGCTGTTGGTCTTGCTCTTGCTCTTGATCTTGGAAAGGGTGGAAATTTTATGTTGAACCATGAATTTCCAATCTTCATTTTAGTTTTGATTTATAAAGTTTATGGAAGTGGAAAATAGACCAGGACCATAAAGTTTCAAGATTCTGAACAACACAAGAATACTGAGAGGGGGAGGGGGTGAATCAGTATTCTAAAACTTTTAAAATAGCAAACAACATAATGAGAACCAAAGAAGACGAAGACACAAAATATACATCTCGTGGAAACCTTTTTGGGTAAAAACCATGGTACACTAAACTTCAGCAAAATTGGGCTGCAACCCAGTACAATAAGGCTGCAACCCAGTAACAAGAAGCTCCAACCTGCTCAACAAAGGGCTAACAATTTCAAGGGCTCCAACCCTGTACAACCAGAAGAATAGAATGCAAGACTTGCACAGATTAATCACTTGGACTTAGCCTGAATTTGGCTAGACACCCCACTTCTCGTCAACCTTCAGACTGTTCAAAACTGGCATGATTTTGTTAACTGTAACAAGACACTTAAGGTAACACAAACCAAGAGTCTTAAGACTGTATTTCCAGTTTCAACTTTTATTCACAGTATCATTTCTGGTCTACACAGAACAAAGATACACTAGCTCCCTTTCATTCAATAACTGGAAACTTTAGTCAGTGAATGCTCTCTACAGAAACTTTTGTTCAACACAGTCAAGCACAAAAACATCAACTGTATATTCTACTTCATTATCGTTTTTTAAAACTACTTATGCATCCACACCAAATAGAATATCGAGCACTTAAATTTTAAAGCCCAGCATGTATCCCCCTTTCTAACATTGTTCTCTGGTTTTTAAAAAAAATATCTCAGAAACTTACATCCTCTATTCAGGCATTCACGATTTAGTCACCCTAAAATGCCTTAGCCAGCATCTCAATCATGTTATTCTGCTGACCCTTGCATACTCGACACTTTTCTACTGTAATGTAGGTTCACTTGATGATAGTCAATCATGACCCGTCTCACTGTCCAGTTTTCACTGTTTCTTTACACAGAGCTGCATTACACAAAAACGTCTGTCACTGCATTTTATTTTTCACACTGCTATCTTTGGACAGACTTATTATCAAAATTCTCAAAAATCTGATCTTGGTTCAAAAGGTACTAAAAAAAAAAAAAAAAAAACCAAAAACACATGCTGATTTTTTAACTCATTGGTGAAAAATGCAATTGTCTTTTCTCACGCACGGACTTGCTTCGAACTTCTGTATTTGGCACTGTCATGAGTCATCGCATCATGAGTTCAGTGCCATCACTTCACACTCTCTCTGCTCATACTGTCGTGGCCCAGAGATGTTTTTATATTGATTCCCATGCCACAAACACAGGTATCTGGTAACATCTCTGCGGGGATGAAATTCAATGCGCAGCCTCACTGCAGATACAAAAAATGAATTGCCAAACCATATTCCTTTTTATCAGGTCAGAACAAAAAACACATTCTCAGAAATGATCACTATACAATTAAGTCGCTGCTCAAACCATGGAACATCAGACACTTGTTGCTTCTAGACGATGCCTTACCTATCAGGATTCCTTAATACAGAAACTCTCAGCGCTATATCCTCATATTATCAGTTACGAATGGATGATAATGAGGCACAGGCATATTCCAGAACTTTCATGGCATGACAGAGAGATGATCCAATTTCCTTGACATATGTCTCTATTAAAAGGAGAACTTCATTTAGAGTTGAGTGTTATAGGAAAGACAAACTCATAAACTGAAAGAGTGTTCAAAAACTTAGATACTCCATGCTTTAGCCAACACAAATTTTGCCCTTAGTTACCGATGTGTCTGTAGAGGAGGGGGATGCGGATGCAGATGCACCGATGCGGAGGAGGCGTGGGGATGCTTCCAGGAAGTGTCGAAGTGACTTGCGGATGTGCGCGGGGTGCTTCGGAGAGCATCCGGACACATCCCGTGAGCATCAGGATTTTTCCACCGCCTAGTCACTTAAGTGACTTAAAAAACATGTGTTTTAAATAGTTTTTTTTTTTTTTTGTTTTTTTTCCTTCTATTTGCCTTAAAACCCTAAAAAAGCCCTTAAAGAGGCCATTCATTGCCCATTCTTCCCATTTTGTTTTCAGCTCGGCTCTCTTATCATTTGGTCTACATTGTGAAATTCTAAAAGCAAGGTCATTGTTTTGAAGAGGATCATTCCTAGGGTGTCTATTGAGCTTCCACAAAGGACGAATAAGCATCTAAGGTAAGCATCCAATCCATTTCATGAGATTTTTTAGTGATTTTTTTTAGTAAATGAATTTTTCAAGTTTTAGGAGAAATTTTTCAAGAAATTTTCATTTTTTTTTCTTTTTTTAAAGAAATGAAGGAGTAAGTTTTTTTAAACATTTCTAAGTTGTTTTTTTCTATTTTCTTATTAGATGTATAGTTTCTATTGTGCAAGAATGGCCACTACTGATAGTCAAAGTTCAGCAGTAGGGCAAGAACAAAGTGATAACTTCAATATTGATGTGGCATCTCCATTATGGAGACACAACACAAGATTATCACAGTTTACCGAAGGTGGGTCATACATTTGGAGATGCAATATATGTCATGGTAAACCGTTCAACAACTCATATTCTTAGGTCAAAGCTCATTTTATGGGCCCTATTGGTAAAGGAATAATATTGTGCAAGGGAATTAAAGATGGAAAAAGGTTGAGCGATGCACAGTTAGTCGGATTCATAAAAGAACAAGAGGCTGCTGATCGTTTAGTGAGCAAATAAAAAACAAGTTTTTACAAATCTGCATCTACAAAGAGCAAAGTGAATGTGCCCACAGATTATGTTGCATCCTCCAAACATCCATTCTTGGAATTGGCAAAGGAGGATGATGAAGTAGAAATTATTACCCGCAAAGGACGTCCATTGGATCAAGCATTCAAAATGGAGGCAAGAGAGATTGCTGATGAAGCAATTGCACGTTGCCTTTATGCCAATGGTCTTCTTTTCAATTTGGTAAGATCGCCATATTGGAGGGAAATGGTTGTAGCCATCCTTAGAGCACCAACTGATTACATTAGCCCCAGGTATGAAAAGGTGCGTACTACTCTTTTGTAAAAAGAAAAGATTTCTGTAGACAAAGCTCTTCAACCAATTAGGGCATCTTGGAAAACTTCAGGCATAACAATAGTATCTGATGGATGGAAAGACACAAGAAATCGACCATTGATAAATGTGATTGCAATGTGCCCCAAAGGGGCAATGTTTTTGAGGGCTATTGATTGTGAAGGACAAGTTAAGGATTCACAATTCATTTCTAGAATTCTCATTGAGGCAATAGAGATGGCGGGTAGTGAGAATGTGGTCCAGGTGGTCACAGATAATGCCACGAATTGTAGGGGTGTAGGTGCTTTGGTTGAGTCTCGATACGACCATATTTTTTGGACACCATGCACCGTACACTCTCTCAACTTGGTCATGCAACAAATTGGCACCCAAATAGATTGGGTGAAGCAAATATACCAAGAGGGAGAGGAGATACAAATGTTTGTGACAAACCGCCACATGTCACAATCTATATTCAAATCATTCTCCAAGTTGGAGTTGTTGAAGGTAGATTTAAAATTGTAATTATTTAGTTTCATTTATTTATTTATTTTGAATAAGTTTTATATTCACGTTCAACATCAAATTTCTTGTTTATAACTTCATTTTATATTTGATGTCATATTGTCAACTTGCTTATAGGTAGCTGAGACTAGATTTGCATCTCATACTATTGTTCTGAAACGACTCCTCAAGGTGAAATCAACATTGGGCCAAATGGTTATTTGTAACCAATGGGCTATATGGAAGGCATCAAATTTAGAGAGTGCCTTGAAGGTTAGGGGTATGATCTTGGATGAGCACTGGTGGGCTCGTGTGCAATTTGTGTTGGATTTCACTGAGCCTATCATGACTATGCTACGCTTTGCCGATACAGATGCACCTTGCTTGGGGGATGTGTACGATGGCATAGACACCATGGTAGAAAAGGTAAAGTTTTCCATACAAGCACATGAGACTAACCCCACAGAATGTGAAGCCTTGTGCAAAAAGGTGGAGGATATCATTCATCATCGTTGGGACAGGATGACTACCCCATTGCACCTCCTTGCATATGCCTTATCTCCAAGGTACTATAGTGAAGAAATACTTGCTATGCTGGATAGAATTGCACTATATGCGGATGAAGAAGTTGCTATTAGGTGATACACTGCATTTGCAAGACTCTTCCCAAATGATGAAATACACAAAAAGGTGAGGCAAGAATTTGGCTTATTTGCTTTAGGATCAAAACTTACTCCATATGCAATAAAGGAGCAAAATGACATGGGAGGTATCACATGGTGGTACATGTATGGTCAGCCATTCAAGCATCTACAACCTCTTGCAATCAAGATCCTCTCACAAGTAAGTTTTTATTTATTTATTTATTTCTAGCAATTGTATTCTACACTTTAGTGTTTAACATTCTCTAATTTGTTTTTAAAATTTTATGAACACTATTTAGGTTGCAAGTTCTTCTTTTGCTGAACAGAATTTGGAGTACATACTCCTATATCCATTCAGTGAAGCGCAATCGGTTGGGCTCAAAGAAAGTTGAGTGCTTGGTTTATATACATACCAACTTGCATCTTTTGTCAGGTAAGGAGGATGGATACAAGGAAGGGTCAACCAAGCTTTGGGATGTAGCCTTTGAATCTGTAGACTTGGATGCAACACTTCAGGATCTTACTGTGATGACGGATGATGATGTTGATAACATCATAGCACGTGCATCTAGCACAATTGGAACCATGCATGGTTCAAATGAATTTGCAAGTGTTGCAGCAGGAGGAGATGATGAGAATGTGGATTTTTTTGAGAATCCTTATGATTTTGAATGATTGAATGTGATTTGTGAATCTTGAGCATTGACTCTTGATTGATCAACATTGAAGTTTTGAACCATGAACTATGTTTTGAATCTTTTGGTTTTTTAATTCAAACTGCATTGAAATCTTGATGTTTTGATTACTGTTATAACTTATTTTAATTCGATTATGATAAATTATAATGATTCAATGAATGGTTTATTTTTGTATTATTGTATATTAGATATTTCTTGTATTTCTTTGCATACATTGTCCTAAATTATAGTTGACAACTTTACATAAATATGTATGTATTAATATATATTATATATATATATTTTAAAAAATATATATACTATGTACGGACGCACCCAAATGCATCCAAAATCCCCCAAAAAAAATTCCACGCATCCACGCATCAGCACCCTGCACCCGCATCAGCATCAGAACCAGAATCGGTAACTTAGATTTTGCCTGCTAAAGCAAGTTTTTAGACGACCATCCAGTCACTTGGCCACATGTGATATATTTCTGAACTTGTTTGTACCACCGTGCTCATACATGCAAACTCATGATAGATGTAAACCAGATGATATATTTCTAAAAAATGTAAACCATAGAGCTCCACATGCCAACACTTGAATTCAAATAATAACAGATAGACACAAGCGATCAACCATTGACATCAATGACATAAACTTAACACATTCCATAGGATTGAGGCTCATGGTTCAACATAAATTCCACTCTTCGCTTTCATTTTCTCTTACATATTTTCTTGATGAGTGGAAAATCGACCAAGAAGTTTTGGTTTTCCTTCATTTTTAAGTTTCATTTAAATTTATCTCCATATCTTAGGGTGGAAAATTGACCCTAATCATGAGGGCTTTACTTTCCCTTTCATATTTGACTCAAATTTAATCTCTTGATTTGGAAATTCGAAGGGTACCACAGATTTTAAATTCCCACTTGTTAAAGGGTGGAAATTCATGGTGGACAATGAAATTCCATTATTTTCTTCATCTTTACTAATAAAATTTTGCTCAGGAGCGAAACATTAACCATGACCATGAAGTTTCCATTTTACGAAGGGTTAAGATTTGTGGTTGACAATAAAATCTTACTCTACACTTGAAACAAACTTTCAGCGTTCACCTTCTTGATTGTGTCTATATATTGACATCCTTCTGCAATTTTCACAACTTCACCCATAATTTCCAACTGTCACATTCTTAGTACTTTGACTTAGCACTATTACAATATTAGATGGTTTCCATTTACTCTCTCTTTTGTCTTTTTCTAATGGTAACTCTTTTTGTAACATTTCCATAAACTCCTTCTGTTCGTTATGTAAACTTTCCCTCTCTCTTAAACGTTTCTATTTCTCTCTCTTTGTTCATTATAGAAACATTCTTCTGTATATACATTCATTATTTTACCATAATACGGTTTCAGAGCAAATTCTTGGCCTCTTCGAAAATTTTAAATTTTATTTTGAAATTATTAGGTCAAAGTTTTTGAAATATTTGCTTGATTGTGTTCAAAATTTACATCCTTTTTTTTCCTCCAAACATGACTAGGGATTCGGTGTCCAATTTTTTTTGCAATTTACTTTATGCAAAATCAAATTACATTTTTTCCTCAAGATTGTGGACATCTTCGTCTTGTTGCAGACGAGTCTCTGACTTCTAGTCACATTTTTCTTGTTTCTTATCATCGGCTTAGGTGTTTTTTTGGTTTTTTGCAACGTTTTTAATTCACCCACAGTCTCTTTTTCTACAAAACGCATGAGTTTTGTAGGCATTTTTAGTGTTTTTTCTGCTATGTTTTTGCTCAAACGTGACACTTCTCTAATCTTTCTTGCGATTTCTGCCTCCATCTTCTTCATTATTTGACTAACACGATCCCCTGGATGTATTAAAATTTGCCTTTTTTTTCAAATTGGTCCTCTGTTCAAGAACTCTAAATTTTTTTTTAAAGTTTTTCAATCTGATAAGGTTTTTTTTTAAAACCCTCAATTCTCATGTCGAATTACCAACTTTTTTGCATATTCCTTTTGGTTTTTTCTAGATCTCAATTGGGTTAGTCTCACTTTTTTGTAGGTGCATCATTTAAACTCCTCCTATAGCTGTTTCAAAATCTGATAGTAGATTCTATCTGGGTTTTTTGAGCTCTTATTCGGTTGTCTCTTCAATTTTTTTGGGTATTGCGTAAATTTGCCTCGAAGTTCATTCCATTTCTAATATTCACTTTTTTTTGCATTGAAAACGTGTCATGGCGTGTCTCACCAATCTTCTCTTAGAAGGAAGTCAACAATTCAACGGAAAGAACTACAACACTTGGAAGCAGAGAATGATGATGATCTTCGAGTATTGTTGCCTTGAGGCACTTGTCTTGGGTACTGAGACTTGTCTTGGGTACTGAGACTCGTCTCGCCACAGTCGATGCTACCCAAGAGAAGTTTGATGAGCGTAATCTCGAAGTTGTTATGCTTATTAAGCTTTTAGTTACTGATGATCAATTGCCTCAAGTGCCGTCTGGCAAGACAACTGCAGAGATTTGAATAACATTGAAGGATCACCACTAGAAACCATATAAAAGCAGAGCCTTCTTTCTGAAGAATCAACTATTCTCTATTGTTATGGATGACCACATGTCGTTACAAAAATATCTTCTAAAGATTAAGGACATCATAGATCAGTTTGAGACCATTGGCCGTATAATGAAGGAAGAGGATATGGTGGTTATTACTCTAAAAAGTCTATCATCATCCTATGAACGCTGTATTGAGACACTCAACATTACTGCAACTAATGTTGACCTCAAATTTCCAGATTTGTGCACCAAACTTTTGCAGCAGGATTGTTGGAAACAACAATTTGGCAGCAATGCTACTTCATCCTACCAATTTTTTTCAGCCCAATCCTTTAACAAGGTTAAAGGCCCATCTCAATCATCTACTTAATCTCAAAATATCTCCTAGAGGAAGCAAATCCGGTGCAACTATTGCCACAAATATAGTCATGTGATCCAAGAATGCGAGACTCGCATTGCTTCTGACTAGTGAAAGCAAGAAGGGTTTCATCCACATGCCAACATTGCAAGACATGTAGATCTCTGTGATCAAGCTGAGGCTCCCTTTTACACGTTTTAAGGACATGCAAATTTTTGTTTTCTGAAGATAGACTGACCATTAAGGGAGGGGATTACTATATTAAATAGTTTTTAGTTACTCTCTTGTCTTTTTCTAATTTTTTCTCTTTTTGTAATGTTTCCATAAACTCCTTTTGTTCGTTATGGAAACTCGCTTTCTCTCTTTAGAATGTTTCTATTTCGCATCTCCCCTTCGTCGACCATGCTCTTCTTAGCATTGCTCTTCGCGTTTTCCCTTGCTTATCGCCTTCTCCCTAGGCTCCTTGCATCTCGTCTATCGTTGCTCGCCCCCCTACTCGCTTCTGCTTCCCTAAGGGTGATGGTAAGCTCTTTTCCTTCCATCTTAGGAGACTCCTGATGCTTGCTTGCTTCAGTGATTCTTGCAAGGCCTCCTCCATGTTTGATTTAATCTTAGTTGCCGATTCGTGACACGAATCCGATTCGGGCACGTGAATCGGATCCGTGGATTCGGGATTTTTTTTTTTCCCAATTATGATTCGTGGAGGATTCGTGCATATATATATATGCATTATATATACTAAAAAATAAGAGAAATATACATAATTCTAAAACTAAATCATTTCATAGTATGAATCTATGATTCTAGTATGCATCTATGAATCTAGTATACTTGATCAATGACATTGATAATTAATCTATTTTCACGATTATAAAGAAAATCAACACATTCACATTGAATTACTGAAAGTGAAAGTTTGTAACATTCAAAATATAGATTATTAGACTTAAAGTTTATAACATGATTTACTCATAAAAGAGTCAAGAGTCAACATTAAAGTTTTTTATTTAATCATCAAATGGATTTTCAAGAAAATCCGCATCAGAGGGGTACTGGTGAGCTGCAAGTGCCGCATCTGTATCAGTAGAGGAACCCAAATCACTAGTAGTAGAGGGGATTGTTAACTCATAATCCTCCTCCTCATCATCCACATCAATCAAAGTGGATCTAGCAAGATCCCGAATGGTCATATCTAAATCAGGAGTCTCGGGTGCTACATCCCAAAGCTTTTCGGGCCCCTTCTTGTACTTAGGATCCTTTCGTGACAACAAGCGCAAATTGTTGTGAATGAACACAAGGTCTTCTGATTTTTTTGGAGCCAACCGGTTGCATTTGATTGAGTGGATAAAGGAGTAAGTACTCCAATTCCGCTCAGCGGCAGAAGAGTTGGCAACCTAAAGAGAAATAAAAAATTATCAATACAACAATCAAGATAAATAAATTAAATAATAAATTCAAGGAATTGAGAATGTTAACCTTAAGCTTAATTTTACAAACTTACTTGGGATAGGACCTTTATGGCAAGAGGTTGGAGGTACGTGAAGGCTTGCCCATGAAGGTACCACCATTTGATGGCACCCATCCTGCTTTGGTCTGCTATGGCAGTAGGGTCGAAATCCTCACCTGAGTTGAAAGCAGCAAATTCACTCCTCACAATTGCCCCAATCTCTGGATCTTGGAATATCTTAGCTAGTGCCCTCTTATACCCATCTGCAACCTCTGCATCTCTAAATGGTGGCACTCTACCTGGAAGGCGAAGTACATCTGCACTATAGTACCTGGGGATAACAAAAGACAATTGAACACTATCAAATATCAATAGCACAAACATTGGATAAAATAAGCACAAACATTTGATAAGAACTACAGTACCTCGGGGATAGAGCATATGCAAGGAGGTGCAAAGGTGTGGTCATCTTGTTCCATCGATGATGAACAATTTTTTCCACCTTCTTGTAAAGGGTGTCCTCAGGATCATTCTCCCTCCTCTGTATGACCTAAGATATGAAATATGAATAATAATTATAATTATTGAATATGTCAATTTAAACTTTAGAATCTAGATATCTCTCAAATAAAAAATTGTTGTAAAAGAGCGTAAAACTTACCATTTTAATTTTTTCCAGCATACTATCCATGGAATCATAAATATCCCCAAGGCATGGCTCATCACTATCTGCGAAGCGAAGCATTGCCATTATTGGATCGGTGATTTCCAACACATAACTCACAAGACCCCACCAATCCTCATCTAGTATCATTCTTCTCACATTTAAAGCCCTTGCTGTATTGGAATTCTTCCAAATGCCCCATTGGGGGCTAATGACCATATGCTTCAATGCTTCTTTTACCTTCACAAGTCGTCTCAAGACGATTGTGTGAGAGGCAAAGCGGGTTTCAGCAACCTAAGAACATGTTAAACTCAAGTTAGTAAAACATTTAAAAATTAAAATATGTTAATGTAAACAACAATAAAAATTAATAATTGTGGAATCCAATAATATTCAATTATATATTAAATATAAAAATTTACCTTCAATAACTCCAAGTCCGAGAAACTCCTAAAAATTGCTTGTGACATGTGGTGATTTGTCACAAACATTTGAATCTCTTCAGCTTCCTCATATATCCTTTTCACCCAATCTATTTCGGTGCCAATTGCTTTCATCACTAAATTGAGAGAGTGGATGGTGCATGGTGTCCAAATGATCATATCTAGACTCTACAATTATCCCTGCAGCCTTGCAAACTTTTGCATTGTCCGTGACCACTTGGACAACATTATCAGGACCCACTGACTCTATGGCATCAATGAGAATGCGTGAAATAAATTCTGCATCTTTCACTTGCCCTTCACAATCAACTGCCTTCAAGAACATTGCCCCCTTAGGGCATACAACAATAACATTGATCAATGGACGGTTTCTACAATCTTTCCAACCATCCGAAATAATAGACACACCCGATTGAACCCAAAAATCTCTTATTGGTTGAAGTTGAGCCTCTACATTTTTCCTCTCATCATGTAATATGGTAGTGCGCAACTTCTCATAACCAGGCGGTTTGTAACCATGGGGTGCATCATTTATTGCTTCCACCATCTCCCTAAAATAAGGTGATCTAGCAAAATTAAATGAAACACCATTTGCAATTAAACAACGTCCAATTTTGTGATCAGCAATGTCTCTCTTTTCAATTTAGAATGCCCTATCTAGTGGGCCTCTCTTGCGGGTGAGTGGAGATGGGTCTTCATCTTCATCATTTGTAGTTGGCATAGGCAAAAAAGGATGTGTTCTTGTGTTTGTTTGATCAGATGATGGTGTTGGTATATTTGTTTTTTTGGAAGCACCACGTTTTGCTTTTGCAATTGCTCTATCAGCATCATCTTGCTCTTTTGCTAATGCTGCTATTTGTGCAGCTGGTAATCCTTTCTTATCACTACCTTGACACATGTGAATTCCTTCACCTGCAGGTCCCAAAAAATGTAGTTTCACTCGGGAATAGGAGCTTCTATGTTGTATGTTGCAAAAATTACATTTCCATATGTATGCCCCACCCCCAGGACATTGTGCAACTCTTGTTGTGTGTCTCCATAAAGGAGACCCCTTATCAATTTTGAAGCTTGGTGATGCAGCCCCACCCCCACCCACTGAGCCTTGACTACTCATTGTTCTATTCTTGCAATCTAGAAAAAAAAAGTGAAAGAAAACCATGCTTCACACTTGCACAAAAACTTGAAAATTTGGAAACTTAAAAATAAATCAATAATCTATGAAAGAATTCAAGAATATGGTTGAAATGCATACCTTAAACACTTCTTGCAAGGTATTTGAAGCTCCACAACCGATCTCCTTCGAATCCAAGCACTTCACTTCAAACTAGCAAGTATGAGAGAGCAAAATGAGAGAGCAAAATAGAGAGCAAATGAACTTGCATTGTGATTTAGAGGGTCGTTTTTAGGGTTTAGGGCCTTTATGACAAAAAAAAATGATAATGGGCCCACATTTTTGCAAGTTTATCTTGGCATTGCCGCGGATTCACGCGGATCCGCGCGTGGATCCGGGTAGGATTCGTAATCCTGCCTGTGGATCCGTAAGGATCCGCGGGCCGTGGATCCTTACGGATCCACAGGCAGGATTACGAATCCTGCCCGGATCCTCGCGGATCCATACGTGGATCCAGATCCGAATCAGACTCGAGTCCGGATCCGGCCATTTCCAGGCGAATCCGGTAACTAAGGATTTAATTGCTGATGCCATTTGGGTGTCCGCTCTCCTTTCTATCCCTCACCACTCTCCCCTCTCTCACAAATCTAAGCATCAGAATACATGTCCTATGAACCAATGGTTCGACGTCGACTACAAATCTTTCGATCGCTTTATTCGCTCATCTTTTGAGACTCATTCTACTGCTTTCACCAACCTGTGTTATTCTTACCTCCGTTTTCTTCGCTGCAAGAAACGTTCATTTGTCTCTTCTTAGTACAAATCCCTTCGCTCCACGCTTATTTGCAATCCCCAGATCTTCTGGCACACCTTATTCCCTTAGTGTTCCCCACACCCTCCATCCTTGACTTTCACTCTCTGACCCCTCACACCATTATGCTTTATGACATTCCTAACCAGCCATCTCTCCATCCCATTCCACCTCCTTACTGCTATCTGTTCACCCCCTCCAGCATTTACGAGGCCATTAGATCCATGAGATGTAGCAGAGCGACTAACAAGGAAGGTTTCCAGGCCAAACTTTTCAAGCTTGGTGCCTCGATCCTTGGCTCTTACCTCCCTACACTCTTTAATAGAGTGGTCTACACTGGTTTTCTTGATTCTTGGTCGAGACATGTGATTTATCCTATTCATAAGTGCGGGCATGTCTCTGACCTCGACAACTACATGACCATCATTTTTGGGCATACATTTGCCATACTTTATGCCACTGCTCTGAACACTATGCTATCCAGTGAGCTTGACAGGAAAGGCTGTAAAGCAAGAGGCTAGGTCAGTTTTCATGCTGACTCCTAGAGTATGGATCACATCTTGATGCTGCAGGCTATTATCAAGGAGGCTAGGCACCATTCTGAGAAAGTCTATTGTTGTTTTGTAGACTTTTGGAAGGCTTTTGATTTCGTTCCTAGAATGGCTCTATTCTAGAGGCTTAGTGAGATTGGGATTTTGGATATGCTGTTGAGTGCTATTATGAGACTATATGAGACTGTGGTTGGTAGATTCAGGACTCTTGAGGGCTTTTCAGTTCCAATCCAGAGCATCTTTGGGGTGAAGCATGGCTGCCCCCTCTCGCCCACTCCATTTGGTTTGTATATCAATGAGCTCAAGGGCTTCCTCATGAACTCCTCTCACCCTGGTGATGGGTGCTATTTCCATTAGGTTTCATCTCCATTCTCCTTTTTGTGGATGATATGGTCTTGCTGGCCTCTTCCCCTAACAATTTACAGAGACTCCTACATGGGTTGGCTTCTTTTTGTGATCAACGACAACTCGTAGTCAATCTAAGTAAGACTTGGGTTATGATCTTTAATTGATTAAAGACCTATCATCTTCATTTCTTTCTTTAGGGAAAAGAGGTTGAGATTACTTCTTCTTACATGTACCTTGAGGTGAAGTTCTCGAGGCCCCGCTTCAGTTTGAGACTAGCTATCCAATCCAGAATCAATAAGGGCATGGGCTTCCTTGCTATGCTTGACAGACAATGCTTCAGACATCACTTTTAGGACATTTTGTCCAAGCTGTCCCTCTTGGACTCCTTGGTTCTGTCGATTATTCTTTATGGCTTTGTGGTTTGGGGACCTTCTCTTATTGTCTCAGATTGGGCCGCAATCGAGTGCGTTTAGACTTTGCTTCTACGGCGTATCATCAGATGCCACAGACTCACCCCCCATAGCATTATCTAAGCCAAATTCGGTGCTCACCCCTTCAAACTTGCGGCCATATTTGATTTGATTTGGTTTCTCCATTGCCTTCGTGGTTTTGCGGATTCGACTGTCGATCGACACAGATATTCTTACTTGGCCTACTATTCCTCTGTTACAGTTATGAGATCCGAAACTAGCACTAGATCTCGCTATTGGTATGCCCAGGCCACCTCTCTTTTGAGTTCGATTGGGATTGAGATCAATTGCCTTCCTCATCAGTTTTCGCAAGATGCTCCGATTCAGCTCCTTTGCGTTATTGTTCGCCCTGCCTATTTATCTTGGCATTGAAGCATGCCCTACGTTTCTCTTTGGGCTCCTTCAGAGTTGGCTCCCATCATCTTTGGGTCCAGACCGACCACCATATGGATAGAGATGAATGGATCTGTCAGTTGTGTACTTTTGTGGAGGTTGAGACTGAGACTCACTTTATTTTTCGTTATCCTATCTACCATGAGATCAGAGGGAGATTCCATTGCCTATTAAGAGAGCTTCTCTCTTTCAACATTCTTCAGTTAAATTTACTAGCGGTGCCTTGCACTTTACCTTTGGGAGGTCACCAAGCTCTGTGATCATACCTTGCAGTCAGTGCTACCTCAGTGTCATACCTTCGATCAATTCATCACCGCCTTTTTCTCCCCTTATCTCCACCATGGGGTGCAAAAAGGTCATCTAGTATTAGTCACTCTATATCGGTGAGACATTGAACCAGTCTTTCCAGGCAGCGACACTCTTCCAACAATTCTCAGTGACAATCTAGGACCCTTGATCATCCATAGTTATTCCATTTTGTGATCGATTTCTTTTTGCCAAGGAAGGACCCCTAGTTCTTGCCTTGGCTTTTTTGCTCTTGCTTTTTGTTTTGTTTCTTCTTGGACACTGTTTGGTGCTCCTGCTCTTGTCCACTATCTTATTTGTATGCTCAGTCCCATAGACCTGTCGTGTATTTTGTTGGACATTAATATTATTATCTTATCTTATCTCTTTGTACATTATAGAAACATTTTTCTGTATACTCGAATACATAGATCATTTATGATCTTTGTCTAATAACACATTCATTATTTTACCATATTAAGCACTTCATTCATAAAATGACCAAAACACCACCCATACTAAACAATAATTCTCAACTACTTAAGAGGCTAAGAGATGCAAACTGTTGCCAAGCTAGACTAAGACAACAACCTACAACAACCAGGCTAAAACTAAACCACTATGTGTGAAAAGGTGACAATATTACAACGACCACACACTTTTGCAAGCAAGTCAATGTGTAATGCTAGTTCATGCATCTACATGTATTTAGGCACCCATGCATTGTAATCTTACAAGATAGGCTAGTAAATTAGTTATTGTAAATCATATCGAATTTGACCACAAAGATTTCGTGGCTTTTACTTTGAAATGTACAATATTTGTTCATACAAGCTTGTGAAATTTGGCTTTCTAATGGCTTGCACCAATCTACATCTTTGAATTTCACAGTAAGAATTAAGAAGCTAAGTTGGAAAGTACTTGAAGCATTTCTTTTGCAACTTGGTAGGCATTAAGAAATCAAATAGAGCTTATATTGTTCATGAATGGATGCAATGAGATTAAAAATTCATTTCAAAGCCTTTGTTGTTCAATTCTTATTAAAAATCCTCTACTGCACTTGTTATGATACATAAATCAAGGGTTGTATTCTTCGTCCATCAACTAAAGGCCTAAACAAGATACAATGAAAAACCAAAGGATTTGGTTCTGTTAAACTAACCTTTTACTGGAAACAAAAACTACTTCCAACCATTAGATCTGAAAAATAAAAAACTACTCATCATTCTACACGGAAAATAGTTTTACTTAATGGTAGGATCTAAGAACCATAATGGAGGACTTTTTCCTAGCATAAGCTTCAAACTTGTGGACCTAAGGAAATGTTAATGGAGTTCAATTTTACAAAAGCTTGACTATCGACAAAAGGACACAAGTCCTTAGTAGGAGAAGAATCACAATTTAAGCGAGCCAAAGACAGTCCATCTTTTTGTTAAGTACAGGTTATTGGGTACCTAGGCTCCTTCCCTCTTGAATATGCCTACTTTAGAGGAGACGATGATGAACTAAAGGGGTAGCCCCTCTGAAGGAGTCTTTTCAATAATCTACTTTTTACTTCCAAATACAACCTTTAACTTTGAGCCAAATTGTCATGAACCATAATTGATGTATGTCCAAATATATTATTTCTTTAAATACATGTAACGTACAATATATTTTAATACATGATTAATTTCTTATCCAATTTTTTATTTTTATTAATCAATGCTTCAAGTAAACAATTATATTAAAATAGATAATGCTCAAATAATATCAAATAATACTAATAAATTAATAATAATATATATAAGTAAATACTAAATATATCATTATTATTAATAATGTTAGTAATCAAATATGGATTAGAATACCCACACCATATATATAAATTTTATTTTGATAGGTAAATAGCTTAGAAGCCTTTATGTTATTTTAATAATTTGTACAAATAGCTTGTCCCCATTCAAATGCTAGTGCAAGAGGAAAAACAACGGGGAAGAAAACTCCCTGTATTGCCTAGGACTTTTCAGCCCTGAAAAGAATAAAGTACACATGCCTTTGATTTTCTTCAAAGGTCTTTGAAGGGGCATGCCCCTCCTTACAATCTTTTAGTATACATTTTATCTTTATTTCTTGGAAGACCTTCCTTCCTTTACATACTTTATTGATTGTATCATAATTTGAGATTTTGACTTGTGCTCTTCCACTTTTTTGTCTGCTTCTTTCTTCTGATTTAACTTCCTACTGTGATTTTGACTTCAACTGTTGGCTTATAACTCTTCCGTACCTGCACTCTGCATCTTCAAGACACTTGAATTTCAATGTTAGTAGTTAGTCCTTTAAACAATATTATCTTTCCAGATCCGACAGTGCTCATTTTCTTTTTCAACTCTTAAAGGTTTAAAGTTTCTGTCTTTGAGGTCTTCTTGTTGATTATTTATTTTAAATCATTATTTTTTGGGGAATTAATTAAAACTTTTTAATTTTGCATTTTATTTAAATTTAGTGCTGAATGTTGTTGTTTCTTGATTTATATCATTACATAGATGAAGACATCTTGCTGACTTAAGGGGATATATAGATTTAAGGGGATATATAGATTGGTTTTTTCTTTTCTCTATTTCTTCTTTACAAATTAATTATGTCTAATCTTTATTATTACTACTGTTTTTATTAGTTGTTCTTCATATACTTTTCAAAAGCTTATTAATGTGTTTTCATTCTAGATCATAGTATAGTTTCATTATTTTTCAGTTCTTTCTCTGCCCTTTGATGGGTTAAGAGTCTTATTAAATTTCTTTCGTATATTGTGATTTATTTCAGTTTTGATTTTTAGTATTATAGTTCCGAATTAACTATCTAAAATTGATTTTACTAAAGAATTGTAATCTACTATACTCAAGACTTTGCTAGACGGATTTTAAGGGTGTACTTATCCCTAGATAGAGGATGGATATTTGTAGCCCTAGGCTGGAACAGCTAGGCCATAAGTGCTAGGAAAAGACTATAGGGGCTGTTGGATTTATCTATAATAGTGATGGTCTTGATAACTATATTATTGTTAAGAGAGTTAGCTTCTTTTTGAATGACTTAGCTTATATACCTAGTTTGTTTTGACCTTCATTATTGTAGAAATCTTCTTCGTTTGCTCCCATATTTGCTAGCCTATCTATCTCTTTATTCTCTTCACGAAAAATATGTTGTAATCTAACTTCTTCAAAATTTTCTAGTAATATTAGTGCATATTCGAGTTTGGAGTTGATTCTCCAATTATGGGTACTTTTTCTGAGTGCATTTAAGTTTAATTGTGAATCTCCTTCAATTATTAATTTCTTAATCCCTAGATCAATGCATATGTTTAGACCCTCTATTAGTCCTTCTAGTTCTTCTATATTGTTTGAGACTATTCCTAAACGCTTGGCTCGCTTACCTAGCCACTTCCCTTCATCTGAGTGGATAATGCACCCTAGTCCTGCTTTGCCTGGATTGCTTCTAGATGCTCAGGCTCATACTTGAATAAACTGGCACTTAGACTTCCCTCATACACTTCCATGTGTTTTACACTTTGACTAGAGGCTATTTATGCAAAGTCATAGATTTCAGTGTAATTAGTAATTTAAAATAAAATATATAACTACTTTCAGCCTAGTTTAGCTATTTTTCAGCATAAACTAATAACCAAAAATAATTATGTAATGATATAATGCATTCCAAATTAAAATTTCAACAAAAGAAAACAAAAAATAACTACCAACGCAAATCTTAAGGATTTAAAATGTTAAAGTTAAACACAAATATTGCATTCTAATGACAAATTTGAACATGTAGTTTTTGAAAAAAATAAGGAGGAAACTAGAATTAAAATCTGAAAATAAATGTAAAACAAAGGAAATAGTAAAATAAAACAGTTAAACCTATCTTGTTATCGATGAAGCATTTTCAAGATTCAATCTTTTTGCTCCTCTTGATCTTGAAATCACTTGCAAAATCACTCTCCAAGCTCCTTCAAAATCTTCTTGTCACTTTCACCTCAGCTGTTGCAGAAAAATAAATGCTAAATATTAATGCCAAATGAAGTATATGGGCCTTTTGAAGGCTTAGAGGGCCCTATATGGGACCCACATAGACATCCAATTCAATAGGGATATTTTTATACTTTTTGGGCTGCCGTCGCCGGCCACACCTTGTCCTGCACCTTGTCTTGGGCTATCCCCAGGTACTGTCCCCTTGCACTGATGTCCCGAAGTTTTGGACAGGGACAATATCGATGCAATGAAAAAAACTGTTGATGGGGGTGATCATTTGCACAACGTACCCATCCCAGGGATGTCCCAACACTCAGTACAGGGGAGCTAGACATGGGTGCACATCCTCGTGTCACACTAGTTAGTATAGTAGTCTAACGTCATAAATGGTAATAGCTGCAGTATAAATCAATATATAATCATTATATCAGTAGTCTCAAACATCAAAACCATTGTGTTATCAATATAAGTACCCAAATCAAAATGTCTCAAACATTAACCAAAAGTCTCATTAAAATATAATGGCTTTAAAGTATATATCATGAATTGTTTTCGTTCTAATATTAAAATACTAATATATATATATATATATATATATATATATATATATATATATATTAGTATATATATATAATTTAGCCTATAAATTTTATATCATATATTTATTTTAAGCATAAAAGTTTATGATGAATATTAAAAAATTAAATTAAATATTAGACTTATAATTCTTAATGTATTTTAGTATGTATTATTTAATATTTAAAAATGATATACTCATTTTTATTAAAATTAAAGTTTCTAACATATTTAATCACGAATGTTATTGCTGTTTTCACCATGCCGAACTCCATTTGAGTTTTATGATCCATAGACTCGAATTCAAACCTTACCCTCCCCCCATTCCCCACATTGTCACTTTGGCCAAAAGAATTTAAAAAACAAAATTGTTTTCTTTTCTTGCCAAAAATCATTTGAATGTTTAGGTGACAATTTTTCTTTCTGGGGACAGATAGGGGATGTTTCAGCTATCTCCTAGGCGTTCAAGGGACGGTTACCCATCCCCAATGTCAATGGACATTTCCTACAACTTTTTTAAATTGAGGATGGCTAGGGTATGTTTCCTTTTGTCCCACTGTCCCTGAAACATTTCAGGGATGGGGATTGTTGTTATATGGAGCCTAATCAGACTTAGAGTTGAAACTTATTTTCCCCTCTTTTTTTGGTACAGTTTCCCTCCAAATTATTTTCAATAGGGATTTGGGGGTAGCACCCACAAGATTGGGCCCGTGAAGCCAAAAACAGTTTTATAATTGTTAAAGGTGATGTGAGTTATTTTTCTATTGGTTGTCATATTCTAACCCTATTTTTGTAACTAACAAAAGTCATGTTAAAATGGCTTAGGGTTAGGGCTCTTTCATATGAGAATTTGGTAGCTTCTTGCAGTGGTATTGAGTTTCAAGATTGCGGATTGTAATTAGGTTGATTTACTGGATAATAATATTATACTCTCTTTTGACAGACATATCATGAGATTTGTGTCTTATTGTTCCAAGTTTTTTTGTATGCTTTTTTTAACTTCTGCTTTATTAGATAAATCTGCATTTGAATGTTAGATATCTGTCTTTCAAACCCTAATAGGGCCAATTCCCATGGGGATAGGAAACATGTCCCCATGTAACATAGTGTTCTCACAAAATTTAAGCAATTTTTAAGTTGCTAAGTCTTTGCCAGTTTTTTTCCCTGCTTTTTGCCAAGTCACCTTTTTGGACTTGCTGAGTTCTAGTTTCCCAACTATGTTTGAGTAGTTGAATTTGGCAAAAATCTTCATATTTTCATTCTGATGGTGTTTAAACTTTAATTTTTGGTGCAACTGCACAAGCACATGGTGTTTCTGATTATTGTACTGGGCTGCTAGCTGAACCTTTGGTAACTGTTTTTTCCCAAATGAACAAACTAGTTGTATAATGATTAATCCATCCTGGCTGTTCCAAATGACATCTGGTAAAAACTCTGGTTTTGTGTTTTGTGTGAGGTTGCATACAAATTTGTTTCTGTTTGTTCATTGATTCTACTAAGAGAAATTCTTTATGTTGAATGACAAATGTTCAAAAATTGGTGATTTTGAAATGACCTGCATTATAACATTTGACAGAAATTTGTCTCTTTGTCAAAAAGTATGAAATATAATAATTGTTTAAGTTCCATTATTTTTTTCTTTCTATCTGTCGATCATTTTTCTGAATTGTCTATTTCTTTTGCACATTCATAAATGCAAGTTTCTGCAAATCATTTATTGACTAAGCTTTTTGTATATCAGGAAGCTCTCAAAGCCCTATGGCGAGCATCATTTCCTGATGTAGAACTATTGGGACTCATCTCAGAGCAGTGGAAAGATATGGGATGGCAAGGGTCAAATCCATCAACAGATTTTAGGTACTGCAAATGGCTCTATTTTTTCTTTTGTATGTTGATCCAACTGAAAGCTTACACTTGTCCATGAGGGTGAATGAGTGATAAGTATTAAATGTATATGTTTCCTAGAATTTAATCTCCGAGGGGTATTTCTTTAATTGATCTTCATGTGGATTTGTACCTAGCCTTTTCTCCATGGACATGTGTTATCAGTACTATATTAACATAAGAAGCATTTCTTGAACTTAGGTCATCATCATATTAGTCGCTCTTATTTTCTACTAAACTAGTGGTCTGCAGGGCTGTTCTATAAGTTTAACTCATATAGCAGCAGTTGTCATTTTTTTTTTTTTTCAAGGAGTATTTTCAGTCACTGAAAAGTGAGATTTTATCCCTTTGCAAGTACTTTTGGAAGAAAGATTACCAGAGTGATCGATATAAGAGCTAATAATAATATGACCCACACTCCTTGAAATCACCTTATCATCCTCACTCTTTATTTGTGTTGGAAGCATAATATCTTTCTTTCTGTAAGGCCTTATGAATAGTCATTCATCATTAGTTAAGAAGACACACGAACTGTAGGCTAAAGAAATATTGCTAAAGATATTATAGTTAGTTTTAGAGAAACAGCAGCTAGATTATAATAAAATGTCTAATTTCTGAGATTGATCAGCACTCATTCTGTCAATATCTTAAAGTTTTTTTTGATGACAAGTGAGTTTAAAGTGATCTATAAAATGGAAAGAATGCTGTATTTTCAGGGGTGGCGGATTTATTTCACTTGAGAACTTGCTCTTTTTTGCCAAAACATTTCCAGTATGTACACGTCTACCTTTTAAAGTTGCTTTTTTTGGGTATAATAATACATTAGTGTCCTTTACTACCAAAGTGGCATGTTATAACATTTAGCTTGTTTTGCATTAAGACTTTCTAGTAGTTAATGTAAGTATATTATGCTTTTCCTAAATGTTTGTAAAGTGCAGAAATCATTCCGTAGGCTACTGTTGAAACAAGAAGGGAAACGAGCCACCTGGGAGTATCCTTTTGCTATTGCAGGCATCAACATATCTTTTATGTTAATACAGATGCTGGATCTATACTCAGGTCCTTTACTTTGTCCAGGATACTGTCTAATATTTTTTACAAGTGTTCTATAAAAGTGTGTTATTTTAATATTATGTCAAAACAGTGAAGAATAAAATCACTGACATGGTAATATTATTGAGGGGTATGCAAATTCTCTTATTGTTTAATTAAATAAACATAATATGCTCAATTAAATAAACATTGATATCTTAGTGTACAAATACTACTCTTATATGTACAACTATTGGGGTAGCAATGTATATGCATAGAGTAAATCATATCAATAATATGTCTCATCACAAATATAAAAGGTGAATACTAATAGATGCCTTGTATTTTCTTATGAAATGTGTGAGATTGTCAAGAACTTTTAGCGTTCAACTAATGGTCCCTTTGTGTTGGTTATAGATTGTATTTTATATAATAATGTGTTATTTTTATAACAAATAATTTTTTTTTGTTGAAGCATTTGTCCTTTTGTGTTATATATAAAAGTTATTAATAACAAATTTTATAATTAATAATAACTATTTGGTCCATTTAAGTTACATATATGTTACATTTCATTATTAGATATTTTAAGATTAAGCTTTGGTCAAATGTTTAAAAAGTCATTTTTTGGAAATATCTGTCTAGGTGCACTATTTTAATGAGTTGTGTGATGAGTCACAGCTTCAAACCTTAGTTGTAGGTAGTTCAATGTCCATTTTACATTTTAAAAAAAAGCCGAAGGTCTTATGATATCCCATGTAGCGGCTACATGTTGAGAAGTTGGCCCTTACGATTACTGGTTCCTCTCCCCTATATTGATTAAAAACAGATGTAACATTCATTTCATTTCCCACTTCTCACACTATATGCACGTAGCAGATTTCCAAATGCTTGAATATCAAACAGTATGGTTCATGCATAAAATTTATTCCTCCATTCCGATATTTACAAATAATAATTAAACCCAGATAACTCCAAACTACAAATAATTACCACCCCATTTGTATATGTATAACTTTGTTCTGATGAAACTTTTGACTATACCCAATAAGATGGGAGGTTTAATGCTCCAATATTACTGTAATATCCCTAGTGGATATTTTTCCCAATTTGTTCACAAATATTTTCGAGACTTATAACGAAAACTTTTATGCAATAATAACCAGCAATTTTAACTGGTAAAAAGCTCATATGAATAATTCAAAATACATTATTGCATTTTACATCAACAATACAATAACAACACCAAATATCTAGTCTTAATATAGTAACAACAATTAGATTGGAAAACTATGAAACGCAGTTGGACTTCCAATGTGAACTCTAATGTGAATTCACCACATATGATGTTGAACTAGGTTTGCGTCCAATTCACTACAAGAAGCCCGGGGGGTTGTGTTCTCAGGTTCTAAAAAATGAAAGGCAAAGCTTCCACTTTCTCAAAGAGAAAATATGAAAACAATCTCAATCCAATAACATAGCTGAGCATGAAATGCCTTCCTTCTTTTAATGCTCAAAGATGTGACGATTCAACTTCCCTCTCTTGTCTTTTCGTCGCAATCAACCTTTGTCACTTTTTAGCCCACTTTACAATATTAAATTGATATTTTAAAAATCTACATTACGTCTCATAAGCTATTTTTAATATTACATGAATATGTTTTTAGGTTTCCTTGTGTTCCGTAAAGGGGACATTAGACAGGGATATCTGGATTGGCTCTAAACCTATCTTTACAATTGACTAATTGATCACCTATGCTCCTGAACAACCCTCCAAATAACTTTGTTTTTAACATCCACAATTTGCCTAATCCTATCTTTTTTTACCTCAACATCAAAAGCCATCTACCTATTGAGGCCTCCTAATTTAGTTCAACATCTCCATGATCAAATGCTTGAGCTTTTCTAGGATAAGAAGCCAAATTGTGAAATAACTTGATGCTTAAGAGAATTCAAGGAATTCTACCTTTCGGAAAGGAATGAGAACACAATTGAACTACTTGTTATCATTCAGAGGACCGCCGCATTAAATCATCTAGCTTTTATCGATTTTTGACCTAGAAATCAACATTGTCATCATCAATCCATCCCCCTTTGATAAATTAGCAGCCAGAATGGAGAGTAAACATGCCTTGTGATAATATAGCAAGTGGGTTGTCACTGGTCAGGAGATGCAAGGAATAGCTAGTGGTCAAACCAAGTTTTGAACAAGACTCACACTTTAAGCTCATAACATATAACAATATATAATTTTTTATTTATTTATAAATAAATAAATAAATAAATAAATAAATAAATAAATAAATATATATATATATATATGATATTGAATTCATGTAAATTTGTCTATAAAAGAATACTTAAAAATTTATTTATTACTAAATGAAAATTAAAATCTCATGTACAACACTTCAACCCAAAAGTGTCTCTAAAAATTTCTTTATAATTTCCCCTTTGCAAAATGTTTCTCCCTTTCACATTATAAGTTGCTTTGCATTTCTAGGTTTCAAGGGATAATTATGTTCTTTTCTAGGGGTCGGTAACTTTTTTTGGTGCAACTTTAACATGGTTATTAACTTACAAACTTTGCGCACAAATGTTCAACTACTTAACTTTGACTAAAAGTGACAAGTTAATATTTACAAGGTAAATAGACACTTGCACCTTTAGTGGAAGACAAAATAATCATATTTGTCGAGATATCCTTCCATCAACATTTGCTTTATTTATATTTGCAATCATTGTACCATCTAGCCATCGAAACACAATAGACACATCTTTGAATTAGAATAAATTGACAATTTAGATGCCCTCCATAAGATTGAAATTCTCAATTTTTGTAATATACCCATATGTTGAATTCGTCATTATAGACCATGCTGGCAATAACATCCATTTCCTTGAATAATATAAACTTCACCATGATTGTATGCGATTGTGAAAAACAATGTTTGATTGACAGAGCCATCTCTGAATTGTTGACAAACTTTTAGAATTGGATCGAATTCCCAAAATATAACTTTGACTAATAGTCTTAATAGATTTATCAAGGATTATCTTCGTCTTCTCAAATGGTTCCCAAGTTATTATGTGCTTTCATACAATGTGGATTGAACCGAAAGGCAAGACATAAATCACTATTTACATGTCAAACTTGAACAAGCTCACCGTGCTGCTGCACCAATATTGTACACCATCTCATAATGCAAATGTTAAGCAATGCTTCTTGTAATGAGTTATAATATGTTATGTATCTCCTTCAATCTTCACCTCATTACCAATACCTATTCAATTGTAACCTCTAGAAAGTTTATAACCTCTTTCCTACAAATCCATTTTGTGCATATCCCTAAATTATTCCATTCTAGACAATGACATATTTTTGAAATATCATGTCAAACATTGTGCGCGCTCTGTATTTATTTCCACATTTTGCATCTATGTCTATCATGGGCAGATTGCAACTAATACAGCGAGTAAAATCTTTTTTTCTTTACGCTTTACAATGTATCAAAACCAATACAATGCTTTGATACTCCTGTGTCAGAACAAGTGGTTGTCACCCTCATTTGCAAAGATGAATTTCTTGTTCTCCTAGTAGATAATGTGATATCTCTGATTTACAAAATTATATGCCATTTAATGGTTTTGAAATCATTCAAAACCCCCATTGCTATTGGAAATACTTGGATTGTACTCATATATGGTTTACACTTCATTAGGAAAACATGCCTGCATCAATATTCTTTACATGAATGAAGTGTGTACAACCCCCACTAATAAATGGAAAACAAACCAAAAGTAGTTCAACTATGCTTCATTAATTCAAAGGTCTCAAGAGCTTCAATGTGAAAACCATTTGAGAATATTCCGCAATTTTCTTATTTTATTTTTTGAGTTGACATTTCTTTAAGGAGGCCTATTCCACAGTTCATGTTTGTTGTCTAAGCTTCCACATTGTGCATACATGTCTAGAAACACATTTCCAATGATAATATATGACAAAAATCTGCCCATCGATAGACTTTGATGGATGTTTATAAGACATTTCAAAATAAGATAAATTTATTAATGTCTAATGAAAGACCACAAGGGGTCAAATGGACTTCCAAGTACCAAACAAGGGGCCAACCCGTAATAGGGACAACAATTGGTGCTCAAAAAAGAAAGAAACAACAAAGACAAAAGCAAAAAAGAAGGAAATGGAAGAGAAAAAACCCCCTTCCAAACCCATTTAAGGGTTCCAAATAGCCACAAAGAACTTTCAAATTGAAGGATAATCAATAGGACAAGTGAGAGCCTCAATCTGCTTCGAAGTGATCATGGGAGAGGAAGGTTGTTGCAAGTGGGAGTTAGTCCTTGACTAAATAGATTTGGAAAGAGGGTGGTGTCAAGCTAATGCTTGTTACCACACATTGAATGATGCCATGTGAAGGACATAATAAGATGACATGGTGGAGGCATCATGGGATGTTGGTGCTAGAGTGTATCGTCCTGAAACCTATGATCTTTTTGAAAATAAATGGCAAGGCATCTCTGGTGCATAAAATTGAAGAAGGCAGAGAGCGATCGTTAATCCTTGAAGAGGTAGTAGAACATCCCTCTGATCTTATAGTAAAGAGGACAACAAAAAATTAAGTGCTCCTTAGACTCAACTTTCCCAATGCTTTAAAGCTGACATATCTTGTGCACTCTGCCCATATGGTGTTCAGTCTCGCAACAAAGCTGTTGAAAGCCTTCCCTTAGAGGATCCAAGAGGGATCTTGAGAGAATGCGGCTAGTGGAGGGATATGTAGGAAGGGCTGACAATGATTCTATCCTTCAACTTCAGAAAGTGCTCCACCTAGAAGGTCATCTTAGGGCAAAGGCCCCAACGGGGGTTAACTCAAATAGTATAGATGAATTTCCTGTAGATGTAATCTTTGATGCACCTATTCAACTCCTACTAGGGAGGAAGAAGATGGGGGGTGCATCAAGAGAGTATTGGAAGGGAGGGAGGTGATCTATCTCAATCCCAATAGACCTAAGAAGGGTCGAAATCTCATCAAACTAGCCACAAGACCAACCACAGGAGATAGAAGAAGCAAGACTAGGCTTAGAAGAATAGTAGGCTAAGTAGGGGCATCTATGACGCCCCTCACACAAATCAAAAAAGCCTCAAAGACAGTGAAAATACCAAACAAGAGCAATGATGGTTTGACGCATGAATGGATGCACTCAAAACTCTACTAGAGTACTGTTGTAGGACATGGATTGCTTGCTCTGAATAATATGCCAAAGGAGGAGAATATGAACCCACTTGATAGATACCCAATCAATGTCCAACAAAGGAACCCACATAACTAAACCATAGAGAACAAAAGGTTTGATAATTGTATCCATAAATGCCATCTCAAATAAGGTGTCCTAAAAATGGTGTCAGAAGCATTATTGTTTGAGGAGGGCCAATGAACCATAACCCTTTTTGATCCATGGGTAAAGGGAAAGCCTCATTGTGAAGTGGGGCTAGAGAAATTGACCCCCAGATGTGTGTAAGAGGAGGAGTTGTCCACCTCTGACCTCCTAAAGAAGAAATGAAGGTGGGTAGTCTTAAGAGCATTGAAGACCATCACCTTGGTCTTCTCCAGATTAATTGTCAAATACCTTATCTTGCAAAAAGATGCGAGATGGCTGTCTGCTTTCATAAACCCTCAGGGGAGGAAGCCAAAGGAATGACATCATCCACGAAGAGTAGAATAGAGATTAGAACTTGGTGAAGAAGACAACCATCCCTTGGAAGAGGATGGTCGTGAAGGTACCTCTCCAACTTCTTGTAGATACCACAAAGTTTAGGTGATAGGGGACAACCTTATTCAACCTCAATAGTAGTCTTGATGATGTCCAAAAACCTAGAAGGGGTCATGAGACAATCCAAAACTGACTTGTAAAGTCTCATGATACCTGCCAAGAGAGTCCAAAATTTTGTTATCCCTAAGTGTCTAAAAAGGGTCATCCTAGGGACAAAGTCAAAGGCTTTGTAAAAGTTCACAAAACAAGAATGCATCTTTGAGAAGCGATGAACCCCTCCTTAATAATGCCTCAAAGGGTCAAGATGTGATTCATAGTTTTATAATCCGATCTGAAACTAGCTTGCCCCTTGGCATAGATGTGGTGGTGATCCAACTCTCTTGACAAAAGAATATGAAGATGCGTGGCCTACAATTTGGAGACATTGTGCCTGACCATGATGGTCTTGTAATTATTAAGGTTTGAGATAGAACTCACCTTGTGGATGAAATGAATGATGTGGTGCAACCAAGAAAGGGGAAACTTGTGCAAACAACTTGGTTGGAGAGATCAACCAAATAGAACCTTGAAGCAATGATGTCTTGTTTGAAGAACTTGTCTTGAAAGCCCTCCTTATCAGCAACCTTAGTAGAATTCATAGCTCTAATTGCGTCTTGGATAGTGTTGTAGTTGAAAAGGTGACAATTGGCAAGGGGGGGTGTAATATGTAGAGGTTGTTGACCGGGTACATCATAATGCTCAGAGGTATGGGAAACTAGTAAACTGTGATTAGGGGCAGGGGGAGGGGTTATGGTGGGGGAAGAGGATATGCCAAAAGAGCTTGGGAGAACAAATGTAGGGAGGCAAGAAGGGTATGCCTGCGTTGAAAAATGTGGAGGTGCTTCTTGTGATGGAGAAGCTGGTGGTGGGAGTACTGAAGTGAGGTGTAGGAAGGGTGGTGGAGTGTGATGGCTAACTGCAAGGTTTGATGTGAAGCCTTACAGTCATCATCGTACCATTTGATTATAGAAAAAGTATTATTAGGCTTGGAAGGGAGGAACTGGGGGGTGTACAAATGAGCAAAGGAAGATAAGGCGACCTCCCAAATGGTAGTGTAAAGACGAGAGAAGTAGCGATGCACCCAAAAGAGGAAAAGAGGGGAACAAGGGGGAGATATTTGAGATGGTGGGTAAAGGTGTTGGGGTCACTGTCATTAAAGAGAACAATATACAAGGAGGAAAGGGGCGCGAGGTAGATGGGTTGGGTAGTGAAGGGTGTGCAAAAGATGGAGAGATGAAGCAGAGCATGATCTGCCAAAGGGAGGTGGGTAATGGAGAAGAGGCCAATAGAGGGGATGAAGAACAATTGAGAAAGAGTGTAATCAATCACACCAACACTTCCATGATGAGGCTTGCATGTGAATATATGTGATCATAGAAAACAAGATAACCCATTAAGTACCGTTGGGTCCAAGGACCCAAAAAGATGCAAAAGATGTTTTATTATACTTGGTCAAAGAGCCAACCACATCCTCATAAAACCTATTGAGCCCCATAGAGTTAGATCCAAAGCCTCATTTTGAAAGGAGTCAACTGCCCTGTTGTGAAGTGCAGTCTGTGTATTTTGAGCCCTAACATAAAGTCCCAGGGGATGAAAACCATAGAAAAATGAGTGATGTTTTCATAAAGGTCATAGAAGGTATCTCCATCAGGGCCATTGTGGATAGCATAAGAGGAAGATGGTGGAGGAAAGTAGCAAACGCCAAAGAAGACGTCTTTGACACATTGGCTAGCATGAGATAAGCAGATCCACATGAATCTAGTAGAGGCATCTAAAAGCACAATTAAACCCAAACCATGGAGCCGATCACTAACAAGATAAGCAAACCAGTCTAAACCACAGACCCCATGAGAACTCCTAGTTTCATTCCTGAAAGTTGATTCCAATGAATATCAACAAATGTGGGAAGAGGTTTAATAGGGCTCTTGTGAGTTTTAGTAAGAAACAACAAAGATGAGGAATCTAAACCATCCAAAAGAAGACCAAGAGAGGACAGGCTGAATCATTGCAATTGCAACAACCAAACTCTAAAGTATGACTCGCTAGAATGCCCTTTGTCCCCAAAATTTGGGGCATCATTGATTAGATACAATTGTTTTGGTTCAAGTAAGTGAAACTGAGGGATGTATACCAAAATTAGGGTACACTTCTACAAACCATTATTCCAAAGAGATCCCATTGGAAGGTGGCTTATAGCTCTCTATCTATGATGTGCAAGGAATCAAAGAGTTATGTACTAGTGGCTCTCAAATGGGAGCCCTTGCAAGATGCACCATAGAATGAGAGATTCAAATATATCAAGCAATATGAGTGCAAGTATCCAAGATCTCAAGTGAATGCAATGCAAAGAAAACTAAAATGAAAGATACAAGATTAAACTACCATGATATGCAAGAACAAGAATGTAAAGCTAATCTAGCTAAATGAAAGATTACTTCCTCCTAATAAAGTTGGATTCTCTAAACTATGATGTAAGAAATGAAAATAATAAGCTAGAATGCAAGTATGCAAGTGCTCAAGAGATCAAGAATCAAAATGACAACATAACAACAGCATGAACTCTAGAGATGTCTAAGATGCAAGTGTAGCTAAGATGTATCTAAGATGAAAGAATGAAGAGAGAGCCTCCTTTTAAAAAGATTTGGATGGTCAAGATTAAGAGGCAAAAGCAATGGTGGAGATTAAAGCTTGGTCAATCCATGTGCTATGTCTTTTAAGAGGCAAAAGGAGTGGCTATGATTAAGAGGCAAAACAATGAATGATTGAGATAAAGAGGCAAAAGTCAAAAGATTCCACTCACCTTAGAAATTGCTCTTTCAAGTTGTATATATATATGAAAATGCCTTTTCATGTGCAGTTAGGATAAAGGGAATTTTATTTAATTAAAAAGGAGCATGTCCTTATAATTTAATTGATGCAAGATAAGGTGGTCAAACTTTAAGATATAATCGAATAAATGATATTTGATGATTTGATCAAAGATTACTGATTTTTTAATTATGCAAAATTGATTAAAGCATAGCAGTGGCCTAGTTTATCAATTTAAATACTAAGAAAGGGGGCTTATAGTTTACTAGACCAAAATTGGGTGATAACAGGGGATCTTATATCATTTTGAAGGCTTGCATTCTAGTTCGAGTATGCGAAAATGTTGGCAAAGATTGTAAAATCAAGTTTTATAGCTCACCGATTACATTTCTTGGCACTCTTTTAAGTTTTGACAACAAACTCAATTTTGGCAAACTTGTGTAAATGTCAGTGTAACATGGGGATGCGTCCCCCTACCAAAACTGGGCCGCACCCAAGACGAGGATGACGTCTTGGGCGACATCACTCAGAGCGCCACCTCCGTTGGAGATGGCGAGACGTCTTTTGAGATGTCTTCATGTCCCCTGTGAGTGTGGGGGGACGTGTGGGACGTCTCTCACAGCAACAAGATGGGGGGCACTAAAAAATTAAAAAAACAAGGCATTATTTTAATGGTTTTTTGGTTCTATTTTTGTTATAATGGGATGTGGGGCCCATTCCTTCTTCCTTTGTTCAAAAGCCTTCCATTCTTCAGTTTTGTTCACATTTTGCATTTCTATATTTGAAGACTGATATATATACTATAAATGGAAAATTATATAATTTAACACTCTTTCATTTGCTGATGTTCAATGTTCATTGTTTGTCATTTGATCATGACTCATGATGTTCTAGTTCAAAACTTCAATGCAATGTTCAATATTTAAGTTTTTTACATCTTATATTGTATAATTGTAGTACATCTTTTCATAACTAGCATTTTAAGTACCATATGTATAGTTTATAACTTTATACACCCCTACTCCCCCCACTACCCCCCTTGTCCCCTGCCGTCGTCCACAAATTGAGGCCCCTCAGTCCCCTTGTCTCAGAAACTTGTCCCCTCATCCCACCGTCCCCCCATCCTATAGGGTAGTGTAACCAGGAGAAACGTTTAATTTTGGACCTTGGTGTGACATCAATCTGAGGCATTTCGTTAAATAGTTCTCTTTCTTGTTATAGTTTGCATGTAGTTGTACATGTATGTCTTCCAAAGCATTTATGACTTTTTTATTTCCCAACCTTTTCTTTCATTATGTGTTTTGAGGCTAGATTGAATGCAAACAAAAATTGTGAAGTACAACTTTATATTTAGAAATAGCACCCACTGAAAGTTTTTTTGGGTCACCTTGTGAACACTTATTTGCCTGTTTTGTGTGCAACTTGCAATCACGACAATCCATATGAAGGCATGTCTTTGAGATGTTTCTAATAATATTTTGAGTGCGTTTCCATGTGTTTTTATAATGTCTTCATTTTAGCTCACCATGTTTGGTGGTTTGAACTAGCCTATCACTAGCCTTGTAGGCTAAGCCAATTGGTTAGATGGCCTCAGTTGGCATAGCCAAAGGTCATTTCCCACTCTGGAGGATAGAGATGGTCTCGATCGCTCTTCATTTGAGTCAGATTGACACACTTACATTTATATTAAGTGTTTATTTTGGGAAAGTCGTGTTTTCTATCTTTAGCAAGGCACTTGGACAACTTGGTAGCAATGTTGAGATTCAGTGTCATTGATTGCAATAGTTATTCAGAGACTTACTATTTATAGTAAGTCATCATTAAGGAGTTGCTATATCCGACAAGGGGCATCCAAAGTCATGGTGTGCATAGTGATTGGCTCAGTTTGAGAGACATACTATTCATGGTAAGTCAATCATTCTCATGTTTCTATTTTTAGCAGTGCACTTGGACATGGTATTAGCAGACTTTGTCAATTGGTTGTATGGAGTGACTTTATTGAGAGCATTGATATTATTTATGATTAATAATGTCGCTTTATTAATAATAAAGTCATTTAATGAGTGGACCAAGTGACTTTAAATAGTGCATTAAATGATTATAATATTAAATGGGGGCAATTATTGAATGTTTTTCCTAGGTCAATGTGAGAATGTGAAAAGAAAATATCATTTAATGATTTAACAGTATCTCACGTGAGGGGCATTCAAGTGAATAATTATTAATGATGAAAATCAACATCAAAAGTAAATGGGATGTTTAAGATATGAAAAGTGTGTTGAAGAAGCTTCCAGCCTTTTTGTATTTGAACAGTATAAATGCGTTTTAGGTAAAGGAAAAATGATTTTATTATGCATTTTGATTTGTGAATTATGTTGTTTTTGAGAATCAAGGGTTTTCAGAATTTCTGATCTTGTTAGATTGAGAATTCTACCTAGATTGTGCACTTTGAACTGGTGAAACTATGTAGCGAATTGTGCTTGTGAGCATAGACCATATTTGTACTTCATTTGTGATCAAATTGTGAAAAGTAATTCAGCAAGGTTTTAGATTTTCATTGCGAGGTTAGAGACTTATTAATTGCAGATCACATGAATCTATGGGGGCTGCATTTGTAAACAGCGTTAGACTTTTATGAGGCACACTTTGGATGCTTGGTGTCTTCATTCAGTGTTCATGATCTTTAGAGGCTCTTTGTGATTAGTTCCATAAGACTGCGATCAAATCTGGAACATATTAAATGCATGTTTACTATTACAGGTTTATATTATCAGCATCGCATTCATATTTGTAACTCTTTTTTGGAAGAGAACGAAATAAGTTGATAGGAAGAATTGTATTGTGATAATAAAATATGAAGGTTAATTATTGACATTTCATGCATTTGCATATGCTTTGGAATTGGAAAAATTATCTAAATACAAACGAAGTAAACCAAACACACTCAGAAATCAAAATTTAGACATTGTAGGTCAACTGTCTGTTGAAATGTCAAAATTTTAAAATTGAGTGTCAAGGAGGTAGAACCAGCAAGGTTCCTAGAGTTTTTACATATATACCTTTGACTTGTGTAACAAGGTTCGCCGAATATTTGGCTCCAGGTTCGAAATTTGGTGAACCTAAAAAATAAATAAAAAATTCTTATAAATTCGGCTCAAATTCGTCTTAGGTTGTAGGTCATCATTTCTATTGTAGCTCGGAGGTTGTCGTGTTTGTGATTGTGAGTGTAGGTCGTGGGTTCAAAATCTTTGCTTTCCCGTCTACTTTCAGGGAGTTAACCTCAGCTTCCCATTGGCTTTCAACATCTCTTCAATGCCCTGCAACGAACGAAATCTATGAAAACTTGGCTTCTTTCGTTCCTCTCCATCGACAATGGCGTCTGTGCATTGGCATCCATTCCTCTCCGTCCGTAGTTTGTGCATGATTATATTATATTTTAATATTCGGAGATTATTTAATTTTAGGTTTCGATTAATAGTTTTAAATTTTTATTATAGTATGTTTAATGTTTTGAGATTATTTAACTTCAGATTTAGTTAATAGTTATAATTTTTTATTATTGAATTTTTTTATTGTTATTAATTTATTACTTTTATTATTTTTATATTATTTATTAAATATTAAAACATGTTAATATTATTTTATATTATATAATCATTAATATCATATATTTATAATTAAACATGTCAATACTTATATATTTTTATATTATTTTATCAATTATTAATATATATAATAATAAAAATAGCATATACTTATATTTTTTTGAAAATTACATTAGGTGAATTTAATGTTGATTTTTTTGACTTGTTGAACTTCATCCGAATTTCATAGTTGTCCAACTCGAACTCAAACCTTGTGACTTAGCCTTCGACCATAAATCTGAATTAAAGTTTTTATTTTATTTTATATACATGCCCATACCTTAGCTGCCAATAGCATTTTCTTTGTTTGGATTCTAGAAGTTGCGCATGGGAGGAAGAAGTGGAGACTTGATGCATTGTAGGAGAAGCCCCTCATGTCTTTGTAACATTTCTAAAATCTGCATGTTCATCCAAACTCCTATGGCCTTTCATCGAGTGGGAAAATATCTGCTCCTTCTAAGGCACGAAGCACGTATCATTTTATAGTTTAGGCATCTTTTTAATTACTCTATCTTCCATTAATTCCATGGTTATTTTAAATTTATATGCCTACCCACATAGTTTTTGGATGTGTTGGAGAGTGCTTCATTAATCCAAAAATTTCAAGAGCTTCCTTGCAAAACCATTTTGTGCATATTCTGCGATCATTCCATTTCATTGCTTGAAATCATAGCACTTTGTGGCTTTCTATCAAACAGTTTTGAAGTTCACAAATTTTTGCAAAGACTGAGTATACCTGAAAAGGTTGTGTTGTGAGGTTTTCACACCATTGCCCCAAAACTATGGGGACCCCCCCCCTTTCTCAGGCAGGCCTTGGCAATTTTCGCGGGTGTTGTAAGTCTTTGTTTGCCTTAGCAAAATTTGGGGTTGTCCAGAGGTTTTTGAATTGGCAATTTTACATCTTGGACGTCTTGATCTTTAGGAAGGGATTTGATTGGTTTTCACCTGGTGCGAAACTTGATTTTCTAGAACATGTAATTTTATCCTTAGGCCAAGCAGAATTCAAAAAACAACATTTTTTTCAATGGTTAAAATAATATCTGGCAGGATAAAATTGCAAAATTTGGACTTAGATGAATTTTGAAATTTGATATAATTGTATAAGCTTGAGCATTTTCAAAATGAAATTTTTAGATTTAGTCATTTTTGTAATGTCTCCCATCTTTTGTGCTTTCAATGGAGTTCTTAGCTTTTCATTCTTCGAAGGCTAAATAGAGAAATAAGGAGAAATAAATTAAATTAAAGTCAAAAAATAAATAAATCTAAAGGTGACTATATTTAATTAATTTAATTTTCTAGAAGCACAACTAATTATTGCATTGGAAGGAGGTACCTTCTAGAAAGTGCATTTTCTAGAAGTACAACTAATTATTGCATTGGAAAGGGGGAAGCTTTTAGTGAGTGCAATTAAATAATATTTTATTTCCTTCTAGAAGGGTGAAGGAAAAGAATAAATAGAGGCTAGAGGTTCATTGTTAGACATCTGATAATTGTCAATTGCATTTGATATGAACTTGGGAGAAGAGGCTAAGGGTTTATGATTTCAGCAAGCCATTGGAGAGTGTCAATTTTTCAATGTTGCAACCATTTGAGGTGGTGAAATATCCACTGAATTTGGCATTCGGGAGAGCTTCATTTTGGAGTTTTATTTGTGCTTAAGATAAGGAATAACTGAAGGGTTTGAAGAATATTGAAGGACTATCGAGTGCAGACCTGAAGATTCATCTTTGGCATCCATTAGTAATCATTTTTTCCTTGCTGCTACAATACGCGTGAATAGTGCTGTGCTATAGTATTTATGTTTGATTCCGATTGCAACTTTTGTCTCCATCCTTGGGCATCACTATTATCAGGTTCCCCTTGCAACTATTAGTAGTTAGCATTATAATCTTAAGCGTATAATTTTGCTGTTGTAAGTGATAATTTGGCATTGTTGTAGTCATTATTGTAAGCCCATTTGTCTTGGCAAATTCATTGCAACATTGTACATGAGAATGAATTCAATAAATGAGATATATGTTGCATACCATTTGTTTGACGAAATGTCCATTTAATAGCATAAATGATTAGCATAATAGTTGTATGCCAATTGTTTGTCAAAATGTCAGTTGGCTGTAGGTATGCATTCCATACCTAGTTTCCATGTATATGCATTGCTAGTAACAAAAAGAACTGCACTTGCATATTAGTTCATTGTAAGAGGTATTGTAATATCATTTGTGAACATTCTAAATTTCTTAGCATCATTCAAACTATATCAAACAATCTGAAATACAAAAAAATCAGAAAAAAGAAAGGCTGCATACAAACGTTTGACAATATTCTTTGAGCTAAAATTAGTCAGTTTGGGTGAGGGATATTGCATTGGTATCAGAGCTTGCTTGCAAAGTGTTTGGCAAAATGTCAAACAATTGAATTTGAGAAGGATTTGATGTTTCACGAAGTTATAACCGGTTGGGGTTATTACAATTTTGAAAAATCTTGATTTTTTTTGGTGAAAAGAAATTTTGATAGTGAAATTGAAATTGGAGTTTGAATTTCAACTATGAGGAAAAAGATTTGTTTGGTTAAAAATTTGAAATCGTATTGCAAGATTGAAATTGGATTGAATTGCAAAATTGCATTAATTTGGTTGAAATTTTGCCTAGAGGATTTTAAAAATGTTAAAAGAAATTGGTAATTTAGAATTGAAAATCGATTTTGGCTTGCTAGATTTGATTTTAATGATATTTTAATTACCAAAGCATTGTTAAATGAAAATTTTGACATCTCCTAGGCTTACTTTGTTTCTATTTTGCAATTTCTGATCAAAACTGGCAATTAAATGGGCCAATTTCACTATAAGGCTAAGTAATTTTAATGTTGCATTTAAATCTGGGCCATTAATTAAGGCACTAACTTAGTTTTGTTTTCCCTCTAGGTAGCTCGGCTCATTTGGAGAGGCAAAAAGTTTTGTATAAGAGGGGCTACCTTCCTCTTATTTCCTCATTCTCTCTCCTTGGATGTGCGATTTTCTTCAAGTTGGGTAAATTTCTAGCTAGGGCAATTTTGTGAAGTCTGATTTTTCCATTGATTGGCAATGATTTTTTTCCTCCTTGGATGGGTGATTTCTGCCCTAGGGTGATTTGGAGGAGCAATTCCGATTTTTTTCAAGTTGGGTGATTTCTGCCCTAGGTCGAATTTTTGGTGAAAAGCCCTGATTTTTGTGAGATTGGTAGAGTTTTTGGAGTCTGATTTCTCCATCCTTGGCAGTGATTTTCTTCTTCAGCTTTGGCGAATTTGGTGAAGAGAAAATGTGATTTAAGGTCTAAATTTTGGCAATTTTGGGCGAATTTGGAGAACTTAAATTCCGATTTAGAGCAGATTTTTGTGCCCTAGGGTAGTGATTTCCTTCAAATTGGACGATTTTGGAAAAGGAGGTCAAGATTCAGTGGAAAGAGCAGTTTTTTTGCAAGCATTTCATTTGCTAAGGCATCATATTTTGGAAGAGGATTGAATTTTTTGAGATCAGATCCAAACTTGAAGAGGGCCTGATTATTAGTAAAGGCAGATTTAAGGTAAAATTCCCATTCATTTTTGGAGGTGAAGATCGGTTTTAAAGGTGGATTCTATTCCTTGTTCTTGCTTGGTTTTTTTTTCTTATTTTCTTTTTGCACTCATCATCCACCACTTCATCATTTCCATTGGTAGGCTGAAGTTGGGAGATATAAGTGTAGATTTCATGATAAGACATTTGGAGAGGTAGAAATAAGCTAGACCACCCTAGGATTGAAGTTTGGAGATTGATAAGTGTAGTCCATTTTAAGGTAATGAAGAGGCAGAAATAAGTGTTAGTACCACCCCTAGGATTGAAGTTTGGAGATTGATAAGTGTAGAGATAGGACTTGAAGAGGTAGAAATAAGCTAGATTCCATTGATAGAAAGAAGTTTGGGGATTGATAAGTGTAGTTTATATCATTTAGAATAAAGGGGCAAAAATAAGTGTTTAGGATGGTAGATGTTAGTGCAAGTAAGAACCTAAAAGAAATGAGCACCAAAAAAGACAAAGAAGACATGATGCATGAGATCACATTCTTCTTGAAAGTGGGGCAAATAAGTGATACCAATATCGGTACAATGAACATGGTGCAGTTGAAGGACAGATTGAAGGAAGGGTGATCCCCATGGCAAAGAAGATCTACAAGAGCGAAATTGTACACGCAACAGCTTTCCCTCCTACCTTGCCTTGTGCAGAATTGGTAATGGACTGTGCATCCTAGTTTGATATTGTTACCAAGTCCATCATTTTTGATGAAGGGAAAAGGGTGTTGGCTAACATCAACGGACAAGTGGTCGAAGAAGTATTCAATATTCCCCAGCATAGAGGCATGATAGTGGTAATGATGGATCAAACAACCAAGTTCATTCAGGGTAACTAGGAGGCGTACTTTCATATAAAGCAAAATTGGTTACATGAAGGCAAGAAGGGAGTTACCAAGTTGTCAAAGCTCACCAAGTCAGATTTCAAATCAAAGTATGGCGATCTTATTGTACTTCTCAACCGAATCATGGGTGTGGCTCAAAGTACGCAATTCAAGAACTGGATGTACTATTTTATTGATGAAATTGAAAATGGAAAGAGAAAATTTGGTTCGGCTAAAATTATAAGTGAAAATCTAGAGTTGCAACTTAGGACAGTGTAAAATCAAAAACAATTCTACATGGGGTCCTATCTTTTCTATCTGATTGCGAGACTATATGAAAATCTTGGACTTAAGGCCTTAGGAGTGATTGGCAATGGGCCGAGGCAATGTTTGGTGCATGAGTGCTATCCACAACTTCATTTGCACAACACCTAAGATTATAAGATGTTTTATGACGCCTTTGCCATGAAGACGGTAAGGATATTACAATTGACACCTGCTAGCAGGCTCTCATCAGAAACGGAAGCAAAAGTTAAGAAGTATGGGAGTTGGTTTATCCAATTTCCACAATTCAGATACATTAGAGTAGCAGGAAGTACAGTTTGTCCCAAGAGACTTCCAAGGTACCCACCTGACAAGATAGTTTTGGTGGAGTTGGTTAGGCAACTTGAGCATTATGACAAGATGATGAAACTTAAAAATTAGATAGGGATTACCTTCTCATTGGGAATAGGCAATGATACTTGCCCCAACCTTGTCACCTTTGTGGCTGCGGAGGAGTTAGAATGGTATCAGCTAGGATGGTATGGAGCAAGATAAGAATTTGATCCTAATGGTCTTATCAAGGCATCTCGCAAAAACACATTCAAACATATTACTACTATAGAAGATTTTTGGGCCAATGGATAGGATGACTTTCATGTGAGGAAGCTATCTTTCTCAAGATTGTCAATGGGCATGATGAGGGCAATTAGATGGAGAGGCGTTGATATTCTCGATTAGCTGGAAGATGATGAAAATGTGCTAAGAGAGGATTATGATACAGTTGATTGAACATAATTTGGTCTAGTGAATTGGGATGATCATTAGGATCCTTCCTTAGAGGTAGTTACAAGGACAGTTGATCTAGACACTGAGTCGTGGTACAATGAGAAGTTAAGGCAATTACAAAGTTGGAAGGTATGTCATACTTACGAGAAGATGAAATCAGAGAAAGAGGGTCCAACGGAGTCAATCAGACAGAAAGGTGGGTGCAATAGCCTGCAACCAAGAGTAGTCAAGGGCAAGAAGAGAAATTTGGAGGTTGAGAAAAGTAAAGAACAAAAGGAGCCTCCAGCAAAGAGACAGAGTGCAACACCATCAAGGGAGAGCATAATTGAGGCTAGGAGCCAAGAGATTAATACAAGTAGACAAAGGATCTCAGTAGAGGTAAGCTGTGATTTAGAATCAAGTGGTTATGTAATAGTACTAAGTACTCTCCTCTCTCAGAGAACCAACATGGAGATGATGTGACAGTCACTAGTAACGAAGAGGATAGTCCAATTGATATTGAGGAAGTAAGCCAGGCGCCTGAGGCCGTTGGTGATGCTTTGCTAGTCAAACCGAATCCAGATTTGGGGAGATGCATCGCACCAATATGGTCAAGGCAAATGCTTATGCCAAGAGGCGAGGTGGTGACTGTTCAAACAGTTGAGGATATTCAAGGGTTAGTGGAAAATGAAGATAGTGAGAAACAAAAACAAATTGCATAAATAGTGGCAAAGGTAATCAAGAGCAATGATGATGGTCACCGAAAAGTTCAGATTGCTATACCAGAGGTCAACGAGGCAGTGGATGAGATTGTAGCTTAGGAGTATGAGATAGTCGAGCATGACTTGGGAAGAATCACGGATGATACCGAGTGTGAGGAGATCCAGGAAGGCATGGTTTCAATTAGAGAAAGGTTGAGGAAGGAAAACGAGAGGATTGTAAAGTTGGAGGCCGAAAACAAGTATGGGAGAGATTGCCAGCCTATCCAACAGTTGTATCAGGCAGTCCTTCTGCAAGATAACAGGAGCAACATAGAAGAGATATCGGCTCAACTGCATGAAATCAAGGATTGGATCAGTGATATAATTCAAGATGGGCAAAATTTCTTGCCTTCCTTTATCTCGACATTCAGGTCATTGGTGGCTATTAGAGACAAATTTAGAACATTTGAAAGGGAGTGGAAGGATTTTCTTCCAGTCAAGGATTTAGCTATTCTCAGGCTATGGGCATTTATTGGGCCACTAAAGAGGTATTTGGAAAGGACCAAGTTGGTGGATGAAGGAGGAATGAGTACGGTGGAGTTTTGGTATGTTGCCTTAACCATCAGATTGAGGATACTTGAAGAGATACAGAATGAGATCGCACAACACAGCCTGGGCATTAACGCTTTCATTTCAACCATGTTGGGCGATGTTGGGGTTGCACTTGATTTTGAAGATATCAAAGAGGAGAACATCAAAGAGATAGAGCTTGGATTGAGATTGGGTGAGTTGGGGAAGGTTGCCATCAAGAAGAAGCATTTGGGCACCCTTGCATCCCTCAATGCCTTTATTGGATATGTTAAAGATTATGAGAAGGATCATGAGAAGACACTTCAAGCGGCAAGCAACATGATAAATTCAGCTGAGCTCAAGATGAAGCACACACCTTGCCCTCCCATGAAGGAAGTTAACGACAAGCTAGCCAAGTTCATTGCCTTGGCTGAAAAGATGAAAGAAAAGTGTAGAATTATATTAGAGGATCAGTTGATGTAAGCCCAAGCGGCAAATTCTCCTTCTTCTTGGGTAGGATAGGTGTTTGCTTTTGATTGGCTACCATTTTGGTGCCTTCTCATTGGTTGCCACTTTTCCTTTTTTTCATTGGTCCATTGATGAGGTGACATCTTCTCATTGGTTGATGGCGTGACAACCCTAATTAGGGTTTATGGGATTTGATTTGGATCGTTGATTTTGCCTCTTAATCTCTACCGTTGGTTGTAATTTTGGCCTCTATTGTTGCTTAAGATAATACAAAAATTGCTTTTTTATCATTGTTGTGACTTGCATGGTGATTAAGAACACTTGGTGTTATTGCATGGTTTCTACTTCCAATAGTTAGAGTTAAATTTCATTGAAGTTGTTAAAGTAGATTTCATTTCAAGAAAGTGGTTAAGCAAGAGTAGGAGGAATAGATGGATAGTTGTATGGTGATATTAGTGGATGTTTGGTAGGGATCTATAAACTAGGACACTAGCATCCTAGCGGTTGGTTAGGAAGCCTTGCGTGGTAATCTAGTTTTTTTCCCTTGAATCATTGCATCCATGGAGGTAGAGCCATTGGTAAGCTTTCATTAGATTTGATCCCCGTCCATTTGCTAATCTTTCCATTCATAGGAGTAGAAGTAAAGCAACAAGTAGTTTAGTAGTTGGAATTCATTCGAGAAGAAAGTTAAAAAGTTCGAGCATTGTTGGTGGACATACCCTCCATCATCACCATCAACATCATTTGACGCTAGTATACATTGCAATGCTAGATTCATCACCATCGTAGCAAAAGTCTAAGTTATCATTGAATGAATAATGTAAGCCCGCCTACGTGATTAACCAACAAATCACATTAATATAACTGAGTTAGTATCCACAGCTGTAAGGAACCTTGGAGTTTTTCTCATGTTCTTCATGAGTATTTACTTTTCAAAAGAGGGATTGAGTGTTTGATATTCCATATTAAGTATTCAATTGCTATATGTTATGTAGTGGTACAAAACTGACATCAACAGGTTGCAGAATGTAGATTTACACAACTCTTGCATTTGTTTTGGAATTTTTAAGACATTCTTAACAAGTTACTGTAAAACTGTTTTTTTTTCTGTCTCGTGAACAAGGAGGATGCCAGAAGGGCTACGAAGTTAGGCTTTTATACATAAGATTTGCATTGTCTTGGGGCTTTTAAGCTCATTTCCCAAATCCATTTTCTGCAAACCTGTAATCACATTGTTCCACAAGAGGGCATCTTTTGGGGGACTCTATCAAACAATTAACATGTCATGTCTTGGCTTTCATCATGAGCATTTCCTCACGCAGGTTGGTAGATTGGTGTGAAGCTTGTGAAGTTTATAAAGCCTGTGTAACAAATCTGTGCATTGTGTACTATTTTGATGGATCTTCATGCTTTGACTGAAACCATCATCCTAATCTTCTGCATGAGCAGTTACAGCCACTTCTTGAAATGATTAAGAAATGATCGGGATTTGAACATTCATAACCAATGGAGTTAGAAATGCACATGCTTTGAGCATTCATAACTTTATTGGTTTGGGATCCTCAATTTTTAAGCACTCAACATTTTTGGTTTTGTTTGCTCAATTTTTGAGCATTTTGAACTATTTCTGGTTGTGTATGCCTTATTTTTTTAGCATTTCTAATGTAATAAGTTAGAAATTTGAGACTATTGAGTGCTTTGAATGGAATGGAGTAACTTTGGGACTATTGACTGTTTTTCCTCATGAGCAGTTTGTTTTAAAGGTAAAGAATTGAGGAACATAAAATTAATATTAATTACTTTTTAACAATAATAAATAACCTAAATTAAAATGAGCTATGAGAAAAACCAGAATTGTACCAAAACACTCATGAAAAGATTTTATAAATAAGAAACTGCGGATCACCAATAGATGTACAGGTGACAAGGATTTTTGAACACTGAATTTCATGTTTGACATGAAATTTTGAAAACTTGGGATAGCAAAAATCTAGGCAACACAACTCAAAGAAAATAACTTTGTTTCCATAAAAGGTGCATCCCTATGCTAAATCAAATATTTTGTCTTGTGGTGAGTTAGGAGTTTTTTTTTGCCATTTCCATATCTTTGATTACAAAGAAACAATTTCTAATTATTTATTTTCTTTTGATTTCCACATTTACTATTAGCTATGAATCTTCTAATGTAGATGCTCATCCACCTAAGTCATAGAGGTATCATTTGGGAAAATATCATTTACATTTAGAGAATCCAACACTATGGGCAACCAAATTCTTGATGATACAATTTTACATATTGTTTTTCCTAAAAGCTAGCTCTCATAACCGGGAGGCTGCTTCCAACTAATATCCTCCAACATTCTGCCAAATCTTTGCCATTTGTCTTGTGGTGAGTTAGGGATAGGAGTTTTTTTTTGCCATTTCCATATCTTTGATTACAAAGAAACAATTTCTAATTATTTATTTTCTTTTGATTTCCACATTTACTATTAGCTATGAATCTTCTAATGTAGATGCTCATCCACCTAAGTCATAGAGGCATCATTTGGGAAAATATCATTTACATTTGGAGAATCCAACATTGTGGGCAACCAAATTCTTGATGATACAATTTTACATATTGTTTTTCCTAAAAGCTAGCTCTCATAACCGGGAGGCTGCTTCCAACTAATATCCTCCAACATTCTGCCAAATCTTTGCTAGAAGACCCAAGGATGATTCAAATTTACCAAAATAAGCACATAAGTAGAGAGTGAGGCTTCAAGAATTCAAGATAAATGGAAACCAAAGCAACTAAGGAGTGCCAATGTCTCCAGAGAAGACAAGGGCAGCTTATATATTCTTACTTGAATTGAAACAATCTTGAAATTTCTTGTTAAGGGATTAAAACCTTGGTACCAAGGTTTGACAAATAGAGAAGCATTCTTCCAATCCCACAGACCCGTTGCCAAAATAAGATTTTTTGTTTGCTATAGATTTACTCGCTATAATGAAGAAGCCTTATGAACAAGGTTAAATAGAGGAAGGGTTTCCAAATATTTGTAATAGTGATCCATTGATGTAACTTTGACGAACTGCTATAAAGATTCTTAAACCTATAAATCATGTTCAACTTTGAGGAATGCTTAGCTTCCTCTATAGTTTCATCACTTAGCAGCATGGCTACCTAGAGATCCATCTCCCACCCCCTTGGACGCATCTTGGAAATGGAGACATGTCTTGAGCACCAAAGTCATCTACAAAAACTTATCAACATAGATGGTTCTTTTGGCATGCATGTTTTGTTTTATTTTAAGTCTTCTGACTTGAAATTGACTCTCCCACCATGACACTTCCCTAACACATTAAAATGCAAAAAAGGAAGGCAAGCAAATAAAATAAACCAACAGAATATTTCATTCTTACATTTTCTATGATACAAAAATCTGTGTAGTTATAGTGATCGAATCTATTGATAGCGCAGACTTTTTGGGAGGGGATATAAAAGATTATATGGCTGATTTCTTGTCATTGTAATGGTTTGAATAGAATTTTCCTTCACTATTTACTGTTCTTATACAACTGATTTACTATTCTTGTTTTCGAAGTTCTGCGTTATGATATTTTCTGGAAATTATTACATTATATTAAAAAATGGCATCTCCAAATATCCCCATCTTCTTTGTTTGAAAATTAGCCCCATCATTAGAGGTACAAGTCTCCAAGCACCCCGTCTCCTTGTGACTACAATTAGCGCTAAGAATATAGTCTTTGTTTTTACACCATCCTAAACCTCCATTTTTCATGTCCCCCATTTAATACCCTAATTCTAAGATAGTTGTCCACCATTTACAACCCTATTAAATAAAAAAATAATAATGCAACGAAACTTAATTAATAAATAATAATATTAGCGAATAAAAATAGATAAGTAATATGATAATTTAATACCAAATAATTATAATATAATTACAGTATAAGTATAATATAAAAAGATAAATAAATATTAAACTGTAATAACTAATTCCTTATCCAACATTTTAAATATTTTTAACATTTGTAATCTAATTATTATAATATAAATATTTCAACATTTAGTCATTCTAAGTAAGTATATATATAAGATTTAATATTTAAGAACACAATCGACTAATATTATTGCTGAAGCAAATTAATCGGGGTGGATTTGCTATGAGACTTATGTACAATGAAGGGGCAATTGATATAAGCAAATGATCCTTTAATAGGACCATGAGTTGAAACTTGACAATAGTCAACTCTTTCTTAAAGGAATGAATGAGAACAAATATGCCTCTTCAAATTGACATAATCATTGCCCAATGAAGCATATTACAATTCGTTTAACGAATAGAGAAGCTTTTAGTAAACAACGAACTTTTCATTCCAATTATAAGAGGTGTGACTGATAAGTTGCATTTAGAAGAATCACAACCCCAGATTGCACCCATCTTGATGTTACTAAACAAAAATTGGAATATTTTTCCAATGGGCATTCCAAAATCAAAAACCAAGATTCTAATATCCAGTTTAGATCCTCAAACAGAAACTACAGCATACAGGAGATGATTTCAGAGAGGGGGCATCAATAGGAAAATCAAACACACAGCAATTCAATCAACCAATCTACAGTTTCCTGAGAAAAAATTCAGAAGCTAAGGTAGAGAAATAAAGAAATAGAGAAACAGCAGATATAGCCAATTCCATTACCCAATTCAAAGGTCATCTCACTTTGAAATGAGAAAAATTACTAGAAATGTCATTAATTGCAGATTGACAATTGTTAAGACCTCATCATTTTATAAGACAGAGGTCTAATAAATAATTAGACTGCTCAATAGGAGATCGATTGGAAATATAGAGTAGATTTCAGAGTCAGCAATTTGATCGGTACATCTATATGGCTAAAATTCATTCTTGATCTTGCCAACACAAGTTTTACAACTTGAGCAAATATATGGTAGGTTTTACTATCCTTATCATCGATCTTATTACATCAGTAATTATCTACATTATGCCATGTACAATTCACTGTACTTCCACTATATTCAATTCATAGAGGATTTTTAATACTTTTCATATTGGACATTTTGTTTTTCCAGAGAGAATTCATATATATTGATCAGAAAGCAATTGAACTCAAGGGAATCACCATCATTTTGCAAATCATACAATCATTGTTGGGCAATCTAGCTCAAATTAGCAAGATAGCTACTATTGCGTTAATCAATCCTTCCATTGAAAGATAGTATCCTTATAACTACTACATACATTGGTAATAATTAAAGAATCAGATAAAGGGAAATCTTTTGCAATTAAAAGATGACAAACCCTAAGAAATAGCATAAGGTGGACATTACACCTTTCCTGCAACGTAGAACTTTCAGAAGAGATATTCCCACCCTATCGAGCCTTACACAGTGTATGATGATAATTAGCTTTCTCACTAGCAACAACTTTTGAAAATGCTTGTGCAAAGCATCCATATTGAATGAGTAACCGGATCTTTAAGAGCCATATTCTTCTTTTTAGATCCATGTAAACCTACTACTTGCACATAGTAGGAGAATGATAGGAACTTAGAATTGACCCTTGCAAGGGCTGCGTAGAAAACTTTACTGTCAGTTCCATCATGCTTAGAAGCCAAATATCATTAGCTGTTGCTGCATGTACAACAACATTCATCTTTGATCAAAATGATACTTTGTATCATAACATATACTTTATTTATGTATTGTTATTAAGGGTGTATTTTGTTGGCATAATTAAAGACATCAAAGCAGATATACAAAAGTGAAATCACTTTCCTTGCTAATTTTATATCCAAAAGAATCAAATGACACAAGTAGAAATAGAAATCCACACAAACAAAAACGATATGATCCAACTCAAGGGCTACTTTTTTACATCACAACATTGATGATAGGATCATCAAACTTTCAAAACAAAGAAATTAACATTATTCGGTTACTTGTGTTCTTGTTGTTGACACCACCTAGAGTGCTCCTCTCCTTCCTTGATATTATATAAAATGTATAAAGTTTCTTAAAAAAGATTGTAAAATTCCTCTAGGCCAATCACAATCATCCTTGGAGCCAGATATTGTGTCCCAAAACCAGAAGTCCACTTCCTAGAACATATTATCACTTTCAAGGCCAAGGTTATTGTCACGGAAGCAGATATCTAATTATTCATAGACTTTGGATGATTGGAGGTCAAGTCTACGAGTGTGAGTTTCTACTGTTCTCTAGACTCAGGAGGGTATTTCTAGGGGTAAATCATGATAGGTATTGAATTAAACAAAACAAACAATTTAAAACCAATAGCTAAAAAATTGCTTAGTTGACCCCAAAGTGGTAATTAGATAAAGAAAAACTAGTTATAAGAAACCATGACCCATGTGAAATAAGTTCATTTAAGGCTCTCTTAAGATTGATTCCTTTGTTATAATAGAGGATCATGAATGCACAATAGATGGGTTTATTTCTAAACTAATGATTAATGTTGTCTGTCGTTTTTAAGAGAAAGGAGGGTCAATCAAGTATCAAACCATTGCCTATTCATTGGGTAACAGAGTAACAATTCGTCAAGAGAAACTTAAATCAAAATGAAAAAGAATACGTGTTTCGCAATATTCATCTTCACCAAAGATTGTGAAATTTATATAGAGTATGCTTAGTAATCTAAAATATATTTGCATACATCCATATAAAATAAGGGAAAGATCACCACAAAGCTTGTGATGTTTTTAGGATGTTATTATATTCACCTGATCTAGAATTATACTTGTGCCAATTGAATGTGGCAAAGTTGAAATCACTAGTAGCAACAAAAGAAAAAACCTTCTTGGAAATATACACAAGTGACATATATGTTGATCTCCTTTGATTGCATTGTCTTGTATTCCACCCAATGGATTGAACTGGCATTTTATAGCTGGCCTACATTGCATTGGCAGTGCTCTAGTGTCTAGAGAACACCGAAGTACTATATCACCCGAAACTCTCACCAGCCACAAAATAATCCAGATTTCAACTATCCATCTTTAACAGCAAGAAGGAAAAAACCCTAAACCATAGCACAATAGCATCACAAAATATGCTTGGATTTCTTTTCCAGGGTTGGAGGTCCATTAGATCCCATAAATAATTGATCTACAAATAATTATTAAAATGTAAAACCATTTTACAGCGTGACAAGGATTTGCCCAACCATATTAACATTTGGACATGGTTCAAACCCTCCAACCTGTTCATGTATTTTTGTTCTGTTCCAAACATTCCTGTGGAAGCCAAACCTTTTCCTTAATATTTTCTTTCTAGCAAATTTGGAGATCCACCCTAATTGGCTTACTGCAGGTGTGAAAATGCCAAAGAAATCATTCATGAAACCCCCACTTATCACTCAGTCCCTCAAGTCTCCGTTTCATTTTGTTTAGAGATAAACGTTAAGCATTTTCCATATCCTTCCAAGGATCTGTGAGAGTCTTAGTTTGAACAAGCTGGCTCCACCAAGAATCTCAGATTGCTTGGAAGAGCTTTTGAGTCCTCCATGTGAGGCTGTTTTGATACTATCGTTGGCAATAATCCTGCCAAGGAGCTTCTCTTCTTATTGCTCAAAGCACCCAGTTCCCTAGGGTGGTTGTCCCTATGGTATACCGTTTGTAGCCCCATATTCAGATATTCTTAATTCTCAATTGAGGTAAATTTCTTTTCCATTTTTTCTAGATTAACGCAATGCAGTCTAATGCACATTCGAAAGTGTAGTTAATTTGACCTGACAAGACTAAATTTGATATATCTATAAATCCTTTTTTACATCCCACTGAAACAGCATTTTTTCATTTCCAGTTAAACCAAAGACGCTAGCCGGGATAAACTTTCTGAAGATCCTTGCAGGTATGTATGAAAGCATTTAGAGATTTACATCATGAATTATTAACCAGAGAAATGTCTTGAGACAGATTGAATTGAATGGTATCCGAAGAATTCAATTAAGGCCCAAGGGTCTTCACGTTTGTAATATCTATATATTATGTTTTGTAGAAGAGGAGATGGCATTTGATTTACTGTATTGTGTAGCATTCGAGATGATTGATGCTCAATGGCTTGCTATGCGTGCTTCATACATGGAATTTAATGTAAAGTCTCTTCTGTTTTCTTGTATCATTGGCATGCATTTTAAAACTTAGATGATCAGTACATGATTTTTGAAATTGGAAACCTCTTACTGCAGGAGGTTCTGAAAGCTGCACGGAGACAACTAGAACGAGAACTCTCCTTAGATGATATCAATCAAATTCAAGATTTGCCAGCATACAATCTCTTGTATCAGTAGTAGCATTCCATTTGTTGTTTTTAGTCAATTACATATAAGAAGTTTGTTAGTAGTAACAACTTCAGTTATGTTTGTGGATGTTTGGCTTACAAAGTTTCGTTTACATTTAAATTCAACCTAGTCCAAGATGATTAGGATTACTTGTTACCTCAATGTTCTCTGTCGAAACCTACATAGGTTTAGGGGATATATAGTGTATGTGATTGATTTCATAAAATGTAAAACTTACCATATTTGTGATCTATTTTTACCATGTAATGTTTAATGATTGTACATAAATTCAATTTCTTTTCCTTTTCAAGGAGAATAATCTGACGTTCTAGTCTTATTCCGGTTGCAAAAACTTTCTATTTTGAATTCACTGAACTGTACTTGTAGTAAGACATTTCCGTTTTTTCTCTTGTTTTTCAGTACGATAGAAAAATCTCCTTGGCACTACTTGTCGTGTTATGATCTAATTGCTTTATATGATCTTTTTCGGCCAATTCTCGGAAATAAAACTGTTCAATTTTAAGACACCTAATAATATTTAAGTTTTTCGGAACAGTCTTGAAAATTCAGATTTTTTATGATTGCTCATAAGATGGTAGGGGACCGATTTTATATGATTTCTCATAAGATGGTATGACACCGAGTTGAAACAGATGAAAAAATATTTAGTTAGAACACTGAGTGGAAACAGATAAAAAACTATGTAATTTTTCAGAACACTGAGTGGAAACAGATAAAAAACTATGTAATTTTTCAAAATTTCCTAAACAATTTGCATGATTCATGTGGTCTGTGACTCTGTTCAACTCTTTAACTGCATATTTATGTAATTCATTTTTCTTTACATATTAATGAGCATTAGTTAAGCTTTCCAGTGTATCAGACAGATATCGAAGTCAGAACAGTACTAATTAATTGCATGTAGTACAATATTCTATAATTTTGATCAAGGCACAATGCATCTACAGATGTGATAAGAATTGGAACTACCTTTCAATACACTGTTTAATCTCTATACCACCATGCATAATCCAAAGTCAGATGAAAATGCACGTTTCATGTTTTACATAGTCTATGTAGAAACAGTTTAAACATTCATTAGTGTCCACGTGTTCTAATATGTTTCTATTTTATATACACTAAATTATTATGAGCTGTGCCAGTAATGCCGATTTAAGACATGGTTGCGTCACAGTCAGTTTGAACTACGAGCAATTTGCATTGGAAGCCAAGACATTCTGTTTTACAATAATATCACTTAGGGCAAGGTAGCATGTTCGGATTCGATTTTATAGAGAGCCGCGTTACGCCTATGACTCTGTTTATTTACTGTCTTACACTTGTTCTTTATGGCTGTTTCTTGATAGTAGTACGTTGTTGGGAAAGAATAGGGGATGATTTCTTAGTGACGTAGCAAAATTTCCTCTATTTTTCCGAGGCTGGGTTCTAGGATTGTCATCTGACGCATTTTTTTTTTTTCCTTTTGCCAATTTCAATCCTCCATTTTAAAATTAGTGGAAAATGGAGGTTAAGGCAGGGGTCCCATGGGAGGGGCTTGGGCTCTATTTTTGTGGAATGGGTGATCCCATGATAACCTTTTAAGGGGCTAAAGGTTTATTTGGAATATTTTCCAATAAAATAGGAGTCCTATCTTTTTAGCGCTCTCAATTTAAGGAGTAAAAATGGGGTGGGGCTTGCCCCACCAGCTTAGGGAAGGATTTTGCCATTTGTCAACAAGCTCTTTAACTTCTCACAAAAATGAAATAATCTCTTTATGTTTAAAATTTATGAGACAACTAGATTCCTTTATTTTAAGATCTATAAAAAAAGAAGAGAGGATTCAATTTAAAATTAGGAGATCGCTTCCCTATAAATATTCTTTAAAAATCTCTGTGACCCTTGTTCTATTTTTAAGGAAGCGGTTGCCCATGGGACCCTAGCCTAAGAAGTCATATTTTGATCTCCATTTTAGTCAATTTTCACTATACCCTTACTAACATGGGGTAAAAAATAGAGGCCAACAGTCATAAGCTTGAGGGTTTTGGAAGGACAGGGAAACTTAAAGCTCAGCAAGGGGGACGAATAGCCTTTTTTTTTCTCAACTTTCGTATGAGGTTAGGGCTATTTACCTTGAGTTGATGGCAAAACTAGAGAAATATTACGCACTTTGTTATGAGGAGAAAATGTGAGGCATAGTGTAACAACAAATTTGTTGTATTGTATTATACCAAATTGTAAAAAATTTCAATAGAGGACAAGAGGGAAGATTGAAAACTTGGAAATTGTGATGAACTTGGCACAATAGAGTTGTAGATGCATTACACTGACCTTTTCAAGGGCAGTTCCTGATTAAAATTGGATTCAATACAAACTAGAGATCTTTTCTTTTGAAACTGTTTTGGTGTTGAGAAAATTGTTCATCACTAAGGAAGGAATTGATATAGTCTCTCGCTTGCTTGAGTAAAACTTTTCAACTTTAAATCATCGGTACTTGTCACTATGACATCAATTGCCAATCTTTCATTGATTTCACCCTCCACAATTCAAATTCTTGATCTACTCATTGGTACAAGTTAAAGTAAATTGAATGGGAAGAACAAGGTTGAAATATTGCACAAACTCAAAATAAATAGCAATAACTTCTAACTGAAGTTATTACAAACCCTTTGTTCAATTTAGCATATTCACATGAAGAAGGATTAATCCTCACTTTATCTCTACCAACAATATAGGGAATCACAACAATAGCTTTGAAATATGATATGAACCAAGTTATAAAATGAAGAGCAAGGGAAACATAATGGATAATTGTAACATCAATTATTAGTTCTACATGAAGGATAATTGTCACCCTATTATTATCACCTTTGATCATCATATGTCCAACACCACATAGCACATGCCTCATATTAATGACAATACAAATACTCCCTTGGGGTCATTTCTTCTTTTCCCTATCTAGAAGACAATCAAACAATACTTTCAAAGTTGTGATGGTCACAAAATAAGAAGAATGGCTAGCTAATAAACTCAATTCCACAAAGTGGTTAATATCAAATTATAATATCTACAAGGTACATGACAAGCTTGAAAAGTCTATTAGCCACCCATAATGTCTTCATCACAATTGACCCTTGATTAGGTGTCATGTCTAGGTAGGTTTTCCAAAGACTCAAGGAATAATATATGCACAATGTGAGGGTTGTCTCCCACTAATCTTCAACACTAACAGTAGTCCAACCATTAGCCTTTTTGGCAAGACTATCCACTACTAAACTACCTCTTTTGAAGACATGTCCTTTAAAGAAGTGACAAATTATTCAATATCAATATAGCATAAAAAATGAAGTTGCCAAACCTTCAAAAAGGCTTAGGGATATTGTTCATGTAGTATTTAATTAATTTGGAGTCATCTTCAAGAATGACATATCTTAGAATGAAAAGAGGCAAGCTGATGGCCTCAAAAACCATCTTTAGCTTAGTTTTATTATTGGTTTTGACCCCTAGACTTCCAACAAAATAAACAATAAACTCCTTTAATAGCTTTTGATAACCCTCCTCCACTGCTCAATTATGTCTAGTTATTTAGAGGAGACAACCATTTTGTTTTCCCCCATATCCCATGTTTACCAAACTCAACACTAATGAGCTTTCCTTACTCCCCTTATGGTTTTGGTTTCTTGTTTTGCGGGTAGATTTTTTTCGCTTTTCTTGATCAATACAAAGCTTCATAAATTCTTCAAATAGCCTTGTAAATCACTTGAAATGAAATTTCATAAACAAGCTAGATGATATGCACCTTATCAAAATGTGGGCGCACAATTGTACATAGGAAAATAATCTTGGATATATCATACGAATACACAATCCAATTAAAAAAGATTCCATGTAGAGAAGGAGGTTTGATAGCCATGAACTCTAATCATTGGGACACATTACCAAGTACATGCCATGTTGGTGGTAAATAATTTGACAATCATGTAGGTAAGGACATGGTTAGTTTAAACAATATTTCTTTTAGCTTTGTGTGACTCACCAAACATGTGGAGTTATAGAGAAGTGGAAATCATTTTTAGTAGGGTCAAGATTGGAAATCATTCTTAGGCAGGTCAAAATCATGGTTGACCAAAAGTAGTGCATGAGGAGCCTTGATTATGGAATGTCATTAATCCACCTCATGTTTCATTGATTTGTTTTTTGGTATGCAATTAAACATGTTATAATCAAACATGTTATAATCAAACATAAGGAATTAAACTATTGTGACCCCATACTTAAATCAAATTTAATGAGATGGTCTGGAGATACTAAAGGACATTGCCTTGAATGTGACACTAAAAAAAATTAAACAAGGTTTTTTTGTAATGCCTGATTAGGAACCCTTAGAATGTAAGGTCAAGCATGCATTGTTTTTTTGTTTTTTCAAAATAGACAACACTAGTTTATGCATCACCATATGATAAAACATCAGAAATAAGGAACAAACAATGGTTGTGTGTAAGTGTAAGTCTTACAAGCATTCCTAAGGGCTCCACAACAACTTGCTAACATGCTCGCAATGGAGTATGCACATTTACGAGATTATACATTTATTTTAGCAATGCTAATGAATCATAAAAGTTTGAGCATAGAGGAGACTAATCCATACTCACAATCAATCTAACCATGGTTTATTTTAAATCCAAGGTAAATCTTCTCAATGTGGTTAAACATACAGGAAACATAACTTAATCATTCCATTAACATAAAATAGTCATACAACATTCAAGCTAGACTAGAAAACCATTTTGGGCACAAATGCTTGAGAAAACAAAGACATTGAACCATGTAGGTGTCAATCTGGCATGTGCACAAATTTAGGAGACAAAAAATGGCTCCTTTTTTTTTCTTCTCTAAAATCAACAAACTTTGAAGTTTTACAAGAAATTGAAGATAGTTAGATTCAAATCTTCAAGATGCGAGAAGAACACGAGTTGTAGTACTTTGAATCTAGTTTCTAAACTACCAATTTATTTTGAAAACGGTGGAGATTAAGGCCCTCAAAAAGAGGAAGAACATAAAGTGGTCATGTTTTTTTTGTGAAAATATATAATATAGCATTTGATGAGTCCCCCTAAAATGTTATTTTTTTTGTAAATATTTTTAATCTCTATGGAGTGAGAAGATGGCTAGTACCACATAGTTTACCTCAATTTTTTAATGTTAATTGTTTGATGATTGTGTGTTTTTTTAGGAATTTCCAAAATTGACATATCCTAAGAACATGAAAATAAATTCAAAATCTTTTTTTTTGAAGTGTGTAAAATGGATTCTAGTTTCTAAAAGAGTACATTATTTCAAGATTTGATGAATGATACAAAATATAAGCCCAAAATACTACATATTGGTTTTTGAAAAAATGGAGATCCTTACAAAGGAAATTAAAGGTGAAAAGTTTAACATAATCAAAATTGAAAATAAGTTATATGGTTAGATAGCTAAAATATCATATCAATTGATCATGTCATTGTTGAAACATGTACAAACTCGACAGATATCACACAAAACAATATTATTTCTTTGGAATGTTTTCTAGAAATTACATCTCAAACTTGTTTGAATCCTCTAAGACTTTGGGTTTGATCCCCAAGGAAAATCCAAGCCTTAGGCTTGGTGGATCCTAATGCATTCAATAAGGTATTCACCCTATAGAGCCAACAAAGAGGCAAGAACTAGGGATTCTTCCTCCGCTGAAAGAAATCCAACACTGAACAAGATGGTTCTGGGTAGGAAGGAACTTTGGTCTGTTGCTATGAGCTGTAGGAGTGGTGCTGCTGAAGAGTAAGAGTAAACCTGATGTGGGGTCTCATTGATATGGATTGGCTAGCCATAGGGGTGTTGGAGGCATTGGAGGTCAACTTCATCCCCTACGTCAAAGACAAGGGGGGAAGAAGGTGGTGATGAGGAGCTAATTTGAGGCCTTCTGAGGGGTCAAGCATTGTAAAGTGTGGTCTTGAAATTGTATCACCTCCTTGAGATGAGCACTAGAGACCTTTGATTTGTGTATGCAAAGAAAGCCTCAAGGGAACTACACTCTTTGAATAGACAATAGAATCTCCCTCTGATCTCATCATAGGACAGGTAGTAGAAGATGAAATCAATCTCAGTCTCAAGCTCAAACAAGGAGCACAAGCGACATATATGGTCCTCTCTACCCAAATGATGATTAGTCTAGATCTGTAATCAGTGGGAGCCAACTCCGAAAGATCTAAGGGAGATGTGTAAGGCATGACACCAACACTGCGACAAGTAGCTAGGCCACATAATAATCCTATCATTGATAACCATGAAGTGCTCAACATAAAAGGCCATCTTAGGATGTAAGCCCCCAACTGAGTTACTCCAAGTTGCAGTGATATACTGTCTATAAATGTCCATCCTAACATGACCATTTGACTCCTATTGTGATAGGAGGAGATGAGCAGGAGCATCCAGTGAAAACTGGAAGGGAGGGAGGTGGTCAATATCAATCCTTATTGAGCTCAATAAAGAGGTCGCTTGAGCATACCAACATCGACTTCTAGGGGAGGGATTCGATGCAACAATGACAATAGAGAAGCAATAGGCCAAGTAAGCATATCCATGACGACCATGTGCAGAATCCACAAAGCCACGAAGTCGGTGAAGAAAACAAACCAAATAAAAAATGATACCCAATCTAAAAGAATGAGCCTTGAATTTTTCTAGAATAATGCCATGGGGGGTGAATCTATGGCATCTGATAATGCATTGGAGAAGCAGAGTTTGAACACACTCAATAGAGGCCCAATATGAGTCAAGAAGAGACGGTCCCCATACCACTAAACCGTAAAGCACTGTCGGTCTAACCAAGGAGTCTAGAAGGGACAACTTGGACATCATGTCCTAGAAGTGGTGTCTGAAACATTATCTCTCGAGCATAGCAAGGGAACACATCCCCTTGTTAACTCTGGGATGGATGACCGACCTCATACTAAAGCGATGTCCTAAGAACTTGGCACTGAGGTATGTGTAAGAAGAGCTGATCTCAATCTCTTGTACTTGAAAGTAAAAGTTCATATCAAAGCTCTTTAGTAGGTTGAATATCATAAAATGAGTCTTACTTAGGTTCACAGTCAATTTTTGCAAGTCATAGAAGGAACCCAAACTATCTAGGAGCCTCTAAAGACTCGAGAGAGAGGGTGCTAAAAGGACTATATCGTCAACATAAAAGGAGAATGGAGATCAAAACCTAGTGTAAGTAAAAACCATCACCTAGGAGTGAAGACTCTCTAAGAAAGGTCTCAAGCTCATTAATATAAATGCCAAACAGTGTGGGGGAAAGAGAGAAACCCTATTTCACCTCAATAGTGCTCTAGATAGGAGTTGAGAAACCCTTAGGAGTCCTGAACCTACCCACAACATTCTCGTATAGCTTCATAATAGTTGTCAATAAGATCTCTGAAATCCCAATGTCTGTGAGCCTCCTGAAAAGGGCCACTTGTGGGATGATGTCAAAAGCCTTACAAAAGTCTACGAGACAACAATAAACCTTCGTAGAGTGGTGTCAAGCCTCCTCAATAATAGCCTGTAATGTCATGATGTGGTCCATGTTTTGGTAACTTTCTCGAAGCCTAGCCTAGCCTCTATCTCTGCAAGCCCTCCTGTGAAGCTCTCTAGTAAGAATAATGTTTAGTGTTGTGGTGTAGAGCTTGGAAAAGGCATGTCCAATCATGATAGTCCTATAGTTTCTGGCGTCAGAAGTCATCCTTGATTTCTAGATTAGATAGATCACATGCCTCGACTAGGAGTCTAAGAAGCTAGTATAGACCACTCTGTTAAAGAGTGTGGGAAGAAAGTAGCACAACCTTAAGGCGCCAAGCTTGAGGAGCTCGGCTTGAAAACCCTCCTCATTAGCCACCCTGCTACATCTCATGTATTTGAGGACCTCAAGAATGCTGGAGGGGGTAAAAAGGTGGTGGTAGTGGGGAGGTAGGGTGAGGTGAAGGTGGGGATGGCCAGGGATGTTGTACAAAGTGGAGGCATGGGCAGTGAGGGAGATGAAATTGAGGGAGGAGAGTGGGGGTGGAGCAACATAGGAATAAATTGCGCTAGAACAACTTGGGATCTTGAGAAATTGTGACACAAAGAGTGGCACTGGAAATTAATGAATGACCATTTCTTGGAGCAAAGGAAACAATGATAAGTGGGACAAAGGCTGGTGAAAGCATTGAAGCAAATCTCAAAGGTCAAGCACAAGTGGTGATGATAAGACTTATAGTCATCATTGAACCATTGGTTCATAGGGCATGTACTATGGTGCTTGGAAGGATGAGAAGGACGATGGGGGATGCAAAGGAGTGTAGACTCCCATATCATAGCTATTGGAAAGTCAAACATAGAAGTAGCTTGGTCGAGCTCAGAGAAGCTATCAGGGGGAAGGGGTCGCCTAAGATGGAAGGTGAAGAGGGAAGGGTCACTCTTAAGGAAGTGAAAGTGGGCAGGGCTGTGGGTTGGAACAAGAGGAGGGTGGGAAAGGGGGGGAGGTGGGGGAAGCCAAGGGTGGGGGGAGAAGCTAAGTGAAAGGCTAAGGAGAGCATGATCAGCCAAGGGAAGGTGAGATGAAGAAGTAGTGAACTAAAGGAATAAAGGAGGTTGAAGAAAGAGCATAGTCCACAACACTTGCACCACTAGAGTGGGGCCAACAAGTGAAGGGTTCAAAATCACCACATTGGTAGACTCACACATTTGGAGAAGGTGGCACCCATAATTGGATAAAACTCCACAACTATCTTCGGGGGTGCATTGGAGCCCAAAATAGGCTAGATCAATCTCAAAAGTGCAAGACCAATATGAACTATGGTCATGTAAAGGTGTTTGCAAGTCACTGGTCTAGGCATTAAAGTCCCCTAAAATGATGATGTCACCCATAACTGTAAATATGGAGATGCACTCCTGTAAGTCCGAAAAAGGGTCTTCGTCCTCAGTGCTATGAATAACGTACTAAGAAGAGGCAGGTGGGAAGTAGCAAGTGGTGATGAAGATATCTCTCTAACAATGTCTAGTATGACTGGTATGGATGATGTAGATCCACAAGAATCTGGTATGGACAATTGAGGTAGCCTCAAAAAGATCATCCTGAATAAAAAGAGCCATGCCTCTAGAGCCTTGTACCCCACCTGAATTATGAACCTCCTCTTTACATATGGATAGCCACTGATAGCCTACGAACCTTGGAAGGGAGTGGTTTAGGCTCTCATGAGTCTCAACGATGATAAAGATATCTATTGAACCAACTGCATCTTCTCCCATTTGTTTGTTTCTCAAAAAATTGTTGAAATCCCTAGAATCATTTAGGACTTTGACAAAAGTGCCTATATATCTCTTGATTAGAACTTCAACTCTATATATTTATGGAGAATTATTGTCAATTCCAAAAGATAGATTCATTCTTCTCATAAACTTACCCATATACTTTTCTATGGTATCAATTTTTAGCTGCAACCTCTTTTCCTTTTTATTTATCCTTGTGCATATCATAAATTTTCATTCTACTGTGGGCTCACCTTCTTTTGGATTGCATATAGGTTCAATGAATGGATACTTTGAGGCCCATTCTATTTGAAAATTCCTGATAGACAGATCCCAATTCTAATCTTTTTTGAATTTCACATTAGTTTTTGCATTGTATTTCCTTTTTCCCTTTCTTGGTCATGCACCATCACCATCTTTAGAATTCTCATCCAAGTCTATTATATTATTCTAGCTACTCTAGGTATTGACTTGAAGATCTTGGCTACTCTAGGTATTTACCTCAATATCTTCTTCAAGTTCATTGTGATCAGAGATATTAGGTTCACTAACTTCTTCAATATGTGCTAGTGGAATTGGTAGTGGCAGTGCTTGGGAATCTTGTTAATGTACTTGTGATGTTGTAGCTTCCTAATTTTGGTCATTAAAATATGATGACAAGTTTTTAAGTGTGTTTGGTTGACTTTTCTTGACTTCCACCATATGTAGGACTTTTACCGTTATTCATGTTTCACATCTCCCAAGAAAACAAAGCTGCCATAAAATTTAGGTTGTTCAAAAAGTGACAGTTGACTTTAGTCTATTATATATTTATCTAAATAGTATTCATTGGTTTTATGACCTATACTATAAATAATAGATGTCTTAGGTCTCCCTAGTTAGTGCATGACTCAATTGTACTAGTCATAGGTCCCAGTTGATAACTGATCACTAATAGTCTAACTTGTCTCCACTAAATAAGAACAAGCTAAAATTATAGAGAATATATAGATAGGGTTCTAAGTTACTCACCTTGGCTAAATTGCAGTCATTGTACTCACAAATCACTCAGTAATGATCTCGACAGTTTGAGAAATTGAGACTTCACTATTGATTAGAATTGAGACAACCTACTAATCTATGAATTCATTTATATCATTATTTTTTGAAAAAATTATACAAGAATATTATAGCGCATAAAAAATATTTGGCAAAGCTCGCATAATAAAAACATGTCTTATAGAATTTCCAAGGCCAATACAGTTTGTACATTATATGGCCATGCATAATATAGTTAGTGAAATTGAATTAGTGTGTGACATGCATCAGTATATTTATCGGGAAATTGTTATCCCTCTTCTAAAATATTTTTAAAAAACCAAGGGAAAATTAAGTTCATCCAAAAAGTTTCTCTTTATAAATCATAGGCAAATGTGTTTAATTTTTCATGTGTGAAAAATATTTTTGATTGGCTATTTCATTTCGAAAGGAGATCCAATGGAATAAATCTTGTAGTGATGGCCTTGGTGGTGTCACCCATTTTTGGTAAACTTAGGGCAACGTGCCATAACACATTTGCAGAAAAAATTCACCAAACTGACATTGGTTGATGAGAGAAAGTCACCAATTAGTGAATATTCACAACAAAAGCTAACCTTGAAGATATCCACAATTTCCCTTTTCAAATTTTTTCTCAAGAGAGTCTTTCAAACTTTAGTCTTCTTACCTCTCAAGGTTTGAAACTAAGTTCCCATGATGTTCACCCATTGTAGGCCCTTCTTCTCATTGTACATTGAAGCAGATGAGCCAAAATCAATTTCATAAAACCCATCCTCAACTGGTATTCCAAATATAGTCTGCATGAGATCCATGCCAAAATTGAGTAGGAAAGGATTATCTAGCATTTTAATCTATTTCATTTTTAGATCATATCGTGCAATACACTCTTGGATCAATTCTGATGCCTGGACTGCTAGTGAGAATCCTACGACCTCTATCAATCTACTCTCCTTCAATTTCAAAGTAATTGGGTGGATAGGTTAAGCATTCAACATTCTGTACAAATCAATGAGATGAAATAATCTAAGGGAAGTGCTTGTATAATTCTTCAATTTACTCTTAAGACTATGCAAATGATCACAACCTCCTTGTTAGGATTTAACCATAGGCAAAAATAACAATTATATGAAAATATAAATAATATTAGAAAATAATAGATCACATAGAAAAGAACACAACACACCAAGATTTAACATGGTTCACCCAATCCCTGGGCTACGTCCACCAAACAACAAGTCCAATATTATTACAATATAGTGATTACAACCTGATTACAATCTGTAATCCCTTATAGCTCAATACCACCGCAAGAACCAATTTTTGCATCACACCTTATCAAACAATCCCTAACCCTAAGCCCTTTTATACAAGTATTTGTGCCGCTTTAGGGTTAAAACTAGTTACAACATGTTGGCCATAGATTGATGAATATAAGCAATAACCAGTTGGTGAATAGTAGCCCAAAATTTTGTGCCATTGGCAAATGGCAAATGGTAGCCCAAAATTTTGTGTCATTGGTGAATAGTAGTCCAATTTTTTTTTTTTTTCAAAAAATTTACAAAGTATGTACAGTACTTTCCTAATTAGTCACCACAAACTAACACTCCTACTCTAACTTTCATGACTATATATTGATGCTCAGAGAAAGAAGAAATTCACTTTTAGAATAAAAATTCTTGTTGGAAAATGGAGAAATTTGGTTATCCACTTTTTGATCTTTATTGATTTCAAATCCGATCATTGGGATTAGATTTCCTGCGTCACATGAGCAAAGAGTGACCCATTAAATTAAAAAATGACCTTTATCAACATAATGATTGGATTTTCTATTAACATGGCGGGTTAACTGCCAAAAATGATGTTAGTTATATCAAATCCAAGTTAAACAGAAATCTATAAAATATATTTCATAAGATTTTCCTTTTCAATTCTAAGATAGTGCAAGAAACTCACTTTTCTGCTTCCCTTTATTTTATTTAATATTCAAAAAATACCTTCTCCATCGAGGGAATTCGGGCTTAAGAGATAATCAAATTTATTTAACTAATTTGTAAAAGGATACTTAACTAACCTTTTCGATCACACTACTTAGTTAAGTCATGAAGGTGGCTCTTTCAATGCTTTTTTGATAAGCTGGAGGAGTTTATGATTTTTCTTTATATCGAGAACGTCTTAACTAGGCTTCTCCTTCAGCTGAAAACATGTGAGAATCTCCACTTGGAATATTCCCTACTTTCAATCAAATCACCAAAAAAATAAACCTTAATTTTTCTTGTCAGAGAAGCAACAATCAAGATTCTTTTTCAATCGAAGATGCAACACTAGAGGTCGAATTCTAACAATGTGAACATTTAGATTTTTTTCATCTTTAGGAAGGCTTAGGAGCATTCTATGCTTCAAACTGTATTGCTTGACATCTACACTTTATCTTCAAAAAATTTCTCGTTGAAGGTACTTCTTCCACGTTTTGGGAAATCACTAGGAGCACATCACCTCTAGGTGAAAGAGTAGCATAGCAGATGCTTTTCTGAGGGAGCAAAAATGTAGATGAATCTTGAAAATCTAAAAGAGCTTTCTCTCTCTTCTCATTAGGGGTGATGCTTAAAAAAATTCCCAACTCACCTAGGAAAAAATTGACATTGATGCACTCAGATTTTAAGAATCATGCACATTAGATTGGAGGAGAAGTCGAGATAGTGAAATTCTAAAATCCTAGGTAACAAAGGGAAATGGGAGGTCGATGAGAAGAAAGGGACCTAAGGGCCTACCTAGACTCAATTTTTAGAATTATTTTGGATTGACTAGATTCCACACATGAAGCTTAAAGGATGGACCAAAATAAGGGCAACAATTGTCTTTCACTAGGGACTTAGGCATTGCAAGTGCCTAAGAAAGGGGCCTGACATCTTTGGTTTCACACAAGAAAAGGATCAACAAGACACACAACAAAAAGATGCAATGAAACAAAGTAAATTATGAAAGAAAACTAACCTAAATAAAAAAGAGGAAAGCAAATAGACACACATGTGAAGCAAGAAAGGAAATCAGAATAGAAAGGAAGCCTAAGATAACTATTTGCAATGTAGGGGTTACCTTCTTTCACTTGCATGCTTGATAGATCTTCAAATCTTGGCCATTGTAGGATAATGGGAATCTCTCTAGATGGATATGCTATCTTGAATGAACTGTATTATTATCCTAGACTATCTTGAAAGGGACCTTCTAAAGAGCTTTGAATTTTGAATGCATGCCTTTGGGCTCTCTCCTTTTATCCCATACGAAGACCATATCTCCTTCCATAAAATTTTGCCACCTTTCTCTCTGATCAAAACTATTCTTTACTCATATTTGATGTTGAGTGACGTGATCTACCAATTCTTCTCTTTCCTCCCATGCAAAATTGAGATAAATGAATATTTTCTCCATTACATCATTGAAAGTGCTACCCTCTATCATTGTCCATAATTTGCAGGTCAATAGTTCCAAAGGAAGGGGCAAATTGACCTCAATTCCATATACGAGTTTGAAAGGAAAAATCATGGTAGCTCTGTTTGGTGTGGTCCTATTCACCCATAATGCTTCATATAGCTTTGTGTGCTAGCTTTCTTGATTATCTAAGACCAAGTTCTTCATTATGGTTACCAGATTCTTATTGCTTGACTTAGCATGGCCATTTCCTTGGGGATAATAATCTGATGAATGACCAAGATGAATGTCATTATTGTAAGAAAACTCAACAATTTCTACAGAGGAAAAGTGTTAGTGTAGTTTTTTATTTTTCCTATTTTGCTAGGTTTTTCCTACACTTTTAATAATCTCGCTTAGGTTAATAAAGCATGTCTTATTAGGTGAATGGTTGTGAGGTGTCACCTTCCTACATGTGAGCATCCATTAGCTATCTTGGGAAGATACTTTGCTATCTTTAGTCCGATAGATGGTTGCTCCTCATTGGTTGGTGTTGCCACCTCCTCCCTCTTCCTAGCCTATATAAGCATGCTACCTGGCTTGTATTTGCATCTCTTGTTTTTGCATCCTCTTAATGCTATTTTGCTTCCAACATTTGCATTACTCTCTTGGAGACTAACTCTATGATGCTATTTTGATTTTGTATCATTTGCATTCATAGTTTAGATATTTACTCTTTGCACTAGTTTTCTGGGTTATTAATCTTTTCAGATTCTAACAAAAAGTAGGAGGTGCTATCCATTATCAGTATTAGTAGTAAGCCAAACCTTACAAAAATATGTTCTTTCAAGAACTCGCACACCACCTTGAAGGTTATCTTCTTGGTTGGCTTAGCTTTGACCCACTTAGTGAAGTAATACATCACAATTAAAAGATAAGTGTGGCCTTGATTGGACGAGGGTTGATCAGTCCTATGAAGTCCAACCACCATTGCTAGAAAGGATCTTCTATCACTGTTGGCCTTAGGGGTAGAGTTGGTAACTGGGGCTTGACAATAAACATTTTTCATTTCTCACAATTGACCATCCATTGGTAAACATCCTAGAATATTCCTAACCAGTAATAAATCTGTCTTAATATCTTGAAGGCCATGATAGATGATCAAAAATGTCCTCCGTAAGCCTCATTGTGAAATGCCTTCAACAAATTCTCATGTTGTTTCTTGTCCACAAACCTTAAGAAGATGTCATCAATGGTTTTCTTATACAAAATATAATCTCAAATTACATACTTTGATGCCTTTTTCTTAAGATCTCTTCTTTGTTTAGTAGTAAGACTTTCTGGAAATTCCCCATATGTTAGGAAATAGGCAATATCTGAAAACCAAGGGTCTTGTAAGATTACCATCAACATTGTTGGAGTTTCTCCTATATCACTTCCTTCCTGATTCTTTGTGAGTGCCTTGCACAAACCATTTTCACAAACTAGCTTGGTAGGCTTAATATAAATGTCATACTCTTGCACCTTGGCCACCCAAGGTCCTCTTATGTTGCATCCTATATCTTTTTGTGTGAGTATTCTCTTCACTATTGAATCTAGTAAATACACTACTGAATGAGAATGCAATATGTAAAATTGGAATTTTTTTAAAGGTCTTACTACTACATGGGTGCTCTTCTCAATCTAAGAGTACTTGAGTTTGTGATCTTTGAGCGGGATACTCATGAAGGTGATGGATGCTTGAATCCCTTTTTTATTTTCCTACATCAATATGGAAGATAGAGTGTACACTAATACATTACATTAGACAATGATCTCCTTGGTGTAGTCACAATTTTGTAAAATAAGGGCTTTTGCAATAACACTTTTTATGTCTTTGAATGCCTATTTCCTAGAGTCACTCCATTTGAAACATTGGCTTTCATCATGTCTATGTCACACTTAGTAATTTTAGAAAAATAAGGAATGAACCTCCTTAAGAAGTTCACATGTCCAAAGAATGATTTGACTCCCGACTTACTAGATGGAAGGTTCAACTATTGTATGGATTAGAATCTTTCTAGATCAATTCAAATTCCTTCTTGTGAGACTATTTATCCCAATGGCTTACCTTTGGTCACACATAAAATTGGCTTCTTCAGATTTAATGAAATTCCATGATCTTGGCACCTTTGCAATACCTTTTCCAAGTCTCTTAGATGGTTTTTTATTTTCTTTGAGGAGGTAGTGTGGTTTTATAGGTAGATAACAATAATCTTATCTTTAAATAACCAAATGAAAAGTTCAGTGCTCTCTAAAATGTTGCTCCAGTGTTGATTAATCAAAAGGGCATCCTATTATAGGAGAATGTTCCCCATGACATGGTGAAATCCATTTTGTGTTGGTCACTTTCCTCCACTTTAATCTAATTAAAACCCAAGAAATTGTCTAACATTGACATCATCTTGAAGCCCGCTACTATCTGTAATAAGTGATCCATATTGGGTAGTGCGTAGTTGTCCTTGAGAAAAACTTGGTTAAGGTTACAAAAATCAATGCAAATCCTTATCTCTCCATTTGTTTTCTTGACAGGGATGATGTTTGCAATCCATGTTGAATGATGGATTGTATAGATGATTCAGGCTTTCAACATCTTGTCTATCTCCTTGAAGATGGCATCCTTAATCACGGGGTTGTAGTTTTGTTTGTTCTGATGGAAAGACAATGCATTAGGATTAAGGGGAATCTTGTGTTTGAATTCTCCATCCATAAAGTTCTTTAGGTCCTCGTACCCACATGAAAAAATCTCTTGATAATTCATCAACATCTTCCTCACTTCATTTCTTTCCTCTTCAGTGCAACATTTTTCAATATTTATCATTCTTGGCCTAAGACCACTACCAATATTCAACCCATCATATTCTCTAGTAGTTCTTTCTTTCTTTCTTGTCTCTTTGTTTTTTGATATATGCATCGTGTCTATTAAAGAGATTTCCAAGTGAAACCATATGACTATGGATTTTGTTCCCTTTTAGTTGTAGAACACCTATTTCATATTCCTTCTTACTTTCATGCAAGAAATCATAATAGGGATCTTTGCTTCCTTCAAAGTATGTCCTTGAAATGGTTCAACTCCTTCTAGGAAGAGTTGTATCTTGTGGTCATCTTTGAATACCCGCCATGACTCCACATTGTTAGACACATTAGTTTAGAAGAAAAATTCTACCTTGTATGTCTGGTCTCTTAAGTTAGAGTGAGGTAGAAGTAGGGATGCCAAGATTGTTAGTGCGTCAGCTCTTTAATTTTTTTCTCTAGGAACAACTTCAATCAAGAAAGCTTCGAATCCTTTGAGTTCATCCCAAAATCTATTTCTATAATTTTGAAGCCTATGATTCTTGATAGTGTATAAGTTTTGGACTTTATTTACAATAAGTTCTGCATCACCTAGAGCTTTAAGAGCTTTGACTCCTCTTTGTCTAGTTGCAGCTATAGCCAAGAACATATCTTCATGCTTTGCAATATTCTTTGCAATCTTGAGTTGTAATTTATATGCAAGCTTAGTTAAATTTCTATCAAGGGATACTAATACCACACCTATTCCAAAACCTACAGATGCATAACTTCTCTCAAACTCAAAAGCCCATACATGCAGATTATGAGGAGGCTTGGGTTCTTCTTTCATAACAATCATGTTGGTGAACAACATATAATTTTAAAATTCCATTTCTTGATAAATAATTTGAGCTTTTGGGTCATCATATTTCATCACAGTGAACTTCACTTTCTCCTCTAGCTCTAATTTGATCTTTTTTTCCCATGAGGATGATAACATGGGGCCAATCCAATTTTATTTCTCCACTCATATATAAATTGTGACAATAAAATACCATAGTTGGTTGAGATATCTGGCATTAGGATAGTCATTTTTAACCTTTTTACATGATGCACTACCAAAGCTACTTGTGCATCCTTAATCTATCCTATCAGAAGAACTTGCTAGGCATCCATAGAAAAACAACACCCAAAAGTTTTAGTTAAGGGAAAACCTAGTGCACAAGAAAGTGTAGTAGGCATAGAATTATCAGAGGCTCTCGAGTCTATTATAAAATTACTAATCTTATTGCCATTAATGAATAATGACACACAGAAAGGATCAAGTTTTTTCCCTAGAGAGGTAGGTAGGACAAATGACTCCTCTTCTTAAAATAACATAGGTAAAATAGACTAATTCTCTTTAGTAGGAGAAATAACACTAGCATTAGTATTAACACTACTTCCCTTGAAATAATCAACTAGCTTCTATAACTCAAAGGGATTAGACTTGAAATAATCTAGAGGAGAGATTTGAATTTGGGCATACTTACAATACTAAATGATATCAAATGCGTTTTTGGATTTATCATTTTGTTCTCCATGCAAAGTTGGAGGAACAAGGTCACTAGCTTTAGCAAAAGTAGATGTAGAGGCACTATTCCAAACTAGGATAGAGGAGGTTGTGACCTTTCTCTTTTGGTTCCTTTTCATCACAATCATGTGTGTTCCATCCAACATGCCAAAGCAATTTCCACCTCTTTTTGAATTTGACTAAGTAATAATTTCCAAAGTCATCAATAAGAGTCAAGTCATCTTTTCTTTCAGGAATATCTACATATATCTCATTTGTGGTGCTCATTTGCATGTATATTTTCATCTTATGACAAGACTCTCCATAAGGTCTATCGTAAGATGAAATATACACATATTCCCCTTCCTAGGAGTAGCCTCTATAGCTAAATTCTGTTGAGCAGGTGGTAATTGTCAGATCTTGCCTTCATTATTTTTCCTTGGAATATCCTCATAAGGATTCAAGTATGAGGGATCAGGTTGAGATATCTATCTTTTCAATAAAATCATCTCATTTGATAGTTTTTGCAACATTTCTTTTGCATTATTGGTACCACTGGTAGATAACCTTGTTTGCATTTCCCTCTTCCATTTTCTCGCTGCTATAAGATCATCTTCTAGTTCAGTTGTTGTGTTTTGAGAAGCTTTAAAATATTCTACATGGGCTCTTGCCAAACAAAAGCTAATATTCTAAGGCATGACAGTAATAAAGAATGTCTTCTGATTACTAAGACTTGGCCTGCTAGTAATTGGGATGTGATTAACTAGCTTGTTGAATCTGGATACAAATCTTTGTATTGTGATGCTTAGTTCTTTATTAACTTGAGTGAGTTTCACAAGAATAATATGCTCATCTTCAAGGCTCTTGAACCCTTCTTTGAATTTTTTCCTCATATCGACTCAAGTAGTGATACATTTGATTGGAAAGTATTGGAACTGGTCAACAACACCTTTAACCAAAGTCTCCACAAACATACAAACAACCACGTCCTCATGTTGTGGTGCCACAATACTATAGGCCATAAAGAATGAATTTATGTATTCCTTGATTGATACCTTCTTGTCACCATTGAATTTGGAAAATTTCTTTTTCGATGCTCATAGAAAGTCATTATTTTCTACTAGACAAAGTGGCCTATTGCATTACCCCAAGGTACTACCATGGCTCTAGGTAGAACATATGGAACAAGTTGAAAAGTCACCTTTGGTGGTGCGATTACTCCATGAAGTGTTAGAGAATTTCATATTTCTAGAGCCTTACTTTAGGATTTTAGAGGCAAAGTAGTCTTGCTTCATTTTTGATAAGTAGGGTTAGCCAGTAGAAATAGATCTTTTCAGATATTCTCCCATGAGAGATCCACCTTGGAATACCCTTTTCTACTTCTCCAGATGTCCTCTAAGATTAGAAAGTTAGCCTTTCTAAGCTCTTCGTACACAAAATATACTTAACCATGCCCCTTCACATTATTGGTGTATTCCAGATAAAAAATGAATCAACTTCTATCTATTTTTTAACAGTTCAATAGGTGCTTATGGTTGAGCTTTTCTCATCCTTCACTGTTGAAGCAATCTCACCCAATTCTCTAATATGGCTTCTTCATGCTCCAAAATGAAACTTGCCTTGTATATTCTTCTAAATTTCTCCTTGTCTTCCATGCTAGTGTAATTTATTACTTATATATTCTTGCTCATCTTGAAAGTCAAGGTTGGTATGTAGAATCAAGATTAAACCTTTATGAGGAAGCACCACATTTCCTCATTATAACACTATTTGTATTCACTTAAGTAACAAAGACATTTAAATTGGTCCCCAATAGAGTCACATAAAACTATTGGTTGACAATTTATGTAAGAAGACTTAGAATAACTGGGGGGCAGGGGGGGAGGTGAATCATTTATCCAAGGTCCATATTAACCAATTGAACAAACAAACACTTAAACAACTTTAGGTCTTATCATTCCATTGCTCAGTCTCTACTATGAACTATTAGTTGTTGGAAATGTAAGAGGAGTAACTAAGAGGGGAGGGGCAAATCAGTTACCACAAAAATAATTCCAAGTCCCTTAAATGTCAATACAAAATTCTCACTAATCCAAATCCTTGTATTACTTGGTTAGAACTAGATATGCACTGTAACTCAGTTAACAAATAAATCTAAAGATATTAATGTGTATTAACCTTTAGTAACTTAGTTGTAGAAACATAAAGCATTAAGAAAATAACATGAACACATGAGATGCCAAGATTTAACATGGAAAACCAATTTGGAAAAAACCACCAATGAAACTAGTTGCAACTTTTCACACTTCTGAAGTAAGCCTTGTTAGGAGCCAACCCTGTTAAAGGTTACAAAACACATGGTTAAGTGTGACCTTGTTAGAGGATTTAAATCACCCTATTAGGAGTGGCCTTGTTAGAGGTCTTCAAACACTTCTATCTAGAAATGCCACCTTGTTAGATGATTTACAAAATAATTTTTTAGTCAATTCTATTAAAAGATTTCTTCACTGTTATAAATTTAGATAGTAACAATGATTGACCTAATTGATGAAGAAACTAACTTGCAAATTCAAATCATTGTTCTAGTTTATCCATTGGATCCTTCTTGATCAGAATATTCTTTGGAGATCCTTGGATATTCTAGATATTCTATCTTTAATCAAATATCCTTCTTATTTCACATTTTTCTCATTGTTACAACTCAACATTTCAATCCATAACTTGAACTTTCATATATATAAAACCCAATGTCAAGTCGGCTTGAATACCCTTTAAAACAAATATTTAACATCCACTAGGTCAACTTGTATTAATCATTTACTTAACAATAGTATTTTTTTGTTAGCTAGCTAACTCTAAAAATAATCACTTGGGTTAATACTAAATTCCTTTGGTAGTTGACCTGACTTGGTTTACACTGGATTCCTTTGGTAACTGACCTACATTAGTTTATACTAAATTCCTTTGGTAACTGATCTAACTAGGTTTACACTCTGAACTGGAGTCCTCTTTAGTGCCCGACTGAGCTTGGTTAATACTAGCTGTGCTCAGTTAGAGTATGACATTTATGTAACATCAGTGATAATATGTAATTGATTTCAACATTACAAATGCCAACTAGTTGTCCACTATTCTAAAATAATAGACTTGTAGCATGTAGACATTAATCAGTAAAACATCATAATCAAATCTACACAAGTTTGACACTAGGATTTAATGTAAAAAGACAATTTGGGAAAAACCATGAGCAACATGTCACTAATTTTTACTCTTTTGAAGTGAGCCCTGTTAGGGGCCAACCTTGTTAAGGGTTACAATACACACTCTTAAATGTGAACATGTTAAAGGATATAATCACTCTATTAGGAGTGGCCTTGTTAGAGGACTTTAGAACATTTTATTAGAATGTCACCTAGCTAAAGGATTTACATAGACTATTAAATCCTTATGACTGTTAAGTCAACCTTGATTAAAGTATTTGAAATACTATTTACAATGGTTAGAAAATAACACCAGGGTTTGATCTATTAAGTACAACTTATTTTTCATTTACAAATATCTATTCAACTTTCATGTACTAATTTATTGTCTAACCATTGTCATCTCATTGTCTGATTCACTTGGAAATCCTTCAAGCAATCACCCTTCACTTATTCTTAGCTCGATTAATTCTTCTATTTATATTCACTAGTCAACAAAATCAATAGCAACTTCGTCTTTGGAACTCCTTCACATATGCATAGCCTCTCTATCTAGACACACACATGTGCACAAAATGTTTACCTCTATACCTCTTTAAATAGGTAATTATGATCTTTTCCCCTTTAAACACCACCATAGATCTTAGGGTTTATGATTTGATCCATCAAATATATTGAACTTGATTGCCATTTCATTCATCTCTATTTTTCTAGAAACTTCTCTTGGAATCCATCTCTTAGGTCATTTACCTAATCCTCTCTTAGAAATAAATGATCCAATTCATTGATCCTTATGTTCAACATGCTTTCCATATCCCAAGAAATCAAATTAGTCAGCTAGAAATTATGATTCCTTGTAAATAGATAAAATGTTGTTCCTCTACCAAGATTGTGTTGTGACACTCAATCATCATTGAATTACTCAGTTTCTATTAAACTTCTTTCTCAAAAAATACATTTTCACTCACTTGATATTGATGCTCAGTCAATAGTAAATTTTCTCAAAAATTACTATGGCTCAGTCGACACTAGCGTCACTTGGTATGTGCATCAAAATTCTTTAGTCTTGCACATTACTATCTTCTCCTCTTGCAACATGATTGAAATAATCAACACATTTTGTTAAAGTTCAACTAATCAAGTGTCCATTTTTAGTTTCCTCTTCATAACTCAACCTTTCCTCTAGGTGCTTTAATTATGAGAAACTTCTCAAAGCCTCTTCATTAATAAAATAGATTTGATACTTAGATTAGATAGAAAAATGTCTCACCAATAGGTTTGACATCAATGAAAACATAACAATTGTTTCAATTGTTGTTTCCAACAATTTCTCCCTTTGGCATTGATGGAAAAACCTCTTAAAATATTTTAGAAATAGTTCAAGTTAACATACAATCCAAAATGTGCACAACATGAGAAACACTATCAGATCTTCATTAATATCCTTAGTTTCATTCTTATCCATATCTCTGACAAAATTTCAAGTAAATCTAATGAACTCCCTCTAAGAAATCACTCCCTCATGGTGTCATAGATATTATCTTCTTCTAGATATATATCTCCCTCTTTGTATTTTAGATAATCTCCCCCTCTTTGACAATAATGCCAAAGACACTATCTCTCTCTCTCATACATCCTTCTCATGTAGTTACATTCATATTAGTTCTGATTCTTCATTTGTCATCTTCATATGACTATTCCATTATTGTGTCCTTCTTTTATACTACCACCTTATGGAACTCATAAAGTAGAACTGTCTACATCAATGTATAAAATAGTTTGATCAACACATTTGATGCAATGTTTCACTTTTTCTTAAGAAGATTTAACTAGGGGAATCACCCTCAGTTTACCTCTAAGATATTCATGAGCATCCTTAGGTAAAGATTTAGTGAATATGTCATCTATTTTTTCTTTCGTATTCACATATTCCTATTTCAAAATGTTATATACTTAAAGACAATAGGAATGTAAAACTTGATGCTAAAAGTGATGAAGGTATATTCCTAGGATGTTCCACTAAGAGAAAATATTATAAGTATTTGAACTCTAACACTAACAAATTTGTGGAAAGCACAAATGTGAAAAATGATGAATAAATAGAGAAAAATGAAGTTGAATCTAAGACAAAACTTGAAGTCTACAATTAATTCATATATGTGAATGATAGTGCTCCAAGCACTCCACTTGAACAAGAAAGGAAAGTTGTAGATCCACAGTAGGCTAGGAATGTCGTGTTGCAATAACTAGTTGTCGAGTAGTAGACTATGGGTGTTGAGAAACAAGTAAATGATGTCGAGTCATAGACAGAGGAAGCCAAACTTTAGGAAAGCAATGTCAAGTATGTAAAACATGAACTAGAACTCGAGCAAGAGAGAGAGCCAATAATATTGATATCATTTTTCAAGATGAACTTCTTGAAGAACAAAGAAGAAAAGAGCTTGTGTTAGAAAAATATGTAAGAAGAAATCATTCACCTAAAAAAATCATTGGAGATAAAGATTCTATTGTTATGATAAGAAAAAGACTTAGAAGTGATACATGCTTACTTTGTGAGTTTGAGCCCAAATTTGTGAAAGATTATTTGGAGAATGAAGATTGAATACAAGATATGAATGAAGGAATTGAATACATTGTAAAGAATAAAACATGGTCTCTAGTACTGAGAGCTAAAGATAAAAAGGTTATTGGAACAAAGTGGGTATTCAGGAACAAGCTGAATGAGAAAGGTGAAGTCACAAGGAACAAGACAAGATTGGTATACAAAGGATATGAGCAAGAGGAATGTCTTTACTATGGGAAATTTTTTTCCCCTATAGCAAGATTAGAAGGAGTTAGAACACTGCTTTCATATTCTACTTATAAAGGATTTAAGTTATATCAAATGGATATCAAATCTACATTTTTGACTGGGATAATTGAAGGAGAAGAAGTATACATAGAATAACTTAAAGGATTCATGGATCCTAGGAAGAAGAATATGGTGTGCAAGCTACACAAAGCTCTATATAGATTGAAATAAGCCCCTAGAGCATGGTATGAAATCTTGTATAATTATTTGGTAAAGATTGTTTTTTCAAGAATAAATGAGAACAACAATCTATATTCAAAGACTGACAAGAACAATGAGGTATTCTATCTGATTTTTTATTTATGATATCATATTTGGAGGCAAGGAAGCATTATGCAAATCTTTTGCTGATAAAATTAAGAAGGAATTTGAAATGTCAATGTTTGGTGAGATCAAATTCTTTGTTTGTTTACAAGTATATCGAATGAAGCAAGGTATCTTCATTACTTAGTCTAAATATATTAAGGAGATACTATAAATTTTTTGGTATGGAAGATTCAAAACTAGTGATTACACCTATGGTTAATGGACACAAATTATCTAAGAATAATGATTCTGGTAATGTGAACCAAACACAATATAGATCAATGATTGGTAAACTACAATATCTAGTCTATGCTATTCATAGAAGACCAAATATTGCATTAGTAGTTGGCATAGTTGCTATATTTTTAGCATGTCCTAAGGAGAATCACATGATGGGAGTGAAAAGAATATTGAGATATTTGAAAGGAACAAAAGAATATGGATTGTATTACAATAAGAGCAATGGATTTGAATTGTAGGTATTCACAAACTTTGATTGGGCATGAAATTTTGATGCTAGGAAGAGCACAAGTGGTGGAGTGTTCTTTCTAGGAAAGAGATTGATTTGATGGACATGCAAGAAGCAAAACTGCATTTCCCAATCAATAGTTGAATCCAAGTATGTGGTAGCAGTAGTGAACTATTCAAACATCATATGGATCAAGAAATTGTTGAAAGATATGAAGGAAGAAATTATTAATCTAGTGGTTATCTATTGTGATAACACAAGTGCATATCAAAGAATCCTATTATACACCTAAAGACAAAGCACATTGCTATCAAGTATCATTACTTGAGAGAACTAGTTCAAGATGTAGTGCCTACCCCTAGTTTACATTTTGTTATTATTGCCAAACTCTTTTAGGCTAATTTTATGCTTGATGATTCGTAGCCTTATCTTTCAGATTATCAGATATTGTTTCACATTTGGTTGATTTTATGATGAGACTAGTTGATACTATTTACTTCATGTATGCATGATTATACCTTATTCATTATTTTTATAGTGATTTTAATTATTTGATGATGATTAGTTAGATGGATTATCATGCATGTTTTCTTATGGATACTTACCCCATATTGCATGTGTATGGTGTGTGTGTATGTTTTCTTTATGTATGACATTTCTAATGTGGTTAAGGAAGGAAGTCATAGTCACCTGCTAGTCAGGATCTACATGATGCACCACTTCCTGCCATTGCCTATTTAGCTTAGTATATATGTGTTTGTACATGCGTGGATTTTATGCAGATTGTAAGTATCAGGTATTGACTTCCCTGAATTGCCAGGATGAGTGTACCCTATCACATTATCTCAATGATAAGAGAGGGGAGATAAATTCTTGAGTCCAAATCCTAACCTTTAAACTATTTATCCTAGAAAATTAGGACAAGCATCTGTGATGATTACCCTTCTGAATGCGTTGTATGACATAAATTCATGATTATAACCCTTGAGTTTGGTCTTGTATGTGGTATTTTATGTTGGGTTTTCGTATTTCATCTTGTAAGTCTTTTGTGATTTGTTTGTTAATTAAGTCAAATTTAAACATTAAATTCATGATTTGATTTAATGGAAAATTGTTATGATGTTTTAATATTTAATCATATTTAATTAATTGAGAAATTAATTAAATAAAAAGAATTAAATTTAAAGAGAAAATTATAGTTTAATTTTAGAGCGTAATAATATTTATTTAATTTAGCAATAATATATTTAGGAAATCATTTTTAAATAAATGTTAAATATTATTATCACTTGAGTTGATAAATATTTTATAAATTAACACTTTTAAAATAAATTAAAGAATGGAAAAGATATTAATTTATTAAAGAGTTTTAAAATTGCATTAAGTATGCATGAGATTTAAAAAATAATAAATTAATTAAAAAAGAGAAGGCAAGTGAATTTAAATAAAGATATTTAAAATTGCATAAAGTGTGCATGAAGTTTCAAAAAGTTAATAAGAAGTTAAAAAGTTGTGAGCAAGGAGTTCTCTTGAGTGATTGCACAATTAGTGCCCCAAATTTAGGAGAGAACTCCTAATTGAGGGTTCATTTTTGAGGTAATGCAAATTTTGGAGAAAGAATTTTTAGAGAGAAGGTTTTGAGAGAAGAAAATTTTCTCACAAATCTTTTGGGTGGTTGCGATTTTAGCATCAGAACTAGGTAGATTCTTGTGTTTTGATTCACCAATTAATTACATTATTTATTATCCCATCTTCTTTGTGATTGTTGAAATTTGTTTTCCAAATTTTGTTGTATGAATCTTTCAATCTTTTGTTTTGAATCTTTTGTTCTTTCATATCAAGTTTCTTCTATATATGTGAATGAAAATATCAATAGAACCCTCGTTCTGTAGATTTAAGAATTATTAATTTAATTGGGAAGGGTTTGAGAAAAAATGAAAATTGTAGAAAATAAATTTGGCTGGTTTGTCGTATTTTCCCTATCAAGGTATCGTTGGAATTGTATTAAGAATAAAAATTACATAATAAAAGTGGGAAGGGCTTTTGTTTATAAAAATTATTATTAAAAAAAATTTTTTTTTTTAAAAAAAGAATAAAATATATTGGGAGGGGGTGGGGAATCCCCACACCCTCCATACCCGCCTGACATTAAAGTCGCAACAGTAGGTTGGATTACCTACTGTAGTAGCAGTAAATACTATCGCTACAGGTCAAAGGCTGACAGGCCTTTTAAATATAAACGCATATGTATGCGATGTGTTTTAAATGATTTTAAAAAAAAGTTATTTTATTAGTAATTAATAATATTAAATTTTAAATTATTAATTATTATTAATTTTATTAACAATTTTATTAATATTTATAAATTTAATAAATGATTAATAAATGATTATATATAGTTTTTAATATAATTATTAATTAATTTAATTAAATATAATTTAATTAAGTATAGTTGATAATAAAAGTTATTTAATAGAGTGGTAAATTTATTTAATTATTATTAATACTTTTGATTTTAATGAAATTGTAAATTATTTTATTTAACAACAATAAGTATTATGTTAATATTTTAAATAAATAATTACCCTTGAGTTATTTGGAATAATGGACTTAAAATTGAATTAGGGTAATTGTGCTTTTTATTCAAATATAAGAATGGGGTAAATTGTAAGTCGTAGGTACTTGCAAACTCACATTGAAACAAATATTTAAACCTTACTATTGACTCAACCATGTGCTTTCAAAATCATACCAAACTATGAAACTACTATGTTATCTATATGTTGTCTATGTTTTTGGTTTGGGTTGACTAGAGTGTTGACTAGTTTTAGGATGTCTACCAGAGGCTTGGGAGTTATGTGATTGTGGTATTATGCTGATTTGATCTTAATATTTTAAATTCAACCATGGTAATGTGTTGGTATGCTCTATGATGAGTTTGATTATATTGATGGTTATTACTTTCAATATCCTTGTGGGATAACGAGATGAATGCTATGACATACTTGACTCAACCATTTTGAGTCTTCAATTAGTATTTTTGGGATGTTTTCTAGTTGCTTGTAAATAACTGATGGGTTATTGTTAATTATCTTTTGATACTTTCCAGTCACTTGTACAGGATTGAGGTGATATACTATGATTCTTTGATTTGTGCTTTCATGAGCTTAGGGTAGGTTATCTATATGTAATGTCGGGAAATGGTTTGCAATGGACGCTGAGGCTCAAAGTGGCTACCAGTGTAACCCATTGTAAGTTGTTCAATAAGTGAAAACACTACACTAAATGAGAGTAAAATGAATCTAATAAGAGTCTTTGTATGTTCTTGCCCATGCCTTGAGTGCTAGTACAGACTAGGATGGGAGTAGAGAGAACACTTGGTTGTGACCATGCATCGTTAGTATGCCTTCTCAGTATGAGAGGATACTAGTGCCACATAGAATCACTAAGGAGCCATGGTCAAGTTAGACTGCTAGGGTAGCTCCAGCATTGATTCATGTGATGAGACTTTCCCACTTACATAGTAGGTTTCTTACATGTCTATGTTTGCCTCTGGGTCTAGATGTTGATTTATCTTGGAACCTTTGAGTTGGATTACTTTTAAGATTTCCTAGACTTAGATATTACTTTTGATTTTTTGGATTGGTATCCTATTTGGGACTTGAGACTATCTCCTCAGCATGGTGGGAGTGGACCTTTTCGGGTTACCATGCATTTGGGTGGTAGTGCTTTTTACTCTTACCATTGAGATCCATTCGGTTATGCCATAGCTAAAGTTCTTGGTCTGCTTTTTCTTTCATTCTATCTTTGTGTATTATGATGGATGGTTATATCTTTATGATAAATGGTTACATCTTTATGATGGATGATTTCACTTATTGTATTGTATTTGTTTCATGGATCCAAAAGGGATGATGTAACCTATTTTTATGAATGTTTATTCTTTTAGCCTTTCATACCATGTGACATGTACAGTGGATGATTGAGCATTCTAAATTTATTGCCAAGTGGTATTCAGAACAAATGTATATTATTTAAATGGACTTGGACTTATAATTATTCTTTCATGTGGATGTGGTATTTATTAGAATTAGTATTATTTGAATTTAAATGTCACTCAATGTCTTGGGATCCCTAAGGAATGTAATCTGTTATGTTTTCTTTTGTATGATTGTATGTAATTGCTTTCACTACTTTATGTTCGATGTGTATGTTGTTCTTTAAAAAAAATTGTTTGGAAAATTTAGTAAAACTATAGGTTAATTCTTTTGGATCCCTTGGCAGGGAGTTACACAAGAAAAAGAAGTTCTTCTGAAAACTTTGAAATATTTTACATTAGGTGCATATCCATACCATAATTCAAAAGGTGTAGCAGTTGTACCTTTCTTGACTTGAACCCTATTCAGAGTATAAATAGTTTTAATTACAACTTCTCTCCAATATTTATACGACACATTCTTTTCTATCATCAATGTTCTATAATAATCCACAATTGATCTATTCCTTCTTTTAGCTATACCATTCTATGGAGGGGTCCTAGGTGCAAACATCTATCCTTTGATTCCTCTATCATTGCAAAATATATTGAACTCATTAGAAATGAATTCACCACTTCTGTTAGATCTCAAACACTTCAGACTCTTCCCTACCTTATTTTCAACTCTAGTTGAATACCACTTAAATAAATAAAAATCATCAATTTTTTCCTTAAGAAACATCAAAGTCATCATTCTAGAATAGTCATCAACAAATAGAGTGAAATATTTTTCTCCACAATAGATTTGAATGCCAGTGGGTCCACATAAGTTAGTATGAAGCTATTCCAAAATATCATCAAATGGATATATTTTTCTCTTGAAACTAGACTTTATCATTTTTCCCAATTGACATTGTTTACACGTAGCATTTTTAGGTTTCTTGAGTTTTGGAAAACTTTTTACTCTTTTCATTTTACTAATGCCAACCAAATTGTCAAAATTTACATGACATAACCTTTTGTGCCATAACCAAATATCTTCATATTGTGCAAACAAACATGTCTCATTAGATAAATTTAGATAGAACAAGTTACCTCTTGTTTGATCACCACTTCCAATCAATCTACCATCAACATCAAATACTTTGGCCTATTTGTGATGGAATTCAATTCAGTACCTTGACTTGTTTAACTATAACACACCTAACCGATTATAGTTAATTCCTTCAACCCAAAAAACATTGGTACATTTGATTTTATCAATTAGTTGAATTGACCCTTTATCTTTCACAAGACATGGAACATCAATACCAAATTTAACATAGCTACCCTTGTATGGTCCAATGCCCTCAAATTTACTTTGATCACAAATCATCTAATTAGAACAATCACTATCAATTATCCATTTGTCAATTTTTTTTACATAAGATATTAAATCAATTTTCTCATTGTCATAAAGATCATCTTTCATAGCAACATAGACTACCTCTTCATCATTACTTTCATATTCAGTATTAATTTTTTTATTCAACAATATAAGAATATTTCTTAACTTTATTCTTGGAGTCCTTATTCTTCTTGAAGTCTCAGTAATCCCTTCGTTCTTTTTACTTTCTCTCCTTCCTTTCATATTTTTCCTCTTTGTTAGGACACCTTGCAATAATATGAAAAAACTTGTTGCATAAAAAATAAATTATAGGAAGTTTACCTTTGTATTTTCCTTTGCCTCTTCCAAATATCCTAGCTATCAATGCTTCAAGTTCATCAAGTTCATCATCAGAAGCATCACTCCCACATTTTACATGTTTTCATTTTTCTTTCTTGCTAAGAATCAAATATGATTCAAAAAAAGATTCAATAGTGGTAGGAGTGTAATTATCAAAGTTAGACATCTCAAAAGAAGTAAGTCTACCAATTACACCTTCCAGAGTTAGGTCATACTTGAAGTAAATCTCAATTCTTGTATTGCAGAAAATATAATATCATAAAAAAGAAGTAGAGTTCTCAATGCCTTGCCAATTATTGTTTCATCTTCAATCTTTCCTTTAGATCCTCTAATAGTATTGACAACCTCTTTAATTCTTGCAATACTATACTATGTTCCCACCTTCTATGATTCTTATTTCATCAAACTTACCTCTCAAAATTTCTAATTTGGCTCTTAATAAATTTCATCTCCTCCATAGATGGTCTTCAATTTATCCCACATTTCCTTTGAATTCTTACACTCTTTTAGGTCATCGAACTCATCATAGATTAGGGCTAAAGTAATCTCCAACATTGACTGATTGTGTTCTTTCTTTTCTTTTAATGATTGGGCATTCAAAGGGACTATTTTAATGTCCACATATGCATTGTCTAGAAAATGCATTGCATCATCACCAATAATAGATATATGTAGCCTCATCAACTTTTTCCATGCAAGAAAATTTTCTTTGTTTAACTTTGGTACCTCTCTTTTGTACACCATGATCTTTAGCTTTGAGTACCTTCAAACTTCTCTTTACAAGCACCAACACTGTGATACCAATTGTTAGAATATTTAGAATAACTGAGAGGGGGTGAATTAGTTATCCAAGGTCTAGATGTACATATTAAAAAAACAAGCACTTAAACAATTTTAGGTCTTATCATTCTATTATTTGGTCTCTCCTATGAACTATTAGTAACTTCAACTAGCTATCTACTACTATAAAATAATTGACTTACATTATGTAAACATCAATCAATAAAACATCATAATCACATCCACAAAAGTTTGACACTAAGATTTAATGTGGAAACCCAATTTTGAAAAAATCACAAGTAACATGTTACCACTTTTTAGTCTTCTGAAGTGAGCCTTGTTATAAGTAAACCTTGTTAAATGTTATAATACACACTATTAAATGTGACCTTGTTAAAAGATTTAACCACCCTATTAGGAGTGGCCTTGTTAGAGGACTTTAGAACATTCCATTAAAATGTCACCTCTTTAAAGGATTTACATAGACCATTAGGTCCTTATGACTGTTAGGTCAACCTTGATTAAACTATTTCAAATATTGTTTACAATAGTTAGAAAGTAACATAAGGGTTTGATTTGTTAATTACAACTCACTTTGCATGTACAGATCTCTATTCAACTCTCATGTATTGATTTACTATCTGGCCTCCATTGTCATCTAACTCTATGATTTTCTTGGAAACCCTTTAAGAAATCACCTTTCACTTCTCCACTTGATTAAGCCTTCTACTTAGATTTTCCAGTCAATAATATTAGTGATAACTCTAACTCTTTGTAACTCCTTCACATGTGCATAGCCTCTCTATCCACACACACACACACACATGCACATAGAAAGTGCACCTCTATACCTCTTTCAATATGTAATTATGATCTTTTTCCACCTAAACACTACTGTAGATCTTAGGATTTATAATTTGATCCATCAAATATAATGAATCTGATTGCCATTTTGTTTATCTCTTGTTTTCTAAAAAAATCTTTTGGAATCCATCTCTTAGGTCATTTATGTAATCCTCTCTTGGAATTAAATGATCCAACTCATTGATCCTTATCTTCAACACACTTTACATATCCCAAAAAATTGAATTAGTTGGCTAAAAATTACAATTCCTCACAAATAGATAAAATTTTGTTCCTTGGCCAACATTGTGTTCTAACACTCGGTCATCACTGAATTACTCAGTCACTATTAAAATTATTTCTTGACACATTCAATGTCACTCAGTTGATAGTAATTCTTGATAAATAGTAACTTTTCTTGGCACTAACTATGACTCGGTTGACATTGGCATCATTCAGTATGTGTATCAAAATTATTTAGTCTTCTACTTTGTTACTTGGTTAAGCCTATATATGTGATCTATCTTTACTCACACTTTCAAGTCTTGTACATTATTGTCTTCTCCTCTTGTAACATAGCATAAACAATCAATACATCTTGTCAAAGTCTAGCTAATCAAGTGTCCATTTGTAGTTTCCTCTTCATAACTCAACCTTTCCTCTAGCTTCTTTTGTTATGAGAAGCTTCTCAAATCCTCTTCATCAATCAAATAGATATGCCACTTAGATGAAATAGAAAATGTCTCAGCTTCCATAAATGACAATATAGAAATTGTTTCAATTGTAGTTTCCAACAAGTTTGTTATTCTTTATATTTTGGTTTCACCTTGACTCTTAATTAGCACCCAAAACGGTTGAGAAATTGATTGTTATATAGATGGGTCAGTGTATTGACCCTATCACCACCCTTTGAATTTAAGGGTACAACTCCCCTATGCAAATATTTACAATGAATTTTTTTTATGAGATCCTATTTCTAAAATGGGGTTTGTTTTTAACCAGAGAGCATGTGAGGCAATTTCCAAGTTACCCGTAACCAAGAATCACGCAGGCATAGAATGATTTTAATAGCTTATAGAACCCACAACCATGAATACTTGTAAATATTTTTACTTATTCTAGATTAACATCTAATATGCATCTATTTCATGTAATGCCTCTATGCAGAACTACACTTATGGAGATGCAAATAAAACCAAGTGGAAACAAAGATATAATCAAAGACATTGAAACACTTAGATTATGCAACTTATCAAGATACAATAGTCCATAGGATAATCAAATTTAACATTCCAACATTAATTATGTTCCATTCCTAGACACAAGGAAAAGAGAAAGAAAACTAATCTAATCCATGCAAACATGAACAAGGAAAAATACATAGAACTAAAAGTGAGAGAAACACTAAGACTACCCTTAATTCCAAAACCACAATAACACCCAGATTATTATCTCTCAAAAAATTCATTATCAATTATATTCTCTTTACATGCATAGAAAATGAAAACCTATGATTTAATTGAACACCAAAATTTACACCAAAATTCATCGATCCTCCCATTCCCTTTTAAAGTTACAATATATAGGCCCCTTTTATTATCGGCCATCACAAAAATCTACATACATTTGAGGAGAATGCCAAGAGGTAGAAAAAAATGTGATAGAGACACATCTATAAAAAGAATGATTGCTTTAAAATCATAGGGAAGAAGCTAAAACACTTTGACTTCCATCAGTTTCCTTTGGGGTAACTAACTTGGCCTTATGTACCTTCAATACACCAAGTGCTATTATGATTTCCTTGACACTTGGAATATATACATTTTCAGCTGTAACAACTCTATAATCATGATCTTATGTTAGCTCCTCCACTATGTTAATGAGGGACTCTAATTTTTTTGAAGCCTTCTTCAATTTGCAATCTATTGTAGTCAGCTCCTCAATCTTCTAACTTTGATAGTTGGTTGGACTGGTTGCAAATTTTTTTTCTTCATGTGCCAAATGTCCACCAACTACCCATTCGAAGCTAGATATGATTTGGTGTGAAAATTCTTCAAGTACATGTATATCTTTTCTACAACTTTCTTTACTGATTCATGGATGTTCTATAGTTCATGTTTAGATTTCTCCAAACTCTCTTTCTTGAATTCCACTAATTTCTTCCAAGGAAGCAATGTCTCTTTCCTAGTTCTTAGGATTCCATGATGAACTACAACATCAGTCCTCATGTCAATTATCTCTTGCAAGAGTTTCATGTTCCCTATTAGTCTCTTAGACCTTGTTTGCATTGAGATCTAATGGGTGGATAGAGATTCTCTAAGTTTAAATGCATCCATACATAGATTTCCAATATTTTCTATCTGGGAAGGACCTTGGGCTTTCATGCTATCGATCCAAGCATGACCCTCCTGACCTAAATGCCTCTCTTGTTGCAGCCTCACCAATAAATTATTGATTTCTTCTATTGTTGGATCAAATGTGCTCAACATAGAACTATCAATTAGAAAGATTGAAAGAGGCCCAAGAATAGCTCTAATGTATTGAGTGAGCTCTTTATTTGAGGTCTTAAGAGTCGCCTTTTCCAACTTGAGTTCCTCCAATCAATCCTCAATTTTCACATTGGTGTATTTCCACATTTTGACCATTGTATCATGCCTCAGAGGGCCTACGTGATGTGTTTACACTTGGAAATTATTTGGGGAAAAATATTCGACTTCTCCTTATTTCTATGGCTCCACAATCTCCATCACCATGTGTCATATGTTCACATCTATCCCAAGAGAAACTAGTATTCTCGACCTCTTCACTCTCTATGATGGTGGTTGCTGCTACGTATCTTGGGCGATCAAATTCTTTGGAGGTGTACTCTCCTCCACTCGTCTCCTCTTCTTTTTAATTGTACCATCCAACCAAGAGTCAATTGTGAGGAGATTCAATGAGGAATGTAATGCTAAAGAATCAAAGAGCTTCCTTGCGATTGGAGGAGTTTCCTTCTTTCTGCTAGCCAGAGGAGAAACCATAGTCTTAGAAATAGAATACGTAGGGGGATTACCTTGGTTGCCTCCTTGTTGCTACTATAGTGTACCTTAAGCCTAACCACCACCATCATTTGGGGGATTCTCCTCCAAGTAGTTATTGTTACCATCCAAATTAATTACACAAATCACAGAGGGGTCCTTCCTGAAAATCTTCTCCTTTTCCTTTTATTTCTCCTTATCTGCCTCAGTCTTTCTCATATTTCTAGTGTTAGGGAGGGAGAAACCTCCATAGGTAGGGGTAGTTTGCACATTTTGTTCTAGGGGCTAACCACCACCTTCTCTATCTAATTGTTATGAGGGGCCCATAGATGTAGATGTAGTAGCTATTGTAGTTGAGGTAGAAGCAGATGATGACCAGGATGCACCTAAGGCTGCACCTGTAGAGGAAACAATAGAATCAGTTCTCTTCCTCCTCACTCTTATCCATTAAACCCATTTGTTAGTTCTCTTCAAAAATTTCTCCATTAGTTTCACCATATTATCGATTGTTGGGCCTTATGGAGGAGTAGACACAATAAGTGTTCCTTTTATCTTCTTCTCATACATGGAGGAAGTCATATTAAAACCATCATCCTCATTGTCATCCATGTTGATGTTTAAATTATATAGCTCAATTCTCTCATCTGTGAGCATGGAGAAGAACTTCTCCTTCGATTGAATTTATGTATGGAAATTCTCCCAATAGTCTTTGATATTTGGCACATGTTTGAAATTGCACCAAATTGTAGATTACTCTTTACATAGTCAACTAGATCAAAGTGGAGCCATATAACTTCATAATTTTGCATCTTATACTTTCCATCAAAGGCCTTAATTAAATTCTTTGCATTTTATTTGGATGCACATGAGTATGATCCAATAATGATTGGGAAGGGAATTCTTTCCTTTTTCATACCTCTACATAAGACATCCACCTCCATGATGTGCCAAAAAATCTCAACAAGAGCAATTTTTTCATCAGGGTACCTTCGCAACCTCCATGGGAAGCCATCAAAACTAGCTATTTTGAGGTATGAGAAGGCTAGGAACTATATAAAATAACTTCCAAGACGAGTGACCATAGAGATAGCTTCAGGGGAGAACCTCATGTTGGGATACTATTGCCACAAAAGCTTGCACCCTTGCCTAGTGTCTTTTACCTAGAGAAAACCTTGTGAAATATGGAAAAAATCTCCAAGCTGTGGGACTTGAACTGTGAGATTGAGTCTCTAGAGAAGGCCAACTTCCTTACTATTAGGGTGTACCTAATTACTCTTTGAGAGGAAAAGGTAGAAATAATGCATGAAATAAAACTACCTAATCTAATATAAAGGGGGCGATACACCAAAATAGTTTGTTTAGTCATATCTCTACCTAACAATGCACTATTCATCAATATAACCTCAAAATAAATTGATTTAACCTTTGTCTTAATCCAACAATCACATACAGATCAAAAACCAAATGAAATGCCACAAGAAAGGAACTTCACTCTATAAAATTCAAAGGCAAGAGTAGATACTATTATGCATATTAAAGAATGAAAATAAAACACCAACAAATGAAAGAAGATTTTACACTAATATTGATGGGAGAATGAGGTAAAGCAAAGGATTACATTCACTCATAGAAAAAAGGAAATTATAGTAACTGAGTAAAAAATACTACTACTATATAATTAGAGAAAAAATGACCAATCCTAAGAAGGGTTACAAAATCTACTTTTATAGTTCAAGCATAACTCAGATAGCTTCTACCCTAAGGAAAAACTCAAAAACTACATTTAAGGTTGTAGAGAACAATGACTACAAATCTAGGAAAGATCTGATCATGGTACACATCCAAATGTAGGAAAATCATATTATTCACCAAAAAAAACCTTGAGAAGATAGAAACAATGACCATTATAATTTTGACTAGGTAGACAGATAACTAGATGGTGAGGGGATTTTCCTTTATATTTACCATGCATGGAGAACTTTCATAAGTGGTTGTAGATGATCAAGAAGATCATATTCACCATTAAAGAGTTGTCTTTCTTTATTTTCAGCATACCAAGTCAGCCATGTCATTAGTCAATTGGAGTCAATCCTCAGGCTTCACCACATGGTCCAACCATATTAAAAAAAAATCCACCTTATCCCAACACTCAAACTTGTGTTGGCCTGCACCTTTACCCTAGTCGTAGCTTTGCCACCTTTTATCTTAATCAACTATTTAACCTCATGAAATTGCAAACCAATCAAACTAACTGTTATTGCTGCTTTGCAGTTTGTCTTTAACATTTTTCACTAACTGTTGTAGCCCGATGACTGCATGATTCTAACCCTTCACATTATTGCTGCAGTTTTCCTCGCTAATATCAAATGTTAGTTACCCTGTGAAATTGTGAACATAACTACCACTTCTCATTCACCACCTAGGCTCACTATGACACATGTCAACCTATCATTATGTCACTATGACTAAAGATCTATCAAGTTTTTATAGTGACATAATGATAACCCTTGATCTGGGAAGATCACATGACCATGACAAAACCCTTTCTCTCTGTGTTTATACCTGCAATGAATAGGAACTTGACAACTGGAGCTTCATTTATGGTAGAAAATTTTGGCAACTACCTACATAGCCTAGTCTCGCCACCTCCACATGTCAAACTATCATTATGTCACTATGAGTATTCTTTGTGCAGTTTCTATTAGTGACATGATGATTTCCATTGATCTTAGAACCGATTGATGGTGTTGGTTGAAAATTTCAAGAACTTAGTTTAGTTGTAGAATGACCAATTAAATAGGAATACTTGTCATCTCCTCAAACATCCTTACAAGTTGCAAAAGGAATTGGCCCACTAGGATGTGTGGCATGCTGTCATTATGTCACTATGACTAAATTTCTTACAACTTTTCACAGAGACATAATGATAGCTGTAGATCTATCTTCAATCTATGGTTCCCAATGTTCACTGACTACTGCACATTACTTGAAATAAGAGGCCCCACTTGGATGTGTGTCATATTGTCGCTATGTCATTATGAGAATTTTTCGTGAAACTTTCCATAGAAAAAAAGAGACGTTCATTGATCTCTTTAGATCGGATGGCTAAGAAGATGCGGGCCCATCGAGATATTTATAACATGAAGCAACCTAAAGACTTAGGATATAAAGATAAACCAAGGTTTTATATGTATCCTTATAACATTAGAATTTTTGAAAAATTAAAAATTTGAAAAGATATCATCATTGGCCATGCTTGATAGGAAAAACTCAAATTTTAGCAGGAGGGAAAAATGGCTAACACTTTTGGCAACTCAAAGGGTATACTAGCTTGCTAAGTATATGGCCAATGACCTTAAGCATCCATTGGGCTATGTAGTCATAAAAATGAGGTCCTACACGCACTAAAATTGGCAAAAACTACAACCGTTGTCTTCTCTACAACTGCAAAAACTTCAAAATTTTCTATCTCACACAGAGAAAAACATGTGCTCGTGCACTTATTAGAAAACAAGAGATTACCTAGTATATATAAAAAACCATAACCCTCCCTAGAAGTAGGGTTTGAGGTGAATCCCATTAACTAGAATGGGTAGAACATCACCATTGGGCCTAGATAGATGAAAAGAATTGGCCTCTTTGTAACTCGTGATAACATAAAGACCACTCCACATAGCATCAAATTTGGAGTGCCTGCTTGGTTTGGATTTTTCTACATCACACTTGAGAAAAAGGTCTCCCTCTTTGGAAACCTCTTGTCAAAGCTCTTTTTGAGCTATTCCTGATGAATTTCAAGTGTCTGCATAACCTATTGTCTCTTTTCTTCTAACTCCATCAATTCTGCCATCCTGACTGTCATAGCATCATCCTTAATTAGTTCTAGTTGATGAGCTAATTCAAGAAAGGGGAACTCTAATGAAGTAGGAAGTCTAGCCTCCCTTCCAATTACTAGCATGAAAGGTGAATTCCCTATTTCTCTCTTAGGTGTGATTCTATCAGCCTAAAGGGCAATGCTTGATTTTAAATGCCAACACTGTTGGTTATCCTTAATTATCCTCTTCATGATTCCTGACCAAGTTCTTATTGGAGGACTTGGCCAAACCATTGCCTTGGGGGTAGTAATTTGAGGAGGTGCTCATATAGATACCATGATCAAATTCCCAAACAAAAATGTGAGCTTCAAGAAAATACGTACCATTGTTTGATATTATTGTTGACATAACACCAAACCTGGCGACAATTCCATCAAGGAATTCAACCATTGAAGTCTCTGTGGCAATCTTCCAAGCCACTACCTCTGTCCATCTTGTAAAGTAATCTATGGTAGCTAAGATCCACTTGTGACTAGAGTTGGAAGGTGGATTGATTGGACCAATAAAGTCTAGCCCCCATTGGGCAAATGGTTGATCAACTTGAATGGGGCAAAGGGGAAGAGCTACTAACCTTTGTTTAATTGAGAAGAAGACAAACTTCTTACATTTCCTTACATGTTTATAATAGTCATGGAACATAGTTGGCCAATAATAACTAGCTCTCATGACCTTCATGTCTGTTGTTCTAGCTGAGAAGTGGCCACCATCAGGGCCATCATGAAGCTCTTTGATTATCCTATCTATTTGATCAGGGTTGACACATCTTAATAAGGCTCCATTTAGATCCTTGCTAAAAAGAATCCCACCCATTAGGAAAAAAGGGATATACTACAATATGAATTTCCTTCTTTTGGCTCTATCTAATCTTTGTGGATATCCTCCTCCCAACAAGAAGGTTTTCATGTCATGTATCCAATTGTTCAAGTTTTCATCTCCTACTGATTCTACTTGTTCTATAACTAGAGAAACCTCCTTGGTTGTCTCCTAGGATGAAATCATTTGTTCATGCAATGCTTTACCTCTTACAAGCTTGGTGATCTTGATACCTATGTCATACTCCATGATCTAGTGATCCATCCAACCCTCTTCTCATTGACATCCTTATTTAGGAGGAAGTCCTTCCCACTTGCATGAAGGACTTAGAGTTGGTTCTTGTTGTGAGACAAAAGATGCTTGAATTTCTTTAGAGCTCTTATATTAGAGAGGACCTATTTTTTCACATAACTATACTTATCTTCATAATCCTTTATCCCTTCACTGAAAAAGGCTATAGGTTGTTATTCATTAGCATCATTTAGGTATGCCAAGATAGCTTATACACTTGACTCATTTCCAAGAGTATAGAGAATAAAATCCTTATCAAAGTTGGGATTGGTAAGGGTAGGAGCTAATGCTATTGCTATCTTAATCTCTTCAAAACTAGCTCTCTCCCTTCCTTAGTCTAGGTGAAGATCATATTCTTTTTTAGCATAGTTGCAAGGGGCTTAACCATGGTAGCAAGATTGAGGATACATCTTCTTACAAAGTTGATTCTACCAAGGAAGTTTTGAAACCCTCTTTTATGAGTAGGAAGTGGGAGAGCAAGAATTTCCTTTGTTCTCTCTGGATCAATAGTCAAGTCCTCCCTAGACACAATATGTCCAAGGGTCAAAGTACAAAGTTGTGCCACCTTTCAAGCTAACTTATCAGAAAGATTGAATTTGATTATTTCTATCTAAAAATCAATTTTGTTTAGACATATGATCTAGATAAATTAATTCTAGCTATGTCATATATAGTCTCACACTTTTTCAATTGGAAATATCTATTAAATGCATGTTTTATACTAGTTTGTATCCAATTACTAAAGAAAAAAAATTATTTCAAAAAAGTGTTGTTTCAATAACTCACACTATTTTTTATGATATTTTATAAATAACATATAAACACCATTTTGTAAAGCTCAGAGTCAAGACTATTCTCATATAGAGTTTATAGTGTTTTAATTAGTTATAGTATATTATAATTTAAAATTTTTATAACCACATATTTTAACACTTGAAAAAATATCGATTTTGAGAAAGAAAAAATATTAAATCATATCAAAATTTTTTAAAAATTATATGACGTTCTGGAGGAGAGAGTCCTCTTCTAGAATGTATAATTTTTTATCCTGGTTAGAATAGATTTGTTTTGAAAAATGTGGTGGGAGATGAAACCTATCAATTTTAGGTGAGTTGAAATTTGAATCATTATAAAAGAGAAAATATAGGTCTAAAACCAATTTTAATTTTGATTGTTCTAGCTATATATGTTATCTATAATAGAGTCTAAGATCAAAGGGAAATACGTTTATTTCCATATAGTTTTGTGGTGGGAACTAGACCCCTAATTTTCAATATTTTTCATTAGCTAAAATATTATCTATAGAAATTAAGAAAATATATCAATTCCTATTCCGAATAATTTTCAAAAATTATAATCCTAAACTTCATTCATTTCTACACATTTTATTAGTTTACTTCAGTTTCAAATTCAAAATAATAATATCAATTTTATGTCATTCAATGTGAATAGTTATACTTTTGTGAGCCTTTTCCTTTACAATAGGTTGACACAGGTTTGTGCTTTTATCCCCAAGTAACTTTCCTTGATAGGTGGCAAATACACCCTTGCTTGGATTCAAGGATACACCATATTCTCTGCATTTGATGAATACTTTCCCTAGATGACCAAAATGATCCGCCACATTCTTGGAGTAGACAATTATGTCATCAAGGTAAACCCAAACAAACCTTTCAAGCATGCTCTTGAAAGCCATCTCCATTTCCTTTTGAAAGTTAGCACTTGCATTAGTTAGTCCAAAAGGAATCTTACAATAAGCATAGGTACCCTATTTAGTAGTGAATGCTATCTTGTATCTATCAGATTCTTGGACTATCACTTGGTTATACCCTGAAAACCCATCTAAGAAAGAAAATATTTCTGAACCACTAACTTTGGATAATATCTACTCTATGGAAGGGAGAGGGTGGTTATCTTTAAGAGAGGCCCTATTAAGGTCCCTATAATCTACACATAGTCTAATATCTCTAGTCTTCTTCCTGTTGGAAATATTCAAGACTATGCTAAGTTATTGAGAGGGGAGGGGTGAATTAGTAACTTCTAAAACTTTAAAAATTTCAATAAACCAGTTAGCATTTAATTCATCACATCTGATCTAATTGCATGTATGAGAAATTGAAAATATGAAAGCATCCACAACACTTGAACACAAAGATTTCATGACCCATAAACCTTCCAAATAGAAAGTAAAACTGGGGTGGGGATGATACCCACAAACTTTAGTACTACAACATAAAGTTGGCCTATTAAGGCTTACATTGATCCCTTCTGATGATCTACCCTATTAGGAACAATTGGGATTGCTAGGTCCACCTTGTGAGAGGATTTACAAACACACAATGAAGTATGCATTCGGTAAAGAGATTTATAAAAGACTATTAGGTCTACCTTGTTAAACGATTTTGACTAGTTCACCTATTAGGATGAAACAATAGATCATTGACTTGCAACTAAGTTTTTGAATAGAGATTCCTTAGTGTATTGATCACCTTTCTGTGATAGATTTGTCTTTGCTGCTCCTTGTACTGATATGGACTTTATAATTCTTTATCATTATAATACATATGCTCACACATTCACATTCTTGCACTTTCTTTCTCTTTCTTACTTTTTCATACATTGGATATGATACAATACATCACATATATATACCAATGCAATTAAAAAAATTACAAAGTCAGCCATGACACAAGTTAACACAAATATTACAAAGTCAGCCCACATGAAGATACTTAGTTTATGAAGATTGACTCGGTGAGGTTCTGATGCTCAGCATCCACTGTCACTGCTTGGCATCATCATGCTCTTGGTAGACATAGAAGCTTAGTCCATACTGATCACTTTCAAGTAATCTTGAACTCGGTTTGCACTGGTGACTTAGTAGATATTGTGCAACTTGGAAAACACTAAATCACTTGGTTATTATGAAGTAGCTTGGTTAACACTAGCTTCACATCACCAAAACTGCAAATTTGGTAACCATTGATAAACTTGGTGCACACTGAAATGCATGGTTTGAATTGCTGGACTTCACACTAACTGAATCTACTCGGTAACCACTGGGATTAGTCCAAAAGATTCGATAGCAATAGTAGAACTCAGTGGCTACTGAATTACATGAAAAACACTGTAGACTATTTAATGAGCTCAGTACTATACAAAATCTAAATAAGTGTGTTTGACTAATAAAAAACTTTATTGATATGTGAAAAATCTCCTCCTTTGGCAATAGTGACAAAAACACTTATTAGCCCAAAACTAAATACCTTGTATTCATCACCATGTGATACTAGCTTGGTCTATTTTTGAGATTTTTCAAAATTGATCTTTGTAAGTATATACAGAGTATTTCTTCACCATAGCATATTTTTCCCCCATACTATGTGTTCCACTATGTTCATGTAACTTTTCTCCCATATAATAACATATCTCGCCTGGTAACTTTTCTCCCATATCTCATCTCCCCTTTTTTGATAGTAATGCAAAAGATTTATTCTAACACATTTACACAGAGAGACCAAAATGAGATAAGAATTCAGAGTGTACCTTGAGGGTAATTTCCAAGGTTTTATCCTAGTTTTCTTGCAATACCTTGCATGTATGACTGATAATTTGTACTTCTATTGATAGTTCAATCATGTGGTCAACAAAAGAGAAGTCGTTATCATGGATCAAAGTCTTTGAATATACAATGTGTTTTTGCATAGCATCCATAATTGGAAGGATCATATTTTGTATATCAACCAATGTTGAACAGATCCTTGCTTCTTCTCTTAATAATTTAGCTTGCATGTCTGAAAAAAATCTGATCTTCTTGAAATGTGAAGAGCTTGAACTCGGGTCAAGTTGCAACTGCTGAGCACTTGCCTTATGATCTATATCAATTTTGGACAATTTGCCCTTTACTTCCTTAGTATATTCAATGACATCATATAGTTTTTCAAAAAGTGATGACACATTTGAACAAGATGCCTCAAGATTGACCAAAATTGTTAACAACTTAATTTGATAAATGGCTATTTCCTGAACAATGTGCTCTAGCACTTTATTATTGAATTTCTTTTCAAACTTTTCAGCTAGCTTATCTTGAACGTCAGTGTCCTCATTGAACTTTTGGATTGCCTCTCCAAGCTGAAACAAAATAGGTTGAGAAGAATCAACCTCAATTCCTATTGCCTTAGACAAAATATTCTTGGCATCATCTATAATCTTATACTCTCTGTCTCTCTCCTCTCTCAATCTTTGTTGTTTGGCCTTTTCCTGGAGGAGTTCACCAAATATGTGCATTTGGTTTGTAGAAAGATTGTAGATATGCCATTTGGGAATTACTATTTCCTCATCCAAATCTATATCTTCCTCTATCTCCTATCCTTTCAAGAATTTTTTACTTGGTTGAACCTTAGGTTCAACTATCCTTGCACTTATTGCTTTTGTGTCCAAAATAGAAACAATAGTGGACATACTTGGGCTTGTGGTAAAAATTGATATAGTACTAATTGATGGAATACTTACAAAAATGCTTGAAGAATCCAAAATTGATGAATTCAAAATTGTAAATGTTAAAGTAATTATTTTTTCTAACTTATTAATTAAATCACTTTGATTTAATTAATTAAGTTGCCTATTACTCTAGTTTTCTTAAGCTATCTTGTAGGTGCATATAATTAATATTTTATTAATTATATTGTGAAACCCTAGCTTTTTTAGGCTTTAGTTTCCCTTTTCGGGTTTCGTGATTCCTTTATAAGGATTCACCTCTTTGTATTTTAAACATTCACTTATTGGATTATATGAGATATTGCTCTTTGCATGTCCATAAGATGGATCTGGCTTTTTGGCCTCCTTGATTTTTCCTTGCCTCTGTTCTTTGCTTCATCCATGTGACAGGGTTATGCATGCAAGTGTTCTTGGGAGATTAGTTTTTCACCTAATCTAACATGGTATCAGAGCTAGCTTGCTGCTCGCTGTTCGTGGTTTGTTGAAGCATTTCAGAAGCTATTTTTTTTGGAGCAGTGGGAGGCTGTACGGAATTTTTTTTTTTGAGCACTTTGGGCTCAAATGGATGCTTCCATTGGATTCGAAAGGCCATTTGCAGTCAAAATCCATATAAAATTTGTCCATTTTGGACACCGTTGGTCTGAGAGGCAATTTTTTTTTTTTTGTCCGACAGGGCCGTACGACCCCCTGCATGCAGTACAAGGCGTCAAAAATAAAAAAAATTGCAAAAAAAAATCTTATTTCGGCTGTTTTTTGTTGGAGTTTTTTTGTTTTTTTATTATTTTTTTTATTAAAAAAAAAAATAATTTTTTGCATTTTCAAAGGCCCTGGAGGTTTTTTCTCTGTAACTTGAGCATACGGACGTATTTTTTCAATCCGAAAAATGCGCCGAAAAGCTAGTTCCAAGAAAAAGATGCTGGTATAGGTGTTTTTGGATTTTGATGTAGTTTGGTTGCCTATTTTGGTAGTCAAAGCCAGATATTCTGTTTTGCACTCCGGGAGGCGTATCTTGAGCTTCCGATCTCCGATTTTGGACTTCTTTATATTGATGGAAAGATCTTTCTGTGCTCTTTCCAATGATGCTAGTTGTTGTTCTAGATTCTATTCTAGGCACATCCTATTAAGTCTTTTTTGTTTTAGCATTTTGGTGGATATCCTGATTGTTTCAGGTCCGAAGATCGATTTTGTTGCTTCAGTTGCTTCGTTTTGGGCTCTACCTTTTGTTGTTTCAGCCTTATGTTTTTTTTGATCATTGTTGATATTCTTTGTAAGCATCTTTATGCAACGCACTAAGATAAAGTGCCACTCTTGCGTTTCGGGATCCTTTTCATCATTGTGATTTGTTGTACTTGCACTATTATATAAAGTGCCATGGGGGATAGTTGTTTTCTGCTTATAGGCCCTCTTTCTCTAATTCCTCATGCAATTTTGATGACATGTGCCTTTATTTGTGTTTTGTACGTCACTCTCGATGTGTTTGGCTCCTGTGTTGTAGGAGATTCTTGGCCCATCTTTTCAGCTGCCTGTCACCTCACCTGCCTTAAGGGGAGGTTATATTGCTGTTCTATGCTTCTTTGGTTGATGGTTCGTGCCTTCTATTTCCATGGAGGTTCCTTTGGTTGATGGTTCGTGCCTTCTATTTCCATGGAGGTTCTACAGATCAGCATTTTGACAGAGTTTTGCGGTTCTTCATGCTTCAATGATTCTCATCTGATCTCTTTGTTCCTTCTTCTGGAACATTCTTTTCTATCTCTTTTTGGAGTAGGGTTTTTCCCATGTGGTTTTCTCTATTTCTCCTCTTTATAGAGATTTTGTTGTGATTGGGTACCTGATCTGGCCTTGTTGCCGGGACCCAATTCTCTTTCATAGCTGTGCTAGGTTAGCTTCCTCCCAAGCTTCGCTTAAGGGGGGGTGTTAGAGTAATTATTTGTTCTAACTTATTAATTAAATCACTTTGATTTAATTAATTAAGTTGCCTATTACTCTAGTTTTCTTAAGCTATCTTGCAGGTGCATATAATTAATATTTTATTAATTATATTGTGCAACCCTAGCTTTTTTAGGCTTTAGTTTCCCTTTTCGGGTTTCGTGATTCCTTTATAAGGATTCACCTCTTTGTATTTTAAACATTCACTTATTGGATTATATGAGATATTGCTCTTTGCATGTCCATAAGATGGATCTGGCTTTTTGGCCTCCTTTATTTTTCCTTGCCTCTGTTCTTTGCTTCATCCATGTGACAGGGTTATGCATGCAGGTGTTCTTGGGAGATTAGTTTTTCACCTAATCTAACAGTAAAATCCAAAAATAAAGTATACAAAATTGGAGAGCTTACCATGGATGTACTCAAAACTATAGAAGTCAAAATTGGAGGAATGAAGACTAAAGAACTCAACTTAGTGGATGAAAAAGGAGTCTAAAACTCGGTTGATGAAGTGGAAGTCACTTTTGTCAATGATATGCTAAGTTGATTGGGGCAAAGAGTGATTGGACATTTGATGTATTAGTGGTATTCACAACAAAACTTGCTGAAGCTATCTCCATACTTGATGTAGTTAGTAATTTTCTTGGGGAGTGAGGAAGTGAGGCAATGACTATAGTAGCTATCTTGACTAGATCAGTCTCCTCATCATCTTTCTTTTCTTCCTCAGTAGCTTCTGGACCTTGATCCTCTTCATCTTCTTCATTATCAAAATGAGTCACTTCTTTAACATTTTCTTCCTCATCTTTCTCCTTATCTTCTTCTTCATCAACATCCTTTAATTCAATTGGAAATTCACTTGGTTTATGAAGATGATAAATATTTTTTCAAGTGTTTGTAGAATTTTTAACAACATGCTCAATATCTTTAATCAAAACTAAACAAGTACTAAACATTAGAGTCAAATTTTCTTCATTTTTCTTTAAGGAATCTTTCACCTCAGCATCTTATATGATTGGTAGTAACTACCTTAGGGTTTTTTCATAAATGTCTTTTTCTGTTTGCATGGAAAAATCCCATCTTGGATTAATCTTCTCTAGCAATTCATTAGAGACTTGAGAAGCAATCTGGTCTGGTGAGTACTTCCACTTACCATTTTTCTCAATACCAGTTCTTCAACATGCTTTTACTCTGCCTCTGTCCTAATTTCATATTTCATAGATTTGAAATTTGTTATTCCAAATCCTTCTTCCAATTGCTTCAACTTTTCCTGGAAGGTGGGTGGAGGTCTGCTGAATACAATGTCACTTCCTTTCTTTTGTGACCTCCTTGTGAAGACTGCAGTGGATGATTTTGTAGGCTTGGTGATGGTCACCTTGCCCTTTTTATACAAAAGTTCTTCTTCTTTCTCAGATTCTTCTTCATCCTCTGTCTATTCCTCATCCTCACCTTTGCCCTCGGTTAACAAGAGAGGTGCACTAGATTTCAGTTTGGCTATCCTCCTCTTCCCTTTGTTAACTGCCTATGAGAGCTTTATCTCTAGCTCAATTATTTCTTTAGCCTCTTCATAGGTTCCAAAATAAGGGGCCTTGGGATCAATAGGTTCATTGATAAGGGCTTCAATGACATCCTTGGTCTCATCAATATTTATCTCATAGCTAAGAGGTTTGATCCACACAATTCTAGGCTTAACTACTTGAATATATACCTTATCATAGTACACCATGAAGAACCCATCATCTTTGTAGTTTTCAACTAACTTTATCAAAATTTTGAACCTATTGTTCATTTTATTTTTGAACACATCAAAGTATTTTTCCATGATGCTGCCATAGTTCTCACCCATTTCTGCAATATATTCATTTATTTGGTAACGTACAGACACATCTTTTCTCTAGACTATAATGCCTTTGGAATGGAAGAACTTCTGGACATAAAAGAATAGACAGGTTAATAGAGAACCAAATTTGCATGAATTATTCTTTGAAGTTCTAATACTTTCCATATTCTTGTTGAATTACCTCAATAACAGCTTAGCAAGGTCATAAGATAAGTTGTTCTTCACCACTTTATACACCAAATCCATAGCTTCACATGATACACTATTAATATGGCTTGAACTATATATCTTAGGAGCAATAACATAAATTCCAAACTTCAACTATACATTAGTAACACTACTTATTTTCATACCTCTTCCATCCCACTTAGCTAGGGTTTTCTTCTCCAACTCTACTTGACCTAGTGTTTTAGTTGTTTTGGCTTTGGCAAGCATGGGAAGGCCAGTGATTTGATGAACCATTTTCTTGGTTATCAAAATTAGTTTCTCTAGCTATAGTTGTCCATTATGCACTCAGCTAAGGATATATCTAATCCATTTTATTTAAAATTCTCGAGGCATATGGGGAATATGTGTTAATTCTTTTGCTTCCAAATGTTGATGCTTGGGGTTCAAGGTTCCATCAACACATAACTGACCTAGGGCATCATCCATCTCCAAAGTACCAATTTCTTGAATTGCACACTTAAAATGAGTTTGAATGTTGTTGACAAGAAGTACCTTGGGAGGGATTTGGGATTGAGCTCCGCTTGGGTCTAGGGTTTTAGAAACCATGGGCACGAGCTTGAAATTTGACGCTTTCCATTCAAAACCTCAAACCAACATATTAGACCCTTTCTTGGCCTTGCTACTACTAGATGCCATTTTCTCTCAGTAGCTTGAGAGAACTTTGAAAATTTTTTGTAGGAAATTCGCTCAAGTCATTTGATCACATAGAAAATAGCTCTTCGCAATAGCACTCAAAAATTCACCGTGAGAAATGAGTTTGATTCCATGCCTTTTGTTAAAATTTCACCATTAATGCTCAATACAATGGTAAATAATTTTACATTATGCTTGAAAATCTGTCATCCACTACTTTGTATTGATCACTCAGTGAAGTCCTTGCAACTTAGTAACCATAAGTGCCTTTGTTACTCTCGACCTTTCTCAGTAGAGAAGGTAACTTGATAATAAAAAATACTGATCTTGCTAAGTAATCCCTTTGTATCTTGTATACAGATTTGGATCTTTGTCACCTTTCAACTAGAATTGATTCAGATGTCTTCTTTGATAGCTTGGTTCTAATTCTTCGTTGAGAACTTAATTAGGAATGGTAGGGTCACCCAATTCTTGAGTGACTTGACCATCATTGCTTGGACCAATATCCTCGGTAGACTTAGGAATCTATTGTTGTCTCATCTACTTTTGAATGTTACTAGCCTTTGCTTTCTTCTCATCTTCATTTTTACCAGTATTCATACAAATCTTGGCAAGATGACCAAGTTTTGTACAAATGAAACATCTTTTAGTAGTATCTCTTTTCCTCATATGATGTTTAACACAATTCATGCCAATGTGTCCAAATTCTCCACAACAATAACATCTACACCAGGTATTGTAGTCCCAACCAAATATTTCTTTCACAATTTTCTCTATAGGATTCAATGTCTTTATTTTTCATTTCGATGCCTTGTGACCATGCTGATTGCAATTGTAGCATTTTCCATTGAATTTTTCTTTTCCAGTACTCCAACATTTTTTTGATGTATGACCTAACTTACCAAAATGATTGCAAGTAGGTCTTTGATTCTTTTGAGCACTTTGTTTGGAGGATTCACCTTCTTCTTTGTATCCAATTCCTACTTTTCCTTTTTTCCTATAGAGGTTTTGCTCATTCAATTAATCCACTTCTGCTTGAAATTTCATCATTCTTTCATTGATTTGCTTCTAAGTGTTTAGGTCATTTCTCAATCTTTCACTAATTTTTTTTTCAAATCTCAACTCATTTTTTATTCTTTCATTGATTTCTCTTTTAAAATTTAGATCATTCCTTATTCTTTCATTTTCAAATATTAAGCTCATGATTTCCTCATTTGCATTGGAGAGCTGATCAATAAAGTCTGCCTCCTGAAGGGATTGGTTTTGGATTTCATTTTTCCTTCCATCCATCTCTTCTTTTATCTTGTTTTTCTGTTTTGAGATTTCACATAACCTTACTAACTGAATTTCTTGTTCTCTTTTCAGCTTTCTTACTTCTTTTGTAGTAAGCCATTCTTCTCTAGGAGTTCTTTGATTGCATGATTTGCTTCATTTGAGCTACTTGATCCAAATTTTCATTGTCAGTAGCATTGTCAAGTCTGAATATCTCCATATCCTTGATCTTTTCTCAAGCTATTAAACTTTCTCCTGAGAACCACAATGCTCTGATACCAATTGTTGGAAATATTAAGACTATGCTAAGTTACTGAGAGGGGAGGGGTGAATTAGTAACTTCTAAAAATTTAACAATTTAAATAAACCAATTATTATTTAACTCATCACATCTGATCTAATTGCATGCATGAGAAATTGAAAATATGAAAGCATCCACAAAACTCAAACACAAAGATTTGGTGTCCCAAAAACCTTCCAAACAGAAAGTAAAATTGGGGTGGGGATGATACCCACAAACTTTAGTACTGCAACATAAAGTTGGCCTATTAAGGCCTACATTGATCACTTTTGATGATCTGCCCTATTAGGAGAAATTAGGACTACTAAGTCCACCTTGTGATAGGATTTAAAAACATACAATGAAGTATGCACTCGGTAAAGAGATTTATAAAAGACTGCTAGGTCTACCTTGTTAAAGGATTTTGATTGGTTCACCTGTTAGGATGAAGTAGTATATCTCTGACTTGCAACTGAGTTTGCTAATAGAGATTCCTTAGTGCATTGATCACATTTCTATGATAGATTTCTCTTTTCTTCTCCTTGTACTGATATGGCCTTTATAATTCTTTATCATTACAATACATATGCTCACACATTCACATTCTTGTACTTTCTTTCTCTTTCTTACTTTTTCATACATTGGATATGATATAATACATCACATATATACCAATCCAATTAAAAAAATTACAAAGTTGTCCATGACACAAGTTAACACAAATATTACAAAGTCAACCCACATGAAGATACTCAGGTTCTAAATACTGACTCAGTGAGGTTTTGATACTCGACATCCACTATCATTGCTTGGCATCATCATGCTCTTGGTAGATGTAGAAGCTTGGTCCATATTGATCACTTTCAAGCAATCTTGAACTCGGTCTACACTGGTGACTCAATAGATATTGTGCAACTCAGCAAACACTGAATCACTTGGTTACCATGAAGTAGCTCAGTTAACATTGGCTTTGCATTACCTAAACTATGAACTCAGTAACCACTGATAAACTTGGTATTTACTAAAATGCATGGTTTGAACTATTGGACTTCACACTAACTGAATCTACTTGATAACCACTGGGATTAGTCCAAAAGACTTAGTAGCAACTGTAGAACTTGGTGGCTATTGAATTACATGGCAAACATTGTAGACTATTTAATGAGCTTGGTAGCTATATCAAATCTGAATAAGTGTGTGTCACTAATAAATTTTTTTACTGATATGTCAACACTTCGTAATAGGAACAAGGTTAGATATCCAAGAGGAATGCTTAATAGGAAAAAATATATTATCCTCTATTAGTTTGGATAACTCCATTCTCATCATAGGCTCAATCTTAGGTTTGACTGGTCTTTGCTTTTGCCTGACAGGCTTTGCATTACTATTTAAATCTATGGTATGTTGAAACAAACTTGGGTCAAAATCCTTTAAATAATCATATGTCCATGAAAATACATCATTTAATTCTTGACATAAATGAAAAAAAATTCTTGTTCAACTTCAGATAATACCTTTCCCAAATTGAGAGTCTTTCCATGAGCAATTGCGACTAGTATGTGATCATCTTTGTTCGCAACCAAGTTTGAGCCTCTCCTCCTTGCTTGATCATCAGGGTTGAAGATACTCTCCAAAGTGATTAGGTCTTTGGATAACTTTTTTGATTGAGGTTCATGATTTGGTCACCATATTGGCTTTGTAGCCTAGATTGGTTTCTCTAAGATAATTCTATTTCACTTTGCAAAAAATTGATAATATGCACATCAGAGTAAAAAAAACTGCCTATTGGTATTATTGTTTGGGATTATACTTTTATGTGTTGCTCCTTTTCATCTTCAACATTCTTTGGTACATCATAAGAAGCACCAATGGCTATGAGCTTGCCAACATGTTTGTTTTCTCTTCTAGGGATGCTCTGGATGTTGAATGCTTAAAAACCCTCAAGCAGATCCCACACCCTATGCTTATATGATTTGAGAAGATTGTTCTTGGTAATATTATGGCTTCTTACTTGATTAACAACTAGTTCAATATCCCCAAATACCCTTAGAGCCCTGATTCCTCTCTTTTGTGCAAGTTGGAGACCTTGGATTAGAGATTCATACTCTACCACATTATTGGTGCAACTGAATTGGAGCCTATAGGTAAAATAATACTTCCCCAATTCAAGAGAGATGAGCATGACACCAAATCCTAAACCATTCTTGCTCCTTGAGCCATCAAAGAATATGCCCCACAATCCATCAATATCTTCTTGTGTCTTCATGAGACTAGGAATAGGGGTCCCCTTTTCCAATATACAATATATGCCAAGGCCTATCTTTAGAGCCTCATGTTTTGGATCAAATTGACAAGCAATGGCCTAATCATCCAAAAGATAGTCAGACATCTTTCCCAAGGAAGTGTTAGGCTCATGAGATGTGTATCCTTCATCCTTCTTCCTAATTGTACAATTCATATTTATAGGGCTTGGAGTATAAGTCTCTATGTGATTAAGGGCCAAAGGGTCTTCTCTTAAGGAAGCTCATGCACCATATCTTGTCCTAAAGAACATATAGGACCAATCTGCTACAATGTGACCTCCTATTTGCATAGTGAAGCCTCTAGAAAGACAAATGGGAAAATAAGGTTCAACCTCAGCTACTGATATGTCTTGGGTTATAGAAAAACTAGGGAAAGAATGCAATGCCATCTTCACTTTTTTTAGGATCCCTATAGTCTTGATAGAACTACCATCTAAATGAAAGACATCCCTCACCATTGGTTCATACTTAATACCAAGAAGGTTAGTTATACATTTAGGCATTACTAAACTACTCGCCCCTAAATCTATCATACAATTATGGACTAGTTTATCTCCTATGATCAAGGAAACATAAAAGGGAGGAGGCCCACTTTTCTTACTTGTTTCTCCCCCTTTTATTGGCTGCATCAAGCTAGTTGCACTATCCTCACTAGGTGGTTGATCTTTCACTTCTATGTTCTCTAGCTCTTGTTGCAGTAGCCTCTTCTGTGATGGTATAGCAATGAAATCCCATATAGAGATATTGACATTAGTCTTTTTAATTTTATCTACCACATTGAAAGGAGTATTAGATACTTTGAATGAAGCCTTGGGAGTTGTGGATAGGTGGCTGAATTTGAGAAGTTTGAGGTTTTGTAGACTTCTTGTTGCTCATATCTTGCCTTTGTTGAGGAACAACATTAGATTGTGCATTCATCACTGGCAGATGAGGAGAAACATTTGAAGTTGGATCTTGAATTGGTGGATAACATCTCCAAAAAATCTTCTTTTACTTCTAGTATTATGAGCTATGGCATCATGATTAACATGGTAGTGTTCCCTTGAATGATGGTTCATGAAAGAATAATCACCTTGTTGTTGTAGATGAGAATCATCAATAGGTTGACTAACATTACATTGTTTTCCTATTTCTTTCTCTTGTGTAGTCAAAGCTAAGTAAGACTCTACATTCTAGCACATACAATATCCATAGGAATAGTTGCATGAAGGGTAGAAATCTTGATCTTGAGCAAGATTATTTTGAGGGACTAAAGCCTTGTTTGGGTTTGTATTTGGAGTAGGGGCATTACAAATAGGTCTATTTTGATTGTAGGGAAATGAATTTGGCTTCAATTTGGAGGCCTATTATGTATGGGACCTTGATATTGAAGTGGGGGAGGCTTATTGTTTTGATCTTGTTTCCTTTCTAGGGTCACCACCTTGTTTCTCATCTTCTATATCACTGAGAAACTATCCTCTAGCTTCTTCTCTTGACCCTGCAACTTCTTGTCTATATTTTGCATCATGAACTTCATCATTTATTCAATTTCATCTATTCCATTTAAAGATGTGGAGGATGAAGGGACAATAGCAAGGGCATGACTTGTAGATGTGGTAGGGATAGAGGCTACAGTAGGCTAATGATTGGGCATGTTAGGAAAAAAGGCATTGGAGGCCTTGGAACTAGCTTCCCTCCTCGTGTCAAGATATTTTTTGCTCTTATAGTGATTTCATAGGCATCAAGTAAAGTATCCCCTCCCATAGTTTGCATTGGGGTAGCTATGCCACTATTAAAGGCTCTAAGGTAATGCAAGAAAGCATTACTAGGGGAAGGCTTTACTGCAATAGGTATTCTATCCCACATATTTTGAAATCTATAATTAAAATTAGTCATATATTCATGGGGGGCTCTCTTGATAGTTGTCAACTTCTCTAAAAGTGATAGGTGATCACTTTTGTCTTCAAAGTGCTTGCAAAGTCTTGCTCCTAACCCATCCCAATTAGTAATAGAGTTGTGTGGTATACCTCTATACCATTGTAATGCTTTTCCCTTTAAGGATGAAGCAAGAATTATAACAAAAAAATCATTCTTTGTAATACCATGTCTATTACAAACATTTGAAATCTCTTGAATATGTTCTATAGGAGAGATGGAAGTTTCACTAGTGAAATCAGGTATACTTTTGAGAGCTAACACTGGGATATCATGTCTTTGAGCGAATAGGAGAGGACTCCCACCATGGAAGGTGGAAAGTGCATGTGCTCTAGGCTGTGCCATATAGAATAATGACCTATTTAAAAGAAAAGATGGCAGCCTAGGTTGTGATCTATCAACAGCATGAGTGGAAAGGGATCTTGAAGGTGTATTTATTACTGCTGCACTCCTAACTAGTGATAGATATAATCTATTTCTCTTTCTTCCAGGTTTTGAAAAGAGATTTTAGTGTATTGAAAATTACCTCTAGGAGATGCTCTTGTATGAGCCTTGGGCATGAATCACAAAAATTTGGTTTGGAACCAGATGTATTGTAGAATAGAGTTGCCAAGTACTTGGTAAAAAAGAGCCTCTTGAAGGCCTAGAATATTGAGAGAAGCATTATCTTCTCAGTATGTATTTGAAATTTCGTTCTTGACACTAGTGAGATTAGAATGCTTCAAATATTAGTCCCCCTAGGTGTGCCAAAAAATGTTGTCACAAAATCTTGCACCATTTCCTAAAGTTTTTCACTTAAAAGAATCCTTGTGAAACATGGAAACAATCTCCGAGCTATGGGACTTGAACTGTGAGATTGAGTCTTCAAAGAAGGAAAACTTCCTTACTATCAGGGTGCACCTAATTAATCTTTAAGAGGAAAACGGAGAAGGAATGCATGAAAGAAAACTACCTAATCTAATCTAAAAGGGGTGATACACCAAAATAGTTTGTTCAGTAATATCTTTTCCTAACAATGCACTATTCATCAATATAACCTCAAAATACACTGATTCAACCTTTGTCTTAATCCAAGAGTTACATACAGATCATAAACCAAATGAAATTCCACAAGGAAGGAACTTCACTCTATAACATTCAAAGGAAAGAGTAGATACTGTTATGCAAATTGAAGAATGAAAACAAAATGCCAATAGAGGCAAGAATATTTTACACTAATATTGATGGGAGAATGAGGTAAAGTAGAGGATTACATTCACTCATAGATAAAAGGAAATTAAAGTAACTGAGTATAGAATGATACTACTATATAATTAGAGAAAAAATGACCAAACCTAAGAAGGGTTACAAACTATGCTTTTATAGTTCAAGCATAACTTAGATAGACCCTAAGGAAAAACTCAATGACTGCATTTAAGGTTGCAAAAAACAATCAATACAAATTGGGGAAAGATATGATCATGGTACACATTTAGATGCAGGAAAATCATATTATTCACCAAAGAGAACCTTGAGAAGATTGAAATGATGGCCATTATCATTCTGACTGGGTAGATGGATAACCAGGTGGCAAGGGGAATGTCCTTTAAATTTACCATGCATAGAGAATGTTCGTAAGTGGTTGTAGATGATCAAGAAGATTAGATGAATGCCATTAAAGAGCTATCTTTCTTTGTTCTCAACATGCCAAGTCAGCCATGTCATCAATCAATTGGAGTCAATCCTTAGGCTTTTCCATGTGGTCCAACCATATTGAAAAAATTTCCACCTTATCCTAGCATTCAAACTTGTGTTGACCCGCACCTTTACCCTAGTCATAGCTTTGCCAACTTTTATCTTAATTAACTGTTTAACATTTTGAAATTGCAAACCAATCAAATTAACTATTATCCTTGCTTCACAACTTGCCTTTAACATTTTTCACTAACTATTACGATCTGACGACTTCATGACTCTAACCCTTTGGATCATCATCATGGTTTTCCTAGATAACATCAAATCAATAACCCTAAAAAATTGTGAACTTAATCTCCATTGCTCATTTGCCACCCAGACCCACTAGGACACATGTCAACTTGTTGTTATGTCACTATGACTAAAGATCTATCAATTTTTTATAGCAACATAACAACAACCCTTGATTTGGGAAGATTAGATGACCATGACAAAACCCTTTCTCTATGTGTTTATACATGCAATGAATAGGAACTTGATAGCTAGAGCTTCATTTATGGTAGAAAACTTTGGCAACTCCTTGCATAGGCTGGTCTCACCACCTCCACATGTCAAACTATTATTATGTCACTATGAATTTTCTTTGTGTAGTTTTTATTAGCAACATAATGATGTCCATTGATCTTAGATCTGATCTATAATGCTAGTTGAAATTTTTGAGAACCTGGTTTAGTTGCTAAATGACTAATTAAATAGGAATACCTGTCATATCCTCTAAAATCCTTAAAAACCACAAAAGCAAGTGGCCCACTGGCATGCATGGCACACTATTTTTATGTGGCTATGACTAAAGATCTTGCAAATTTTCATAGTGAAAAAATGATAGTCATAGATCTATCTTCAATCTACGGTTCCCAATATTCACTGACTATTATGCATGAATCAAAATAAGAGGCCCCACCTAGACACATGTCATTATGAGAATTTTCCATGAAAATTTCCATAGTTACAAAGACCTTGGTGGGCCCACATCTTCTCAGCCATCTGATCTAAAGAGATCAATGAATGCTGCTTTGTCACATTAGAATATTTGAAAATTTGAAAAGATATGATTGTTGGCCATGCCTGATAGGCAAAACTCAAATTTTGGTGGGAGGGAAAAAATTGCTAATAGATACCTTGAAATTCTTTGCACAACCTCTTTGTGAAGGGATCATTAATCTTCATCGACTCCTGATAAATTTTATCAGGTTTCAAACAAGGATAAAAGTCATAGAATTTTATTGATTTATCAAATTCCTCAACATGAGGTAGGCCTAACATCATGTAATGAGTTTCCAAAGTGTATAAAAGATATGAAGACATATAGAACTGCCTAAAGCCTCAAGGTGAATTCATTTAGCTAGTAATCTCATCAGTAATTATCTGGGCCCAATCTATGTATTTCCCTTCTACATATATCACTTGTACTAGGAAGCAATGGTGCTCAATGAAATTCAAGACTTTTCCCCCTCCTCTCAATCTTAGTAGTAGGGCCAAGATATCCACAATTTCCCTTGTCAAATATGTGCCAAAGAGTCTCTTCAAAAATTCACTCTTCTTGCTTCTCAGGGTTTGGAACCAAGTTTCCATGATGTCCACCTGCCACAAGCTCTTCTTCTCATTTTACATAGAAGCAAATGACTTGAAATCAATATCATGAAATTTATCCCTAACTTGCATTTTGAAGACACTCTACATGAGATCCCTATCAAAAGTGAGTAGAATATAGTTATCTAGAATTTTAATTTGTTTGGTTTTTGGATTGTATTGTATAATAAACTCTTGGATCAATTTTGGTACCTAGACTGCTACCAAAATTCCCGCGACCTGTACTGATCCACTCTCCTCCAATTTTTGAGTAATTAGGTGGATAGGTTGAGCATTCAACCTTCTTTAAAAACAATTGAGATCAAAGAATCTAAGGTAACTATTTATGTAACTCTTCAATTTACTCTAAAGACTAGGAAAATAATCATAGCCTCCTGCTCTAATTGCCATGACTTTATATTGATGCTCAAATCAAGAAACAATCCATACTTAGAATGAAAATGATTGTTGTAGAATAGAGAACTATAGTTATCCACTTTCTTATCTTTATTGATTTCAAATCCAATCATTGGGCTCAAGTTTATTGTGTCACATGAGTGAAGAGTGGCCCATTAAATTTAGAATTGACCCTTCTTAGCATAGTGATCAAATTTTCCATTAATATGGTGGATTAATGGACAAAAATGATGTCAATCATATCAAATACAACTTAAATAGAAATCCATACAATATATTTCATGAGATTTTCCTTTTCAAGTCTGAGGTAGCAAGAAACTCTCTTTTCTATTTCCTTTATCTTATTTAATCTTTAGAAAATACCTTCTCCATGGGAGAATCCAGGCATAAGAGATAATCAATTTTCTTTAACTAATTCACAAAAGGAGACTTAACCTCACATTTTTTTTATCAAACTACTTAGCTAAGTTATGAAGGTGGCTCTATCATTTCTTTTCTGATGAGTTGGAGGAGTTAATGATTTTTCTTTATATTGGGAACATCTCAACTGGGCTTCTCCTTTAGGTGACATCATGTGAGAATCTCCACTTGGAATATTCTCTCCTTTCAATCAAATTTCCACAAAAAATACACCTTAGATTTTCTTGTGGGAGAAGTGGAAATTGAGTTTCTTTTTTGGTTGAAGACACAACAACAAAGGTGGAATTCTAACAATGTGAACATTTAGACTTTTTTCATCTTTAGAAAGGCTTAGGATCCTTCTATTCTTGAAACTATATTCCTTGGCATCTCCACTTGATCTTCCTTCAAAAATTTTCTTGTTGGTGGTACTTCTTCTAGATTTTGGGAAATCATTGGGAGCACATCACCTCTGGGTGAAAGAGTAGCATAGAAAGTGCTTTTCTAAGGGATTGAAAACTTAGATGAATCTTGAAAGTATTAAAGATATTTTTCTCTCTTCTCATAAAAGGTGATGCTTAAAAAAATTCCTAGCCCACCTAGGAAAATGTGATCTTGACACATTTGATTTATGAGAATCCCACACATTGGATTCGAGGAGAAGCTGGGATAGTGAAATTCTAAAATACTAGGTAACAAAGGGAAAGACGAGGCCAATGAGAAGAAAGAAATCTAAGGATAGATTTAGAATTAATCTTTATAATTATTTGGGATTGACTAGATGCCACACGTGAAGCTTAAAGGATGGACCAAAATAAGGGCAACGTGTTCTTGTGGCCATGGTTAGAAATTTGATATTGATCTTAGTTTAGTTTCTTGGCATTGAGTAAATTGATACTTTTTTGCATACTTCATGAAATTTTTATGATGCATTTGGAGTTGGAATGGATTTATTAGTTATAGGTTCTTATGGACACTTAGGGATAGTGGTGATGTTGATGTGTCTTGGATTAGAGATGTATTTGTTCAGACAATTGATAGTTTAGTAGGAATTATGAGGGAAATTCACCTTATATGGACTCGAGAGGAGATTTTTATTAGATTACTCTTGGATAAAGACATAGATATATTGATGAGAATTATCATTCCCCACTCTTGGTCTACTCAAAAATTTACTAGTTGAGAGCTATAGCCCATTATTTATCTCAGATGCATTATGGGTATGCACATCTTTTATTAATACAAATCTTGAGCTATGGTAAATGATTTAGTTTTGGAGGGTTTAATTTGAGAGATGGTTTAGAATTTTTTATCACCTTGTGCATATGTTTTTATTATGGCTGAGTTTGGGAGATGGTTTATATTGTGCATATTCCTTGGTTTAGAAATGGTTTATAGTTTCTTTTTGTGAGAGGCTTACATCCATGATTAGTTATTTGGTATGGCTTGGGTGTTTTTGTGGCTTATTTTTTGGATATTCATAGAGGAGATCTTACTTGACATATTTTACATCTAGAGGTGTGTGTAGAAGTACATGATCTACAAGCTATTATTTGCATGGTTTCTCTTTGGTCTTGGTTGTCTTCGCAGATGTTCATTTTCACTTGCATTATTTGAGATTTAGTGGAGATTATGATCATTGGTTTGTGTTCATGAATGTCATGTGATAGATGACATGGTTATTCTTTTATCATTTTTCTTTGTTGGTTGTGGAGAACTTGGGAGAGTGTTGGAGACTTTTTATGATATTTTTTTCTTATAGGTTAATGGCTTGTGTTATGGATGTCCATGATACTACATGGTTTCACTTCTATGAGATGTTGCTAGTGGAATGATTTCAAATTTGATATTATCATTTACAGTGGGAGATTCTTCATGTGTGTGTGTGTGTGTGTGTGTGTGTGTGTGTGTGTGTGTGTGTGTGTGTGTGTGTGTGTGTGTGTGTGAGTGTGTGTGAGTGTGTGAGAGACATTTCTCTTGAGGTTTGTAATTACAAGTTATAAGATGAATATGTTGATGATGTGAGATTCACTTAATGTGCCTTTGGAGGGGTGGATAGTTGGATGGGTTAAATCTTTTTGTGGGTGTTATTTCAGCTATGGATTTTCACAACTATGGATACATGTGATTATCTTTGGGCCAGGTATTTTTTCTTGGCATTTTAGTTGGTATAAAATGTTATGAATCTTATTTGAAAGGTTAGGTGGATTTCTCTTTGGATGGCTCTATGTATATCTAGTGGTAGTGGCATAATACAAGGTAGGATCCTTTATGTTCAAGATGCTACTTACTTTGATTTTGTTATAGGTACCTAGATGGAGCACATGGTGTATTTTGATTCATAATAGTGTATGTGTTAGGAGGAATTGTTCCCTTGTTCATTTGTGTGGCTACAAATTGAATCTATGCAATGTATACAATAAGCGGGAGATTGTTGAGATTATTTGTATCGTAAACATTGCATAATATCATTTATATTGTATTATTTGATTTTATTATGTAATGTTTAACTTAGGAGCACCAAGATGGATATGCAACATGTAGAGATTACCATGAAATATTTCTAATGAGTTGTTTTGACACATTATGATGATATTTGATGTAATTATTTAATATTAGAGAAAAATAAATTAAATGTCCAATATTAAATGTGGGTTACTATAAATTTGGTAGCACATAGTTTTAACAAATAATTTATGTAATACCACTTGGTGGTTTTGTGCATTCTTAATGTTGATATATTTCATTAATATCCTGATATCTTTGATAAGATTTATAAGTTAAAGTGATACCAGTGCATAGCTTTCTGGTCTTTGGGTGTGCCAGTTGCCTGTATGTAAACTGTGTTTGTGCTTTCTCTATGTGAAACATCTCACTAACTTTAATACTTTCCACATGGTATGTTGTAAATTGTATATCTTATGTTTTTTCTTGCTTGTCTTCTTGTGATACTATTTCCTATACTATATATGCTCGGGTCTATTCTAGGTGGGTTTTGACAGAGTTTAGGATTCTTGTCATAGGGAGTGTGGAGGTCTAAAAGAGATTTTGTTTGAGCACATGTCATAATAACATGAATTTTTTATAATTAAAAACATGACATCTATTCAAACTGATATTAATAGGAAACATCTACTTCAAATATTACTAGAGCATGCCTTAGATTAAGAAAACATATTGGCATAAATCTCTGAAAGCACTCAATGCTTATTCTGGATTCAATAATCAGTATTGTGTATATCATGGTTTTGCCTTGAAATATTTTTGCATTAAAATAATGAGTTGGTATGTTCAATTATAAAGTTTTTTTTACGATTTTGATAAACGTGAGTTCATCTGCTTATGTAGTTAACTGAGATGTTGTTTCAAACCTTGTCATTTTTTTTCATGAATCCTAGAAGCCCATCAAGAATAAATTCAAACCATTCTAAAGCAGAATTTTTGTGTGGACATACTCATTTTTAAAAGTATCACTGCATGAGAAGGTGAATAATAAAGAATGGGTGTATTCTTTTTCAAATAGATGATACCTTGATAGCTTGTAGACATTTTTGGCAGACATTTGGAACCATTTTTTACTTTTTGTAGTCTTCCAAAAGAGATGACTTCTGAAAAAAACATTCATTTTCTTTGTTTGAGGAGATTTGAAGTATGCGAATGAAACTTTGTGCATAAGGAGCAAGGGTATTTTTGACATAACGTTTCATTTAGAAAGGAGTGGTTATTGATTGAAAGTGGCATGGAGGAATTTTGAGAAGTTTTTATGAAGATGAACTTTTCTTTTCACCAAATTCTGATCTTTAACAGGGATGGGTAAGAGGAGGAATATTTCATTGGAGCAGTTAGGAAGTAGAGTTGGTGTTCAACCATTATATGCCTACATTTAGTTGAACATTGTTATGCAACAATATTCATTTTCTATTTCAAATAAATATGGTATAATCACTGGTTGTTGGGTTGTTGACAATCACATGGTTGTGAATATATACTTGTAACATCATTTGTAGAAGCATTTGTGTTATTTTTATTTTTAAAATCTTGTGTTGATGTTTGTGGTCATTCTTTCCTAAGTTTGATACCATAATAGGTTATAGCCTCTTTTTCTTGGTGTAGGTCAAAACCTTTGATGTATTAGGTTGCAACCCTCATTTGGAGATTAGTGTATCGTAGTGTTTACCCACAAGAGTTTACATGAGATAAACTTATGTTTTCTTGTCATTGGTGCCCTTTTTATTTGTTTGTTGTTTTGAAAAAGTTTTCAAAATAATGTTTTACCCCCTCCCCCTCTTAACATTTATGTGCTCTTTAATCAATATCAAAATGTGGTCTCTCTTTCAAAAGCTTAAAAGCTTGAGAGTAGGTATATCCTATGTCACCATGAGTTCTTTGAATGCTTTAGAAGGTCTTTCTATATATTGTGCATCCTTATTTGACAAAACTTACTCTTTCTTTTGGTCTATAAACATGTAGACTTACATTATGTCATTAGGTTATGATGTTTATCTTAGTTTGGTAAATGGCTACACCATTCCAACTCAAACCCCTACCAGTGCTGATGATACATTTTTTTTTTGAGAATAATGCTAAGGCTATGAATTCCTTATTATATGGATTGAGTGAGTTTGAACTTGTTAAATTTATGCATTGTACTTTTACAAAAGAAGTATGGGGCAAGCTATTTAATGCTTATCATGGAGACAAAAAAGTCAGAAAGGCCAAGGTTTAAACCCATAGAGCTATTTTTGAGTCTTCACATGAAAGAAGATGAGAACGTTATTTCTTATTTTCTTCAAGTTGATGATGTTATCAGTGCTTTGAAAGGATTGGAAAAAACTATTATAGAGAAAATTGTAATTCAAACGATCCTTCACTCTCTTCCAATGAAATTTAATGCTAAGGTTTCAACTATTGAAGAAATGTTTGATTTGGCCACTCCTACCATGGATAAATTGCATTGCATTCTAAGTTCCTAGGAGATGAGAAATAACATTGAAGGGACTTCCAAAAGTGAGATGGTGTTCAAGGCTTCAAACTCTAGTAATGCAAAGGAGAAAATAAAAGTTTAAAACTTAGATGAAGGATCAAATGAAAAAATTTCATACCTTGTAAGGAATCTAAAAAATGGTCTCAGAAGGAACAATGGTAAGATCACCTTGAAGTGTTTCAATTGTGGGAAAGAAGGCCACTTTGCATCAAAATTTCCCTATGACAAAGAATATGACAACCAAGGTTTAAAAAAAAACACAAAATGTAGGAGGACAAAATGATTTCCAAAATGTCATTAGAAAGATGATAAATCAAAAATAATTGTATACTCTAAAGATGATAATGATAATACTTCCAAAACTGACAATAATCCTCCAAATCATGAGTTTTTATTCATGGTTGTTGATGACTTGAACTGAGAAGTGCATGATAATTGTGGTGTTCCCAAGTTTGATGGCTCAAATTTCTCTATTTGGAGTTTTAGAATGATGACTTATATCAAGGCTCTTGGACTTGATTTTTGGGTAATGTGTTTCAACTAAATATGTTCCTCCTATTAATCTACAAAGTTCTCAAGAAAGAGTGACAACTAATGCAAAAGTTATGAGGGTTAGAAAGTAAAGGTCACCAAGATAACTGAGAGGGTGGAGAGTTGAATCAATTATGCAATTAAAATAACTCTCAATATCCTTATTAATTCCAAAACATATACATAGTAGAAGCAACAACCATAGAAATATCACCATGGATAGTAGCACTAGATTCGTTAGCTAGGGAAACCCTTGATTTAGTACATATCAGTCCCTATTAGGAGACTTCAAATCCTTGTTAGGACTTTATTAGGAAGATAAATGGACCCACTATCCAAATAGGCTCAATACTATCCTCACTGAATGATACAATGGTACATCAACACCATCCAACAATAACTTCTTTGCTAGATATAGTTCTTTGTCCACTCAGTGTACCTAAACTGCACCATTTGCTATTGTGATCAAAATATGTTCACATGTAAGATCACACAATACAATATCATTCTCAATTTTACATCTCATACAATATTTGCATTGGATGATTTCAACCAAGGAAATCATCTTCCCATTATACCAGGTCCTATAAAAATTTATTTAGTTAGCCTTAAGGCTTTCCCAATTTATAATAATAACATAAGACCAACTTAAGATATTACATTTATATGTTAAATTACAATATTACATCATTTCACAATTACACTCAAACTTTTGGGTCACAGTCTCCATAATTCTTCATTCGTTTCTCATCTGGATGTGCATATTTGACCGTAACATATTCAACTTGTCTTTTACCTCTGTCCAAGTCTGAATAACTAGATTCTATCTCTATTAGGAGATACAATCCAAACAATAGTAACTTCTACCCAGAAACTCTTTCTGAACTTTTGCTTCACTAAATCCATTATATCTCTATCCAGTCTTCATATTTTTGTATGCTTGGTTAACATTGACTATTCTATTGTAGCTCAGTTAACAATGAATATATTACTATCACTTGGTTAGCATTGAATATGCAAATCTTAAGATATTTAAATGTGATTAACCATACTTAACTTAGTTGTAGAAACATAAAGCAAATAACATGAACATATGAGACACCAAGTTTTAACGTGGAAACCCAATTTGGGAAAACCACCAATTACAACTAGTTATTGTTTTTCACTCTTCTAAAGTGAGTCCTATCAGGAGCCAACCTGGTTAAAAGTTAAAAAACACATTGTTAGGTGTGAGCCCGGTAGAGGATTTAATTCACCCTATTAGGAGTGGCCTTGTTAAAGGTCTTCAGAAACTCCAATCTAAAAATGCCACCTTGTTAGAGGATTTGGAAAATAGTTGTTAGGCTAACTCCATTAGGAGATTTGATTCACTACTATAATAATTAGAGAGTAACAATGACCTGATCTCATTGTTGATGCAACCATGTTTGCTGGTTTCAGATCAAATACTTGATCCTCCTTGATTAGAATGTTCTTTGCTGCTTGGTTAACTCAGATACTTTGACATCCTTCCAATTTGCTTCCTTAATTTCTCTTCTTCAATCCTGTGCTTCTTGAATTCAATCCTCAACTTGACCTTATACTTATATGAATAGACTTGTCAAGTTGGCTTGAATATACATTTAATCAAAAAAAATTTCATCCCTTAAGTCAACTAACATTAACCAATAAATCAATCAAACTCAATATGTTATTTGTTAGCTTACACAGAATTGAATATTTGGTCAACTTAGAGAAAATATTCGGTAATGGACCCAACTCAGTCAAATATTGATTCTGAACTGACTTTCCTTTGGTAACTAAGTGAACTCGATCAACTCAGGATCCATGCCAACTTTCCTTTATTAACTGAGTGAACTTAGTTAACACAAGATCTTCCTTTGATGCCCAAGTGATCTTGTTAAGAACTAACTCAGAACTTGGTTGTAATTGGAACACTCAGCATACATAAGAAACTGTGTTCAAATCCCAAGTGAGCTCCATAATCACTAAATTTCTTGATAAGGCTTGACATTTTGTGTAACATTAAAGACAACATACAATTGCATAATTATTGTCAACAATCTCCCTCTTTGGCATTGATGGCAACACAGCATGTCATAGTACAATGAAATTTTAAAGAAAAATAGAAGTAAGGATAATATCTTTAGTTTCATTTTGATTCTCATCCATGATAACTCCCTCTATCAGTGAGAACTCCCTCTGACATCAATCTCTTTCTCTAGAATGATTCTCTGATTTCTCTAATTGCAATTTCTCCCTTTGACATCAAACTTTCCTTCTTTACTAATACAAAATTTATTTGATATGACAAAAAACTCTCTGTCTTTGACATCTCATGCCAAAGAAAACAATCAATGTGTTTTTCATGTACCTAATGTACTAATTCATATGCAATTTTCTCTAACAATACTATATCGACTTATTTGATCTTCAAGGTGCTTGGTTGATACATCACTAAAATCTGATTAGTGATCTTCATATAGGGGAACAAACCCTAGCTTACCTTGTAGATACAAAAATGCATCCTTAGGTAATGTCTTGGTGAATGTGTTTGCAATTTGTTCCTTTGTATTCATATATTCCAATCTAACCTCTTTTTCTTGCACTAATTCTCTTAAAAAATGATATTTTATTGCAATGTGCTTTGTCTTGGTATGCATCACATGATTTTTGCTAATGTTAATTGCACTGGTGTTATCAAAGAAGATAACTATTGGATTCTTGATTTCTTCCTTCATACCTACCATGAGTTGCTTGAACTAAATGATGTTGGAACAATTAATTGCTGCTACAATATATTCTACTTTTGTTGTAGACTAAGAGATGAAATTTTTCTTTTTTCTTGTCCAAGACACTAGTCTCTTTCCAAGAAATAATGCTCTACCACTAGTGCTTTTGCTATCATCAATACTTCCTATCCAATCAGCATTAGTGAAGGTTTTTAATTCAAATATGCCTCCTTTCTTATACCACAAACTATAATCTTCAGTACCTTTTAGATACCTCATAATTCTTTTTATTGCCATCATATGATTTTCCTTTGGATTAGCATAGATCTTGCCACTGTACTAACTACTAATGCAATATCAGGTCTTGTGTCCACCAGATACTGAATTTTGTCAATCATTGATTTATATGTAGTTTGATCTACCTCTTTGGAATCATCCTTTTTGGAAAGCTTATATCCAGTAGACATAGATGTTCCAACTGGTCTAGAATCCTCCATTCCAAATTCCTTCAATATCTCCTCTATCTACAACTCAACTTATACTAACTAAGACTTAGTTACTAAAGTTTATGACTCGAGTTCCTCTCTTTGAGCTAGAAAACATGTAGTTTTAGTGAAGTCTAGGTAAACAAATTACCTTTTGTCTGATTGCCAGTCCCAACTCGATTTCTTTTCGTATCCAGTAGCTTGGCCTTTTCATTTATGAATTCTATCTTGAATCTAATGTTGTTAAATTGTGCCACACTAAGTAGATTGTGTTTCACTCCTTCAACCTAGTAAGCATTGTCACACCTAAGTTCATCAGTCAATGTAATGCAACCTTTTCCTTTCACATAACGAGGTTCATCATTTCCAAATCTGACACTCCCACCTTCATAGTGTTCAAAGTGCTCAAATTTAGATTTATCACTAGTCATGTGGTGAGAACAACCACTATCAATAATCCATGTGTTATTCTTGCTAATATGATAAATGAGGGCCATGTTATCATTTTCATCATCTGATTCATCTTTTATAGAAATGTGAACTATTTCATCTTCATCTCTACTATTTGAGTCTTTAACCATGTAATACTATTTCTTACCTTTCTCCTTGTAGTCTTTGTATCTCTCGAAAATTTTTTTGCCTTTGAAATTTTCATGCTTCTTTTCTTCTTTTCCTTCTTTGTTTGGACAACTTGCAACAATGTGACCAACTTCTTCACAAGAAAAATAGATTAGAGGTATTTTACCTTTGTACTTTCCTTTTCCTTTAGGGAATCTTTTTGAAAGAAGGGCTTCAATGACTTCAAGGTCATCATCAAAATTATCTTCATCTTCATTGTCAAATTTTTTCTTTTGGATTTTCCACCTTTCTTCTTGAGTTATAGTTTATCTTGAAATGTACACTCAATGCTACTAGAGTTAAGGACATAATTATCAAAATTATCCAACTCAAAGGCTATCAACCTTCCCATTAGTGCATTGAAAGTTATATCATTTTTAGGATAAGATCTCATCTCTTGAATAGATGCCACTCAAAGAGTTTTGAATACCTTGTTGACTACTATCACATCATCTATTTTCCCTCTTGAGGCTCTAATTACAGTTACACTTTCTTTGATTCTTTCACTATATTGTGCAATGTTTTCATCTTCTCTCATCTTCATATGATCAAATTGACCTCTTAGACTTTCTACCTTAGCTTGGTATCACCTCCATAGAAATCTTTTAGCTTGTTCCACATTTCATGAGCAATAGGACAATCTTTGACTTCATCAAATTTAGCATAATTAAGAATGGAGGCAATGTCAATTATCATTATGTTATTATTCTTCTTTTCCACAATTTGATCCACAAACAAAGGTCTAGTAGGTGCCACATATTTTTTATCCAGATATTTTAGGCCTGTGTCTCCAAGGGTTGCCAAATGTAGCTTCATGAGTTCCTATCATGCTTAGAATTTATCTCTATTCAGCTTAGGAATCTCCCTTTTGTAAGACATCTTGATCTTTAGCTTAGGTCCTTGAAACCTTATCTGCAACTACCAAATGCTCTGGTACCAATTGTTGGAAATGTAAAGGAGTAACTAAGAGGGGAGGGGTAAATCAATTATCACAAAAAAAATCCAAAGGTCCCTTTAAGATGTTGACACAATATAATCCAATAAATTTTTGCAACTTGGTTAATACTAAATATTCCATTGTAGCTTAGTTAACACTAAATATATTATTGTCACTCGGTTAGCATTAAATATGCAGATAATAAGATATTTAAATATGATTAACCTTACTTAACTTAGTTGTAGAAACATAAAGAAAATAACATGAACACATGAGACACCAAGATTTAATGTGAAAACCCAATTTGGGAAAACCACCAATTGCAACTAGTTACTATTTTTCACTCTTCTGAAGTGAGCCCTAATAGGAGCCAACCCGGTTAAAGGTTAAAAAATACATTTTTAGGTGTGACTCTATTAGAGGATTTAATTCACCCTATTAGGAGTGGACTTGATAGAGGTCTTTAGACACTTCAATCTAGAAATGTCACCTTGTTAGAGGATTTGGAAAATAGCTGTTAGGCTAATTCTGTTAGAAGATTTGATTCACTATTACAATTATTAGAGAGTAACAATGACTTGACTTGATTGTTGATGAAACTATCTTTCTCGATTTAAGATCTCTGTTCTAGCTTGAATACTCAATCCTCCTTGATTAGAATGTTCTTTGTAGCTCGATCAACTTAGATACTTTGATATCCTTCCAATTCACTTAATTTATCTTCTTCAGTCCCATGCTTCTTATAATTCAATCCTTAACTTGACCTTATACTTATATGAATAGACTTGTCAAGTAAGTTTGAATATACATTTAATCAAATAATCTTCATCTCTTAAGTCAACTAGCATTAATCAATAAATCAATCAAACTCAATATGTTATTTGTTTGCTTACATAGAATTGAGTATTTGGTCAACTTAGAGAAACTCTTCATTAACCGACCCAACTCAGTCAATACTAATTCTAAACTGACTTTTCTTTGGTAATCGAGTGAACTTGGTCAACTCAAGAGCCATGCCAACTTTTCTTTGTTAACTAAGTGAACTCAATTAACACAAGATCTTCCTTTGATGCCTGAGTGAGATCGATAAGAACTAACTTAGAACTTGGTTGTAACTGGAACACTTAACATACATAGGAATTTGTCTTCATGCCTGCGTGAGCCCAGTAATCATTGAATTGCTCGGTAAGGCTTGACATTTTGTATAAAATCAAAGACAACATACAATTGCATAATTGATTTTAACAATGTCATCTATTTTGTAACCAACATGCATAATGAAGTTGTTAATCTCCCTCATACATCAACATCTTTTCAAATCCTCTTTATCAATCAAGTCTTCAAATCCTCTTCATCAATAAAATCTCTCCCCTAAAGGATAAGATCCTTTGAATCTTCTTCCAGTTGACATTAATCAATAATATACAAGCATGTGTTACTCCCCCCCATTGACATTAATCAATATACAAGGATTTTTTTCATGTATGACTCTCCCCCACTGACATCAATGAAAAATGTATCATTATGTCAATTCTCTTCATAAGATATGTAATGAGCTCAAGTGACACTATTAGATGCTAGTACCAAGAGTCCTTAATAACTCATCTCAAACATAGATACTCACCCATAGAGGAAGCATAAAGCATCTAGTCTAGATAAAAGAAATAGCACTCTATTACAATTGGACTAATGCAATCTCTACATGAACTACTCAAAAGTAGGCTGGGGCATAATGTAATGAATGAACTTGGGGACTCACCCTTAAATTTCTTTTGATTCCTAATTTAGTATTTGGGATATTATGGATAAATTATAAATATGTTTAGAAGTTCCAAATGCAATGTTTATTTTCATAAGTATAGAAGTTTCCTAGAATACTCAATATGTGGATAAAAAGAAGAAGATTATTTCATATATGAGAACAAAATTTATTTAATGATACTCTTATTTCATTTCATTCTTACATCTATATTTTCCTGTTCACTCACCCAATCACTTTATATGATATACTTTTACTCCCTTCAAAGCTCTTTTCCCTAAATAAACTTTTTTATTTAATTGTTAAATCTTCAAACCCCCCATATATATATATATATATATATATATGTATATATATAATTTGGTGGTTGAAACTTACTCATTATTAAACTTTGTAAGCTATTTTATATGTTATAATTTTCCTCCTTATCTTATGTTTGTATCCCCTTAATTTTCTACCCTTTTTATTTTCTTTTTTTGTCTTTAGGACACCTTTATGAATGAGGACATCTTCAATGCTAGCACCCTTTTTCATTAACTTCGCAATAGTGCTAGGAATCTTCATCTTAAGTTCATACATCAAATTAGGGACTAGGTTCTCAATGCATATATTGACTTGTTGTTCTTCTGGAATATATAATTAGGATTGACTAATAAGGTTTCTCCAATGTAATATGAATGTTATGAGTTGTTCTCCTATCTTTTTCTTTGTTGAGCAAAACTTGGATAGTGTCACCTCATTTCTTATGTTCAAAGAAAAGTGGGGTATGAATTTGTTTGCTAGTTTTGACCAAGGTTTTATATTACTCGACAATTTAGAGCATCATCCAAGTCCTGATCCACTAAGAGATGAGGGAATAATCTCATAAGATATGTGGGTTCATCATTAAGCTTAGTACAAGATGCACAAAATTCTCTGATATGGTCAAGTGGGTTTCCTTTTCCTCTATATTTATCAAATTTGGGTGCCTTGAAATTTCTTGGAAATGGAGGCATATACAAACTTTTATTGAAGGGATTAGATACCTTAGATTCTTCCTCTTGTTTCAGTACTTTCATAAGACTTGATTTTCATTTTATTCTTATGCCTTTATACATATAACATAACCCTTTTAAATCTATATTTATATGACTGCACTTCCACCTATATACATTCCCTTCTACCATTTATGTTTCTCTTTATTACTTTACCACTTCTTGTTCCATGGTTGTTCACTTTTTAACGTTGCTCTCTCTCTATTCTTTTAAAAATGCTTTGTTCTTTTTACATTTCTTGATCTTCATATTTTATTTCTGATTTTTTTTTAAAACAAATTTTCATGTGATTGTTTCATGTCTTAGATACCTATTTTTTTAATACCCTTCTACCACTTATACAATGGCTTGCATTTTTAAAAATGTCATGTAACATTTCTTCATGGAGGCTCTCAACTGAAAGGGTAGACACTTTTATTATATTCTATGAGTTTGTATTTTTTTTTTATATTGGATTTAAAGGGATGTGTAATAAATTTAGACATAAATTTAATATTAGATATGATATTTAATGAGTTTTTGGATTAAAGTAAAAATAGATTTTGAGGAGACCTGAAACCCCATAGAAAAATTAACTAAAATTAATCACTAAGTCCATGTTGCTAGAATAAATGAATGGGTTTACAAGGATTTGAAACCTAATTAAAGATACAATTAAGACCAAAATAGCATCCCCTAGGGGACACACCAAAATACTAAGTAGAAAAATTAGAGAACAACATGCCCAACCGAAACTAGATACTAGAATCAAAGACCAGGACCATAGGACCACGAGAAACGACTAGCAACAAAAAGAGAAAAAGGATACAACACCAACTAAGACAAGCTCCTTTACAACTTAAGCAAGAGTCTTCCCAATATTGGAAACCTCCTTAATTGATTCTTTAGTAGTCAAACTTGGAGCCACTTCAATGACCTTCTTAGTACTTAGCCTCATGCACTTACTAGGACCCCCACTGAGAGAAGCAACCATAGGGGAAATCATCTCATCCACACTTCTTGTAATGTCCCCATTTTAGCAATTGACCAAGTGTGTGTACATTAGCCTTGTTCTACATGGTCCCGAGGGCTAACGAAGGGTTTAATGGGATCTTGGAGTGTTTTGGCCTAGTCATTACCAGTTTGGGCCAAAATGAAGTTGATTTACTAAGTTTCAGGCATACTTACTATTTTTAGTAAGTCGGCAGGACACAGTGCAGGTCAATTTTGGTGATTGGATTTGATACTCCTCGGTGAGAGCTTTTCGATGAGCTATCACTCACATTATTCAGAGTCTGATTGCTAATACATTTTAATGCTTGAAGTTTTATTAAAGTAACATCTAATTTAATTGTAAAATATTAAAGTGTTACTTTAATATTTATTTTATGGGGATGTGTACCCAAGGGAGACATAAGGGGTATTTTAATATATGTTTTATATATTACACATCTTTTATCCCACATTGCTCATATGAGTTGAGCGGACACTTGGAAATAGAATAAAAAGGAAGCATTTGTGGCTTCATTAGACAGGTTGAAGGTGAGAAGAAATTGGTGTGTGAGTTGCAGCTCCATTCTTGGCATTTGAGGAAATCTATCCTCTCTTGTAACATTCTAGACGTCATTCCCTTGGGATTTGGCCTTTGGAATTCTTTGTTATTGGCTTCATTATCAGGCAATTTAGTTGCATTTCCAGCTACAGGTGGATTTGGTATTTTGCTCATATCTTCTTCACTACTTTTCCAACGCTTATGCTGCTTTGAGGGAATGATATTACGAAGGTAGTGGATTGATTGAAGGAAAAAGCACTGTAGTAGCAAGTTCAAAAGCATGGGCTGGAGTATTATGTCAGTACTGCTGAAGTAATTAGTGAGTTGATAAATCTGCCATGTATTTGGTTTTATGAATTCTGAAAATAACATTTTATTAGCAGTAGTTCATTTCCACTTTGCATATTATTGTAGTTTCTTTCTTGTTTATGTTGTATAATACCAATTCCATGCACAAAACACAACAAACAAATAAACATTTGATTTTCGGAGTTATAAGGGGTTTAAAACATTAAACGGAGGAATAAGAGGTTGAATGCAAATTGTTTGACATAATTCCTTTCAGCAATTTGGTTTAGTTTTTTGGGACATTCAGGGGTGCCCATTATAGTGGTATCAGAGCTATAAGTCCTGCCATCTTGTGGAGGTCTTATAGGGAATTTGGAATAGTCAGATAGAGGGAAAAGTGTTTGACGAAATGTCAAAACACTAAAATCAGAAAAAAAAAAAAAAAAAACACAGGCTAAGAATTTATGTTTGAGCATGCGACAGGGGCCATATAATTTTCGTGATACTAGAGCAAGACAAAATAGGATTTCAGACTTGCAAAGAAAACAATCTAGTACATCCGTGTAGGTGAACATTGAATCCTACCATACAGACACAGAGGAGATATTCTTTGATCAAGAAAACAATATGGGTGATCGAGATGACAAGAATATAGGATTAGGTAGAGCAGGAATGCTGGTCCAGATCAAGGGGAGGTAATGTTTGGATAGTTATTGGATACATTAGAGTAGGGGCAACGTATGCAGCAGGAGCAGAATAGGCGAATGGACATGATGTTGTAGCTCATGGCTAGACAGATGGGTGTTAATATTAATCCAAGTGATGCCAACAATAGAAACAATAACAATGAGGGAAACAATAACAATGGGGGAAACAATAACCATGGAGGCCAAGGCAACAATAATGGTCCTGAGAATAACATTAATGGTAATAATGGGAATGAGGATGATAACTTTAGACACATTGCACGCCCAGCGCGGAGTACGAGCTCGAGACCTCTTCTACCCACTTTCCCACCCAGAGATCTGGTTCAACCAGTAAATGAACAAAAAATTACCGAGTTACATGATCAGTTCAGGAGGGATTGGGAGGCTAGTAGACCGGAGTTTCAGGTAGATATTTCCCTCAGAGATTATATGGACTTGAGGATGAGACACATGCCTAGAGCAGGAGGGAGGAATCAAAACTTTGAGCTGAGAAAGAAAGTTGGAAAAATTTCTTTACCTTATTATGATGCTTCAGGGAAGATGAGTGCAAGAGATTGGGTGCAGAAGGTAGATACATACTTGCAGCTAAATCCTATGTCTGAGGAGGAGAATATCAAGTATGCGGCTATGCACTTGGATGGCGTTGCACATGAATGGTGGCATCATGGCATGGTGACTTTGGGGCATAATTAGATTACATCCTATGAGGAATTCATCAAAACACTGATTGAGAGATTTGACACTAGGGATCCTGAGTTACATTTCAAGGAGCTAGCATAGTTAAAATAGTCAGGTTCTGTGGATGGTTACATTGTTGAGTTTCAGCGCTTGTCTATACTTGTTACTGATATCTCTCCTAGGAGATTGGTGGTGTTATTTTGTGATGGTCTTGTTGATCCATTATGAGGTTGGGTGAAGGGAAATGATCCACTCACCTTAGCTGAAGCAACTAAAAAGGCACAAGATTTAGCCCCTTCGGTATACAAAGGAAAAAACCAGTCAACACATTCTTCCTACCGCAAGGACAAAGACAAAAAACTGCTTTAGAAAGAGTATGGAAAACCCAAAGAAGGTTCAAAAGGACTAGACAATGAAACCTTGAATGAACTTCAAAAGAAGAAGTTGTGCTTCCATTGTAGAGAGCCTTGAGACTTATCTCATAAATGTTCTCTCAAGGCTAAGGCAAATCAAATGGAGTATTTTTAGCAGAAGAGTCAGAGTCAGAGGGGGAGGATCAACACTCTGATTCATATGAGGGTAACACTATAGAGGAGAGCAACATTCCTAAGGATGATAGATTGTTGGCATGCTTGACAGGGGCCCAAAAGGAAATCACATTTAAGGTCAGGGGTACTATCTAGGGGCAGAAAGTGATATCTCTTATTAACACTGGGGCTACACATAACTTCATAGATGCACAGTTGGTAGCTAGGAGAGGGTTACAGATAGAGGAGCATGATGGGTTTAGAGTCATGGTGGCTAACGGTGATAAATTTTTATGCACTTGGAAGATATCTAATCTTTGCATTAGGTTTGGAGATGGCTACGAGTTGGAGGATGAGTTCTATGTTCTGGACATGGGAGATTATGATGTCATCCTCGGCATGACATGGATGGCTTCACTAGTTGAGTTCATACTCAACCTAGCAAAATTGGAGATGAGATTCCAGCATGAGGGCAGAACTGTGGTACTTAGAGGACTTTCAAATGGAGGTTGAAGAGTAGTGTCCTTGAGGAGAATGCAGAGACTTTTTTAATCATGATGACATAGAGTGGGCGACAGAGTGCTACATTATGCCAACTTCACTAAAGCCACAAGAAAAGAGTCATCCACTAGATATCCAGAAGATACTTGATAGACACACTAAAGTATTTAGCGATATTCCCCATGGTGTTCCTCCTGACAGAGGGATGGAACATGTTATTGAGCTCGAGGAGGGAGCCAAACCAGTTATGGTTACCCCCTATCGTCATCCTAAGAAACACAATGATGAGATAAAGAAGGTGATTAAGGATTTGTTGGAGATGGGGCATATCAGGCCCAGTAAGAGCCCCTTTGCTTCAGCAGTAGTATTGGTAAAGAAGAAGGATGGGACGATGCACATGTGCATCGATTACAGGGCACTGAATAAGAAAACAATTAAAAACAGGTATCCCATTCCTAGGATTGATGAGTTGATTGATGAGTTGCATGGGGCATGCTTCTTCACCAAAATTGATTTATGATCTGGATGCCATCCGATCAGGATGAGAGCAAAGGACATTGAGAAAATAGCCTTCTAATGTCACTATGGCCACTTTGAGTTCATGGTTATGCCATTTGGTCTAACCAATGCACCTGCTACATTTTAGAGTTGTATGAACCAGGTATTCAGGAAGTAGCTGAGGAGATTTGTCTTGATCTTCTTTGATGACATCTTGATATTTAGTAAGACCTGGGAGGAGCACTTACATCATCTGGAGGAGGTGTTATCTATTCTAGAGAGAGAGTCATTATATGCCAAGGAATCTAAATGTGAGTTTGGCATGACTGAGCTCCTTTACCTTGGGCATATCATTAGTGCAGATGGCGTTCGGGTTGATCCTGAAAGGATTAGAGCTATTGTAGAGTGGCCTACTCCCACAAACCTTACACAGTTTAAGGGATTCTTTGGTTTATGTGGTTTTTATAGGAGGTTTGTTAAGGGATTCTCACAGATTGCTACACCCTTGACAGATCTTACTAGGAAAGGAGCCTTCATGTGGATAGGGACAGCACAAAGGTGTTTTGAGCATTTCAAGCAGGTAATGTCTTCATGTCTAGTTCTAGCTCTATCAAATTTCATGAAGCCTTTTGAGCTTCATTGTGATGCATCAAGTGATGGGATTGGAGCAATATTGATGCAGGATAAGCATCCCATTGCATTCGAGAATAGGAAGCTCCGAGGAGTTGAGAAGAGTTATTCTGTCTATGACTGGGAGATGTTGGCCATAATGCATGCATTGGCCAAATTTTGATCATATTTGGTAGGTGGACGTTTTGTGATCAAGACTAATCACAACAGTATTAAATACTTCATGAGCCAGCATGATCTTAATGATTGACAACAAAAATGGGTGACTAAATTGCAGGCTTATGACTTTGACATAGAGTTTGTCAAAGGTAAGAAAAATGTGGTGGCTGATGCCTTATCTTGGAGACCTCACTTATGTGCTCTAGCAGAGATTTCAGGAGATTGGAGAGATCGGATTATAGCAGAGTATGTCGGAGATGCTTGGGCTTCTGGATTGATTTCAGGTACCATACAAGATGATCGCTATGAGGTGATAGATGGATTGATCAAAGTTCAAGATAGGGTTTATTTGATTCCATCATCACATTTGAGAGAGGAGATACTAAAGGCATTTCATGATGCACCCACAGCTAGACATCCGAGGGTCTTCAAGACCTATAGGCAGATCTGAGAGTGGTTTTCATGGAAAGGGCTCAAGGATGATGTTCAGAGGTATGTTAGGGAGTGTGTGGTTTGTCAACAGAATAAGGGAGAGCACACATTTCTTGCAGGTTTATTACAGCCCTTGCCCATTCCTGATAGGAAATGGAAAAGTATTTCGATGGACTTCATCACTGGTTTACCACGAGTGCAGGGAAGGGATTGCATCTATGTGGTGGTGGACCGCTTGATGAAGTTTGCTCACTTTTTTGCTATTCTGTCCACTTACATAGCAACACAAGTGGCAGATCTTTTCTTTAGAAAGATATTCAGGTTACATGGGCTGCCTAGATTCATTCTTAGCGACCGGGATAGTAAGTTTATGAGTGGTTTTTGGCAAGAGTTGTTTAGGTTGTGTGGTATAGATCTTACACCTAGCACTAGTTATCATCCGCAAACAGATGGGCAAATAGAGATTGTGAATAAATGGGTGGAAGGATATTTGAGGAACTATGTAACTGCACAACAAAAGGCTTGGATTAGATGGTTGCATATGGGAGAGTATTGTTATAACACCACTTATCATATGTCCATCAAGATGACTCCTTTCATGGCACTCTATGGTTATGAAGCACCTAGCTTCATGGATTTAGTTTTGGGGGACAGTAGAGTGCCCAAAGTCAAAAACTTATTGCAGGATAATTAGGACATCCTAAAAGTGCTCAAAGAGAATATACAATAGGCCCAAAATCAACAAAAATTGTATGCTGATCAACACTGAATAGAGTGTAGCTTCGAGGTAGGGGATATGGTTTACTTGAGGCTACAACCATATAGACAGTCATCGCTCAAGAAGAGCGGAGTTGAAAAGTTGAAACCTATATTTTATGGTCCCTATAGGGTGATTCGCAAAGTGGGAAAAGTTGCCTATGAGCTTGAGGTTTCAGAGGGCAATCGAGTGCACAATGTGTTTCATGTGTCTAGGCTTAAGAAAGCCATTGGTTAGAGTGTAGTGCCTTCTACAGATTTACCCCTTTTGGATGAGGAGGGGAAGCTTGTGTTAGTACCCGAGGCTATTCTAGACACCAGAGAGAGGAAGCTTAGAAATAGGATAGTGAAGGAGTATTTGGTCAGATGGAAAGACCTGCTGGAGGAAGATTCTACATGGGAGAGTGAGTAGGTTATTCAGCAAGCTAGACTGAGATTGCTTGAGGACAAGCAATTTCAAGGGGGACAAACTGTAATGTCCCCATTTTAGCATTTGACCAAGTGTGTGCGCGTTAGCCTTGTTCTGCATGGTCCTGAGGGCTAACAAAGGGTTTAATGGGATCCTACAGTGTTTTGGCCTAGTCATTTCCAGTTTGGGCCAAAATGAAGTTGATTTACTCAGTTTCAGGCATACTTACTATTTTTAGTAAGTCAACAAGACACAGTGCAGATCAATTTTGGTGATTGGATTTGATACTCCTTGATGAGAGCTTTCCGATGAGCTATCACTCGCATTATTCAGAGTCTGATTGCTAATACATTTTAATGCCTGAAGTTTTATTAAAGTAACGTCTAATTTAATTGTAAAATATTAAAGTGTTACTTTAATATTTATTTTATGGGGATGTGTACCCAAGGGAGACATAAGGGGTATTTTAATATATGTTTTATATGTTACACATCTTTTATCCCACATGCCCATATGAGTTGAGCGGACCCTTGGAAATAGAATAAAAAGGAAGCATTTGTGGCTTCATTAGACAGGTTGAAGGTGAGAAGAAATTGGTGTGTGAGTTGCAGCTCCATTCTTGGCATTTGAGGATGTCTATCCTCTCTTGTAACATTCTAGATGTCATTCCCTTGGGGTTTGGCCTTTGGAATTCTTTGTTATTGGCTTTATTATCAGGCAATTTAGTTGCATTTCCAGCTATAGGTGGATTTGGTATTTTGCTCATATCTTCTTCACTACTTTTCTGACGCTTATGCCGCTTTGAGGGAATGATATTACGAAGGTAGTGGACTGATTGAAGGACAAAGCACTGTAGCAGCAAGTTCGAAAGCATGGGCTGGAGTATTATGTCAGTACTGCTGAAGTAATTAGTGAGTTGATAAATCTGCCATGTATTTGGTTTTATGAATTCTGAAAATAACATTTTATTAGCAGCAGTTCATTTCCACTTTGTATATTATTGTAGTTTCTTTCTTGTTTATGTTGTATGATACCAATTCCATGCACAAAACACAACAAACAAATAAACATTTGATTTTCGGAGTTATAAGGAGTTTAAAACATTAAACGAAGGAATAAGAGGTTGAATGCAAACTGTTTGACATAATTCCTTTCAGCAATTTGGTTTAGCTTTTTGGGACATTCAGGGGTGCCCATTACACTTCTCCTTCCCAAACTAGCAACAACATCACATAAGCTAGAGGTAAGACTAGTTGGCATAGTTTAGCCTCATAGCCCAGGAGCTTACCAAGGATACCTCTTGCCTTAATTTCTAGCTCCACCCTTCTATTTTTCTTAGCCTCAATACTAGCATGCAACTCCCTTACCTGCTTCTTTAAAGAATTAATTTTATTATACATCCATGTATCAGCCACAAGGGAGATGTTAGCCTGCATCTTGACCATATGAAGAAATTAAAGGTTCCCACTACACTCTTTCCCATCCATCTCATCGGGTTCTTCAATAGCATATTAATAAAGGAATTGACATTGAATGCCTCTAAATTCTCACCTGCCTCATCATCCCTCTGGTTAGAACTTAGCTCAATCTCCCTGGGATTTTGTAAATGGATGACTAGGACAATTTGGGGCTCGTCCTACTAACATTAATTCTTGATTTTCTTTTGTTTATTTTTTGTGAGCATTCAATGTCAATTCCTTTATTAATGTTTTGACATGACATATACACTTCAATGTAGTAGGATACAAAGTATAGACAAAAGCAATGAGGCACAAATAATGCACTTAAATATTTACTTTGTATCTCTTTGATATGATTATTTATCTACATGTGCATGTTCCTATAGTGAGTGGTCGAATTTTTGTGCTTGGGCATGTAAACAGTCTACTTGAGGCTCCCTCATGAACAAAGCCCATTTTGGAAATCTCTACCTCAATGTGACTGAATTACTCCCCTCTTTCTTCACAAGACCCTTACTCACTTAAAGGCTATGGGGCAGGTAGGCACTTATGTTAATGATAATTGGAAATAATTATGTACTTACTACCCACCTACATTGTCCCATTCCTATAGTGAATGGTAGAATTACTGTGCTCATGTAGAAATAGTCTCCAAGAGGCTCCCTTATGAACAAAGCCCTTTTTGGGAATCTTCTCCTCACTGTGACTAGACTACTCTCCCTTTAACAAACTCCCTATTCACTATAAGACTTAGGGGTAGGTAGATTTTCACACATGGTGCAGGTTGAATATTGAACCTTAATTAACTTATATGTGTTCAATCTTGGATACTTTATTTAATTCCTTTTTATTTCTTCTCTTTTATATCCACCTTCTCTACAAGATGGTAGGACCATTCTCTGATACCACTTGTAATGACCCAACTTGGGGACTCACCCTTAACTTGCTTCTGATTCCTAATTTAGTATTTGAGATATTGTGGGTAACTTATAAATATGTAGTTTGTATATGTAGGTAGTTTTATTGTATTCTAAGAGTCTGTATATTTTGTTTCTATTAGATTTAAAGGGATGTGTATTAAATTTAGCTATGATATTTAATGAGTTATTAACATATGTATGCTAATATTAATTCTTGATTTTCTTTTGCTTATTTTTCGTGAGCATTCAATGTCCTTTCTTAATGATTTGACAATGTAATGTTGTGATTATAAGAGTTGTTATCACTCAACTATTTTTTGTAAGTTTGTTGACTCATTATTATTCAATGATTTTACTTCCTTATTAGGATAATGAATTTTATATATGCATAAGATATATTGTATTTAATCATGTGATATTAAATTATTATTATAATTTTATTAGTACCTTAATCATTTGTAAATGTGGGATTCCATTTTTGGAGGGATCGTGATACATAATCCCAAGCATACCTCTTAAGTACTCAAAGGTGTCCTTCGACAAAGGTTGTGTAAATATGTCTGCTATTTGCTTCTTTGTGCTAATATACTCTAGTGGGTATGTGTAGGATCATGGTGTGCCAAAAAGTAGCGATGTGAAAAAAAAAGAGTTTGAAGACGCCTAAAAGCGCTTCAAAATTTGCTCTGACTTTTTTTTACCTATCCAGGAACCAAACCTGGAAGGTTAAGCCGAGCCTTATCGGATATCCGATATGATATCGGATATCCGATAATATCGGATATCCGATTTTAAATCAAATATCCGACTAATAACTATAATCATATAATAGTATGATATATTATTTAATATTATTATTATTATTTAATATTAATATTTACTTAATGATATTATTATTATTTAATATAATATTATTATTAAATATAATATTATTATTAAATATAATAATATTATTAAATAATAATAAGATATAATAATATCATATTAAATAATAATAATAATATTAAATAATATATCATACTATTATATTATAATAATAATATTATTATTTAATATAATATTATTATTATAATAATTATTATACTATAATATAATAATATTGTTATAATTATTATTATACTATAATATAATAATATTATTATAATAATAATAATTATACTATAATATAATAATATTATTATAATAATAATAATTATACTATAATATAATAATAATATTATTATAATATTATAATCGTATAATATTATACTATAATAATAATATTATAATGTATTATATTATAATAACATATTATATTATAATAATATAATATAATATTTCATATATTATAATATATAGTAATGTAATATAATATATATATAAGATATAATATAATAATAAAAAGTAATATCTTATAATATAATATATAATAAAAAAGTATAATATATTATAAATTATAATAATGTAATATAATAATAATATTATTATATAATATAATATTTTATATTATAATATATAGTAAATTAATATAATAAATATAAAATATAATATAAAAATATATAAAATGTAATATATATTATATATTATATGTTATATTATAGTGCCATATCGGATATCCGATACCTGTACATTGGATTAAATAAAATCACAGACCCGCGGGCCCTCATTTTATGCGAATTTGGGGCCAGTATTGCCATAGCGGATCGGATATCAGATACGAGATTGGATATCAGATATCAGGTATTTTTTTGCCCCCCCCCCCCCCCCCGACTCATTTTTAACCTAAATTTAATAGATTTTAACATGATTTTGTTTGTTTTAGTTGAATCTAGGGTTTTTTTGACAAAAATGGTTAAAATTTAGATTTTTTTAAATATATATTACGTTTTGCAATTCAATAGGAATGGCTGATCAAAATGCTGACACTAAGGCAGGGAATAATATTCCTCGTAACCCACCACCAAACGATCCAGTATCCCCACAAAACCCTCCACCAAATGATCCTCTACCTCCTCAAAACCCTCCTCGAATCGAGGATTTGATAAATGAAAATCTCACTGAGTTGAGAGGTTTGCATAGAACATACAATAATGTACCTGCACTGGCTCCTATGTTATCCATGTTAAACACCATAGTGGATAACATTGAAACCCTTACAAACCAACAAAATGCCGCTCTTCGTTGGTGTGATGAAATGCACCAGATGTTTGATGATGGTTTGGATTATGATGAGGTCGCGACCCTCAACATAACCAAAGATGATTTGGCTAGCCTTTTTGCTAACCCAAAAATGGGTATACCAGTTGACCCAAAAACAACCAAACTATCGATTAAATGGTGCACAAATGATGCCATACGTGCAAATTTTTGGGACCGTTGGTGGATGTTCTTTAATACCCCTCCACATGGAAATTTAGACATACCATTTTATTTCCTTAGAAAATTATATGCAGAATTTGTGTTGAAACTTAAAGTGAACTATTGGAGCATGAAGCCCAACATGGGCTTAGGACTAGGAGCTCCTCAGGATAGACCCTCTTCCTAGTGGAAGAAACTTGGCACTTTTGTCCCCCCCCCCCCTGATATCTCCCCCCTTCCTCGAGTGCAGCATCTAGATATTATGGCAAAGGCTATCTCTCAGACCATCAGAGCCATTCATAGGCTGAGTAGCCTAATGATATCTCAGGCTAGGTCAGTCTTGCCTCCTCGTGTTGATGATGTTGGTGCTAGTTCATCATTGGCTAGCTCATCACACATTTGTGTGCCTCACACTTGCATTATATGAAAGAATATTTGCTTGGGTCCCATAGGTGATCTTCTTGAGTATCATTTTGTATTAGACGAGGATACACCAGACGCACGTGCAGAGGCTACAAACCCTAATGCGAGAGAGGAGGGGAATGCAGAGGTATGGACTCCTTCGGTGTCGGTACGTGTATACATTTTTTTGTTATGACATATGTGATTTAAAATTAATTTTTATAATAAAGTAATTTTAATTTTTAAGCCATACTGACTTTTACATGTATGTGATCTTCATTCATGTTTAGTTGATGACCGAGGAGGAGCTCAGACAGATAGATGATGCTACATTCTCAGCCATTTCATTTGGCCTTGAGACATCTACGGTACATTATGTTGTGTTCGCATTTTTTTTTTTCTATTTGATATTGTAGCATATATGGTTGCTAATCTTTCTTTTATCTTGCAGATACCACCTGCCCTGGGGGGACAAAGTGCAGGGGGTGAGCCAGCATACATTGACAAAGGAAAGGTAATTAGATGTTTTCTAATTGATTAAATATTGATGCATTCTTGTAAAATATTTGTGGTAATCTCATTTAATTACATTCTTTATTGTATATAGGGTGTGGCTAATGGCAATGAGCCTGTACAGATTCGGTGTCCTAGATCATTAGGGATTTTCATTCGCATAGAGAGCCCCATTGTATGTATAAGTATCATTTATTTTTTATTTTTTTATTGATGCAGAGGAAAGTATGATTGTTGTTCTCTATAATTTCTGTGATTTTTTTCGTACCAATAATGATTCATGTCTTGCATATGTTCATTACAACTTAAATAGGCTTATATGCACCTGTCCAACTGACCAAGATGGTTACAAAGGTTTATTTAATCAAACAAATACCAAATTACTACTTTCCCTTCAAAACTAATAAGACCGTTTGAATTTGAAATTCAAATTTCAAACTATAGTTTTTATGCATTCCCTAACTTTTTAAACTATTCCATTGACTCAAAATTGGTCATATGGATTTATTAAATGCAACTAAGTATGAAACTATCCTAAGACTACCCCATATGGCTCTTTTGGCCATTTTACATCATGTGTCCCTTAGGTCCTTACTAGGACTTTTATGACTTTTGTCTTTCAAAGTACATTGTTTATTACATAATTCTATTATTGGTTTTAATGTATCCCAATTAACAATCAATGATGTCTTTGATCCTCTATCTTCATCTGGTACCAAGGCTCTCTTAGATGATTTAATAGGTGCCCCTGCACCAAACACCCCACCTTCAAAGCAACTCTTGTCCTAAGAGTTAAGTGGTACTATCTTCTTTCCTCCCATTCTTCTAGAGGGATGTTTGCAACTTTGCACCTGCAATGTATTACCATGCACACCTGCATACAAATCATTAGAAACAAAAAGAATTGGATCCTTGTTACCATTCATGGTAACCTTACTGCCTGCTGATTGTGAATAGTCATGTTTTATCCTTGACAAAGGCTGAATAACTTGTTGTCTGAGGTCATGCTAACCCTGTCTCTTATCCTCCATGGATATGTTCACTTCTTTGTTCACTCTCGTCACCAAAGGACACCATACTATTCCTATCATCATTCCTTTTGCTATCACTGTCTGCTTGTAAGAAAAATTCTGAGTTTTGTCTTGAACAATCTCATCCTTCATAACCAAAAGAGATGGCTTCAGTGAAAGATCTGTCATATCATGTTTACTCTCCCTCTGCTCCTGCAAGTCCACAAACTCTTTCTTTCCAAAACAAATAACTCTTTCCTCATCATGACCAGTCAAAGGAATTAGCTTAAACTTCACAACATCTTTGTGTACTATATAAACATTTGATGAGCCAAAATGAATAGTGTTCCTTGAGGCTTGCCAAGGCCTTCCAAGGATTACATGGCAGCATGTCATTAGAATGTGATCACATATAGCTTGATCTTTTATATTCTCCTATAGAGAAATTCACTATTGCTTGCTCCCTTACAACAATATTTTGTGCATCACTGACCCAAAATGCCCTATATGGTCTATCAATAGGATACTTCTTCAATCCTAGTTTATTTACCATTTCATAAGACAATAAATCATCAAAGTAACTAGAGTCTATTATCATCTTACAAATCCTACCATGGCTCATGCAATTTGTCTTGAAAATGGATGGTCTGGTCTCCTTTTGCTACTGCATTTGTGGTCCTCTTCTCACCATCAAAGATTCTCCTTCAAGTTCAGGGTCTGCATTATCGTACTTCTTTTCTTCCTCTTCTCCTTGGGTCAAGGTGACTCTCCTCTCCTCCTTCCTGAAATCCACACCTTTCTTAGGGCACTTGTAGGATTGATTGCCTACTCCTCCACACGTGAAGCATTTACCTATGAAAACACTATTACCTCTTCCAATTCCAAATCTTCCTCCCCTGAAACTTCCTCTTGTCTCAGATGTAATCTCTTTTCCTTTATCTTTGTCTTGATTGTTTGAAGTGTCAAACTGACTTCTTACACCTCTTCCTCTCATTGTTCCACCTCCTCTCTGATTTGCTTGCCTCTCATTCTTTCTTTTCAACTTCTCCTCTGCCCGAATTGCCAACTGAAAATATTCTCCAAGTGTCCTTGGTACATTCAATCCTATTTCATCTTGAATATTGTACTTGAGGCCATTAATGTATCTAGCCACATTATCATCTTCATCTTCCAGTCCTCCCCTAATACTCAGGGTATGGAATTTCTCAGTATAGGACATGACATCCATATCCCTTTGTTTCAAATTGTTCCTTCTTATCTTTAAATTTGGATTGCTAAATTAGCAAGAATTGATTTCTCACCATGGTCTTCATTCTCTCCTAATTTGAAATCTTATTCAATCCCCTTTTGATGCAGAGTCTATAGCAACTACCTTCCACAAGCCAATAAATGGCTGTCACAATCCAACTTAGGATTCTAGGACTTCTCAAAAGTCCTCTTACCCACTCTGGGTATACTCAACCTCCAAGACAAACAAGGCAATCCCACTTCAAAAGCCTCACCAATTATGACCAAAAATGGAGACAATCATGGACATACTATTCCAACCCAAACTCATCAATTTTTTTGGTTCCACCAAACTCCCAACACACCTTTGCACTTCTAGGCCTACAAACCTTGTAGCCTTCCAATTAGCTTCTTTGCACTTTTCTCCCAGTATCGCTTAATAGCATAGGGACTTCTCCATAGGTCCAAACACCCTTCTTGGCACCTACTAAGAATCCAAAAGCTTTTGGGCTGATCTTTCTCCAGCACCCTCCAAACTACTTCTTGGTACCTAGGCCTAGTTGATCAAGTTAGCCTAGGACTTCAAGGAAGAATGAGAAAGGTGGGTTCCCAAGACCCAAAAAACTTAAGGCAATCTCCATCATAGTCAATGCATCCAACTCTAGCACTCAAACTAGTCAGAAGTGCTTGCAACCATGACTATCACCAATTACCTTGCAAAAACTAGTCAAGCACATGGGCTTGCTTGACCTAGGGCCAGCTTGGAAAAATAGTTGCCCTTCTCTCCAGGTCTCCAAACTCTACCATTATGTTTCCTAGTCTCCTAACTTGCATATCCCTCAGTTTTAGAGGGTGCCACTGGTGGGAATGCAAGTTAGGGACGCATTTGTGGAAGGGTCTAGGAAACAAGGCTTTTTAGACCACCTTCTACTAAAATGCAGATAACTTTTAAACCCCAACTCCTTTTTGAGTCAAACCAAAACAAAAAGTTTTCTAACTCACCCCTCCAACTATTTCATACACTTAGAAATCATAAAAGTTTTTTATAGATCTATACCAGCGTAATAGTCGAGCGATTACCAAAAAATTTCCAGAAAATTGAAGTTTTTATTATTTTTTCTTCAAACCACCGTACACTCTGATCTCCCCCTTTCAACTGAGATCACATATGACATATATAAAGGTATACATGACCGTTGGAACAACCATATAGGCATTCCCAACCATAAAACAAACAAACAACCACTTTTTGCTAATATTGTTTAGACTCTAAATACCCTATTCTAAGGCCTTTTGGTCCCATAGAGTCACTTGATTTATAACGACATCAAAATGCTTGTGGGCCTTACATGTGCCTTTATTACAAAACATATACCAACTTGTAAAATATGGACCAAACCTTTATTCCAACTTCCTAATCTACTCGAATCCTCACTTTCATGGAGTGGCAAGGTGTTCGGCAACATAGATACTTGTTCCCCCCTGGCACATAGGTTAGGTGCCCTACACCACCTTTTCTCTCTCTCTCATTCTAAACACTAGTCCACCAAGTGAGTGATGTTCCTCTCAGTCTTGTTGTTGCTACTTTTACCTTCTTATCTGCCTCTATGTCTTCAAGATCAAAGTATTTCTTAAGGGCCTCTATCCACCCTAGCACTTCTTCACTATCCATTTTACCCTGGTCTATTGGAAAATCAATATGGTTCTTCACACCATTACCTTGTACTACCTTAATGATTCTCATAAATCTCCTTTCTTCAGGATCATCTGTTGTCTCATGCTCTTGCCTTGCATTACCAACCTCTTCTTCTTCATGGTTCTCTCCATGATTTCTTCCTCTAACCTCTTCTCCTCTAGGTTCTTGCCTTTCCTTTTCTAAGGATTCTATCCTTGCAATAAGCTTCAGCCTCTCTCTTCTCATCTGTCTTTCTTCCCTCACTCTAGATGCTTCAAGTTCTCTCCTCTCTCTTTTCTCTTTTGCCAACTCTTCTCTCAATTCTTCAAGTTCTCTAGCCATTTGATTTTTAGGAGGCATTTTCACAACAAGTTTTCTTCCTTCCCAAGGTCCAACTCATTGATTCTCTTTCTTTCCTCACTAAGAAATCTCTAGACACCACTTATGTACCTTTCAACTCTGGGACACACAAGGAGGAATTAGACACGCCAAGGCTTCAACAAAGGGACCAACACACTAAGGATTTTCAAGATTATAGGTCTTGGTCACACTCCTAAACACCCAAACTTCAAAACCCTCCTTAAAATGGCTTAAAAATCAAGGCCTGCTTGTTCAAACCCCAAAACTCAATTCTAGAACGTTTTGACTTGTCTAATGACAAGATATGATCATGACAACCTACATGAACCTATCAAATGACTCATCTACCATATGAAATCCTAAAATCCTATCTCATGCCCAATTAGAACTTTTTTCCACATATGAGTCCAACATTATAACTTTGTATGCTTCCATGAGCCATAATTGGTGCAAGGATTGCCCAATTGACTTCAAGAGATGTTCCATGACCTCTGTAATGCCTTGGATCTTCAATGTTCCCCTGATGAGCATGGGATGCTCCTGCATCACTTATCTTCATAAATAAATTCAAAACTAATTTCTGTGATATGAACAACTACTATTTTGTATCTCATAGGAGACTCCTAGTGCACATGAGGTTCGACGGGACAGTTATGTAGATTTGATGACGTGGCCACTCACTCTTGAGGAGGAGCCTACAATAGTAAGTTGTAGTTTAAATTCATGATTAAATATGTTATAAATTTAGCATGCCATGAATTATAATGTTATAGTTTAAATTGTAGATTCATCTGACAAAGGTATTTGAACATATACAACCCACAATCAAAGAGGTACCAGCATTGCCGAGGGCATACGAGAGGACTCCTGACTGACGCAAGAGGTCGACGAGAGAGGTATTTATTATGAAATTTTGATAGTATTAATCTCCATTATGGAAAATATCATTATGCATTTGAGTAATACAATGTTAGATACGTAGAATCATATAAATTTAGTAGTCTAACTTTGGGTTTTCCTTTTTTGTTTATGTAGGAGGCATCCAATCCACCTAGTGCAGCGAAGAGGCTGCATTTTGATCATCCACCAGCACCCTAGGATAGTATAGTTTTCGTAGGATGCATCATGAGACATTTTGAGATGGCATATGCCACATTGTATACAGAAACATTGATATTATACACATTCTGATGGCAGGATCAACCACATTTTGTATATGGATCTATGTATTTTGATAAATATATATATTTGAGTACTTTGTCTATGGATACATGATCTTTGATATATATTTGTGTAAAATTTTGTCTATGGATACATGTATTTTGATATATATTTTTGTCATTTATGTGCACAATGATATACATATTAATTTAGTATCTAGTATTGTTCAATTTATCGTGGATCATGTGTCATGCCCTAAATTTTACTAGTAAAAACACAACAATTTTTTATTTTTTTTTGTAGCTTATGAAGTTGCATAAGAAATTACATATTGTAAAACAAGGTTATCATTGAATAGGAGTTCAAGAATCATGTGGATAGTGTGAAGGTGTTAACATTTTAGTCACAGGTGGTTTTCAAATAGATTGGATGACAGTCTAGTTCAAGTTAGCATCACGAGTCAAATGAGGAAGTTCAAGATACAACACTCATAAATTAGTGAGGTAATTCATATCCTAACCAACCTCTGATACTAATATTCTATTAGGGTCTATCGGTTGTATCATATGGACTAGGTCGTGATTCTAGCATGTAAGGGAAGGGGATAAAAATTACTTATTATCCTTATTACCAATGTACACACATTCATTAATCATTACAATATATATTAATGTGAAAATTACCATATGGTGTGGAAGTGTAGTATATCTTGATCGATTAAACACACGTATCTAGAGAATTTAGATTTAGTACTCATCACATGAGCACCCTTAGTCAAATAAGAAAATGTGCACTTATCTACCACACTATATCGGATCTAACCATTGGAAATTAGAAAAGATATGCCCCAAAGGTAGCTTCGAAGTCTACATGATGGAGAAGGGGCCACTTGCATTGATAATATCCATCATTCAACATATTAGTTACACAACTTATGGAATAAACAATTTGTTTTATGTGCCAAACGTGTATCATGTGCTTGCATCCATATCTTACTGGTTACAGGTCCTCTCAAAGATTGGACCAATACTAAGTCATTTTCTCCCTCTTTACTCTATTTAGTCATCCTTATGCATTCTATCAACATTGCTTCCTCACCAAACTAGCACTCACTACAGTTTTCTAAACACAAAAATTACTAATTCAATACATAAATTAAACTCACTCTAACAAAAGACAATTACTAACTATCTAGCTCATCAACTACTAACTAATCTAGCTACATTGCCATGCTTTTACATTTACTATTTTAATTACTATAATTACTATACTATTACATTTTTACATCTAACTATTCACCATAAGCTCACTTTCTCACTATCAATATTATTATTATCAAAGCATGTTAAGATTCAAAGTATTTTCATAGTACGAATTAGTAAGCACATAAAATGAGGAACTCTTAGTAAGTCTAAGGGCCAATTCAAAGTACTTAACTCAATAATAATTCACGATCTGTATTTAAACACATCCTACTACACCATCGTATTGAGTGTGTCAATTTAAATTTGTTAGATGAATTGTTTATGCAAGGATTAGGTGCAAGCGTATAAATAAGGTTTGTATATAACATACCTTGTCGTTCTGACATATATGTATCAATGTATCAATGTGCTTTATTGACTAGATAAAACTAGATTTGAGTTATTATTTTAATCCACCATCCATCCTTATCCTTGATTCTCCAATCCCATCATCCCGATAACTTACTTCATATTAACCCTATTATATGTACATCCAATCAATCTTGGATTTTATTTTATTTTTGAGTTAAATATTTAAATTTGTCATATTCTCTAACATGCACACTAATATGCCTTTATTTATTTAATTAGTAATTTATTATTTGAGTGTTGGATGTGACTCAGAGGTCACAAGATTGTAATGTGTAGCATTTTGTCACTTAAAAAATATATTAGTCTAGGACACTCATTAGTCTCTATATGCTATTATTATTTTTATTTTTATTGGATAGCAGTCTAGAATCTGGGAATATTCTTTAATATTTTATTGCTCTGTATTAAGGAAGGGATTTATTTGCCTTTACCATACATTTTCTAGAGAGGAAAATGCATGCCTACAGCAATGTATCTCATAGATTTTATTATGTCTTCTCTTACAACAAACTTCATTTTGTTATATCATAAAATTAATTTGATGATTTCCTTGCTTAGAATTGCATTAAGCTTGGTAATTAAAATCAATGTTATCCATGCATGTGATATGAAAATAAAATTTTCCTAAATTATTGAGTGCACAACAAGATTGTAAGCAATCTACTAAGTTTTAAATTTATACAATCAATGGTATCACATAACATCTATGGATTGTTATTATCAACTAGTCATTTACAATACCACAAGGAGAAAACTTTCTTTCACATTTTCAAATGATAACAATGATGTCAAAGAAAATCTGTGACTCGAACCAATGCTTTCATAACAATATAAACTCCAAATGAAACATGCATATACAACCTTATCAATTATTTCTTCTACACGTACATTAGGTAACAATGATACAATCTCCTTCCATCACAATGTGGCAACATAAGGGACTTTTCAAAATCATAAGGAACATGGACATTGAAAGATATGGACAATGAGTAGCATGAACATTGTCCAACATGATCATTGAGAACATGAACAAGCTGGTGAATCCTCCTTCACAAATGAGGGCACAATGTCAAGTTTTCTCATCCAACATCAATCTGCAAGATGATCATTCCAAGCCATTTCCATTACTCCCTTGGACACAAATCTGCATATGCAACACAACAAAATAACAAGGGCCATGGGTTCTTTCCACCCAACCATAGGCCTCAAAGAGACCACCCCCGCGCTAGGGAACAAGGCTCAAACTGGGATACACATACAATCTTTCAATGCATAAACATTACATTTTAAACTTGAACAATTTCCCCCCAAGACTATTTCACAATGGCTTCATAGATGGAACCATAAACATAGGGTGAAGGTGTGTTCTAAAATGGAGACTTTCCATACCAAACCATATTTGCAATAAACAATTTTCATGCCCTCTCGGGGCTATCATAATTCAACAAATTTCATGCCCTCTCGGGGCTATCATAAATGAACCATTTAACGCCCTCTCGGGGCCTCCACATTTCCTCCTCCAAACCCACTACCATCAGCTGTAACTCCTCAAACTTCCTTTCTACACCATACTTTCCTTATCACTCCCAACAAGATATGAAATGTTATGGCATACATATGTCGTTGTTTAATGAGTCAAAGAGGGTCGTAGGTCACCTTATGACCCTCTTTGACCCATAAGGCCCATTCGAATATGTCCCTAAGACCCTTAGAGACATATATTGTCGTTTAATGGGTCAAAGGGGGTCATAGGGCACCCTATGACCCCCTTTGACCCATATGAACGATTCGAATATGTCCTTAGAGCTCCTAGGACCCCTAAGGATATATGTCGTCGTTTAATGGGTCAAAGGGTGTCATAGGTCACCCTATGACCCCCTTTGACCCATATGAACGATTCGAATATGTCCCTAGGGGTTATAGGACCCCTAGAGACATATGTCATCATTTAATGGGTCAAAGGGGGTCATAGGGTGACCTATGTCCCCCTTTGACCCATATGAATGATTCGAATATGTCCCTAGGGGTCCTAGGACCCCTAAGGACATATGTCGTCATTTAATGGGTCAAAAGGTGTCATAGGTCACCCTATGACTCCCTTTGACCCATATGAACGATTCAAATATGTCCTTAGGGGTAATAGGACCCCTAAAGACATATGTCGTCGTTTAATGGGTCAAAGGGGGTCATAGGTCACACTATGACCCCCTTTGACCCATATGAACAATTCGAATATGTCCCTAGGGGTTTTAGGACCCATAGAGACATATGTCGTTGTTTAATGGGTCAAAGGGGCCTATGACCCCCTCTGACCCATATGACTCATTCGAATATGTTCTTAGGGGTTCGAGGACCCCTAGCGACATATGTTGTTGTTTAATGGGTCAAAAAGGGCCCATTCGAATATGTCCCTAGGGGTTCTAGGACTCTTAGAGACATATGTTATCGTTTAATAGGTCAAAGAGAGTCATAGGTCACCTTATGACCCCCTTTGACCCATATTACCCATTCGAATATGTCTCTAGGGGTTTTAGAACCCCTAGGGTCATATGTCATCATTTAATGGGTCGAAAGGGGTCATAGGTCACCCTATGACCCCCTTTGACCCATATGAACGATTCAAAAATGTCCTTATGGGTCCTAGGACCCCTAGGGACATATGTCATTGTTTAATGGGTCAAAGGGTGTCATAAGGCACCCTATGACCCCCTTTGACCCATATGAACAATTCGAATATGTCCATAGGGGTCTTAGGATGCCTAGGGACATATGTCATTGTTTAATGGGTCAAACGGGGTCATAGGTCACCCTATGACCTCCTTTGACCCATATGGCCCATTCGAATATGTCCCTAGGACCCTTAGGGACATATGTCATCGTCTAACGGGTCAAAGGGGGTCATAGGGAACCCTATGACCCCCTTTGACCCATATGAACAATTTGAATATGTCCTTAAGGGTCCGAGGAACCCTAAGGACATATGTCATCGTTGAATGGGTCAAAAGGTGTCATAGGTCACCCTGTGACCCCCTTTGACCCATATGAACGATTCGAATGTCCCTAAGGGTTCTAGGACCAGTAGCGACATATGTCATCGTTTAATGGGTCAAAGGGGGTCATAGGTCACCCTCTGACCCCCTTTGACCCATATGAATGATTCAAATATGTCCTTAGGGGTCCTGGGACCCCTAGGGACATATGTCATCATTTAATGGGTCAAAGGGTGTCATACGTCACCCTATGATCCCCTTTGACCCATATGAATGATTTGAATATATCCCTAGGGGTTATAGGACCCCTAGAGACATATGTCGTCATTTAATGGGTCAAAGGGGGTCATATGTCACCCTATGACCCCTTTTGACCCATATGAACAATTCAAATATGTCCCTAGGCGTTCTAGGACCCCTAGAGACATATGTCAACGTATAATGGGTCAAAAGGGGTCATAGGTCACCTTATGACCCCCTTTGACGAATATGACCCATTCGAATATGTTCCTAGGGGTTTGAGGACCTCTAACGACATATGTCATCGTTTAATGGGTCAAAGGGACCTATGACCCCCTTTGACCCATATGAACGATTCGAATATATCCCTAGGGGTCTTAGGACCCCTAGGGACATATGTCGTCATTTAATGGGTCAAAGGGGGTCATACGTCACCCTATGACCCCCTTTAACCCATATGAACAATTCAAATATGTCCCTAGGGGTTATAGGACCCCTAGAGACATATGTCATCGTTTAATGGGTCCCCTTTGACCCATATGACCCATTCGAATATGTTCCTAGGGATCTGAGGACCTCTAGCGACATATGTCATCGTTTAATAGGTCATGACCCCCTTTGACCCATATGAATGATTCGAATATATCCCTAGGGGTCCTAGGACCCCTAGGGACATATGTTGTCTTTTAATGGGTCAAAGGGTGTCATAGGTCACCCTGTGATCCCCTTTGACACATATGAACAATTCGAATATGTTCTTAGGGATTATAAGATCCCTAACAACATATGTCATCGTTTAATGTGTCAAAGGGCATCATAAGTCACCCTATGACCCCCTTTGACCCATATGAACAATTCAAATATGTCTTTAGAGGTTCTAGGACCCCTAGAGACATATGTCATTGTTTAATGGGTCGAAGGGGGTCATAGGTCACCCTATGACCCCCTTTGACCCATATGACCCATTCAAATATGTTCTTAAGGGTCTGAGGACCCCTAGCGACATATGTCATCATTTAATGGGTCAAAGAGGGTCACAGGTCACGTTATGACCCCCTTTGACCCATATGAACAATTCAAATATGTCCTTAGGAGTTCTAGGACCCTTAGAGACATATGTCATCGTTTAATGGGTCAAAGGGGGTCATAGGTCACCCTATGACCCCCTTTGACCCATATGACCCATTTGAATATGTTCTTATTGGTCCGAGGACCCCTAGCGACATATGTTTTCGTTTAATGGATCAAAGAGGGTCATAGGTCACCCTATGACCCCCTTTGACCCATATTACCCATTCGAATATGTCACTAGGGGTCTTAGAACCCTTAGGGACATATGTCATCATTTAATGGGTCACCCTATGACCCCCTTTGACCCATATGAACGATTGAAATATGTCCCTATGGGTCCTAGGACCCCTAGGGACATATGTCATCGTTTAATGGGTCAAAGGGTGTTATAAAGCACCCTATGTCCCCCTTTGACCCATATGAGCGATTCGAATATGTTCCTAGGGGTCTTAGGACCCCTAGGGACATATGTCGTCATTTAATGGGTCAAAGGGGGTCATAGGTCACCCTATGACCACCTTTGACCCATATGGCCCATTCGAATATGTCCCTAAGACCCTTAAGGACGTATGTCATCATTTAATGGGTCAAAGGGGATCATAGGGCACCCTATGACCCCCTTTGACCCATATGAACAATTCAAATATGTCCTTAGGGGTCCCAGGACCCCTAAGGACATATGTCATCGTTTAATGGGTCAAAGGGTGTCATAGGTCACCCTATGACCCTGTTTGACCCATATGAATGATTTGAGTATGTTCCTAGGAGTTATAAGACCCATAGAGACATATGTCATCGTTTAATGGGTCAAAGGGGGTCATAGGTCACCTTATGACCCCCTTTGACCCATATGACCCATTTGAATATGTTCTTAGGGGTCCGTGGACCGCTAGCGACATCTGTCGTCGTTTAATGGGTCAAAGAGAGTCATAGGTTAGCCTATGACCCCCTTTGAGCCATATGAACGATTTGAATATATCCCTAAGGGTCGTAGGACCCCTAGGGACATATGTCATTGTTTAATGGGTCAAAGGGGGTCATAAGTCACCTTATGACCCCCTTTGACCCATATGAATAATTCGAATATGTTCCTAGGGGTTATAGGACCCCTAGAGACATATGTCATCGTTTAATGGGTCAAAGGGGGTCATAGGTCACCCTATGACCCCCTTTGACCCATATGACCCATTCGAATATGTTCCTAGGGGTCCGAGGACCTCTAGTGACATATGTCATCGTTTAATGGGTCAAAGGGGGTCATAGGTCACCCTATGACCCCCTTTGACTCATATGAATGATTCAAATATGTTCCCCTAGGGACATATGTCATCGTTTAATGTCTCTAGGTCATCCTATGACCTCCTTTGACCCATATGAACAATTCGAATATGTGTTTAGGGGTTATAGGACCCCTAGAGACATATGTCGTCGTTTAATGGGTGAAAGGGGGTCATAAGTCACCCTATGACCCCCTTTGACCCATATGAACAATTTGAATATGTCCTCAGAGGTTCTAGGACCCCTAGAGACATATGTCGTCGTTTAATGGGTCAAAGGGGGTCATAGGTCACCCTATGACCCTCTTTGACCCATATGATCCATTTGAATATGTTCGTAGTGGTCCGAGGACCCCTAGCGACATATGTCGTCGTTTAATGGGTCAAAGAGGGTCATAGGTCACCCTATGACCCCCTTTGATCCATATTACCCATTGAATATGTCCCTAGGGGTTCTAGGACCCCTAGAGACATATGTTGTTGTTTAATTGGTGAAAGAGAGTCATAGGTCACCCTATGACCCCCTTTGACCCATATTACCCATTCGAATATGTCCTTAGGGGTGCTAGAACCTCTTGGAACATATGTCATCATTTAATGGGTCAAAGGGAGTCATAGGTCATCCTATGACCTCCTTTGACCCATATGAACGATTTGAATATGTCCCTAGGGGTCCCAAGACCCCTAGGGACATATGTCGTAATTAATGGGTCAAAGGGGGTCATAGGTCACCCTATGTCCCCCTTTGACCCATATGAACAATTCAGATATGTCCCTAGGGGTTTTAGGACCTCTAGAGACATATGTTGTCATTTAATGGGTTAAAGGGGGTTATAGGTCACCCTATGACCCTCTTTGACCCATATGACCTATTCAAATATGTTCCTAGGGGTCCGAGGACCCCTAGCGACATATGTTGTCATTTAATGGGTCAAAGAGAGTCATAGGTCACTCTATGACCCCCTTTGACCCATATTACCCATTCAAATATGTCCCTAGGGGTTTTAGGTCCCCTAGAGACATATGTTGTTGTTTAATGTGTCAAAGAGAGTCATAGGTCACCCTATGACCTCCTTTGACCCATATTACCCATTTGAATATGTCCCTAGGGGTCTTAGAACCCCTAGGGACATATGTCATCTTTTAATGGGTGAAAGGGGGTCATAGGTCACCCTATGACCACCTTTGACTCATATGAACGATTCAAATATGTCCTTATGGGTCCTAGGACCCCTAGGGACATATGTCGTCATTTAATGGGTCAAAGGGTGTCATAAGGCACCCTATGACCCCCTTTGATCAATATGAACGATTCGAATATGTCTGTAGGGGTCTTAGGTCCCCTAGGGACATATGTCGTCATTTAATGGGTCAAACCATATGACCCATTCGAATATGTTCTTATTGGTCTGAGGAGCCCTAACGACATATGTTTTCGTTTAATGGGTCAAAGAGAGTCATAGGTCACCCTATGACCCCCTTTGACTCATATTACCCATTCGAATATGTCCCTAGGGGTTCTAGGACTCCTAGAGACATATGTTGTCATTTAATGGGTTAAAGAGAGTCATAGGTCACCCTATGACCCCCTTTGACCCATATTACCCATTCGAATATGTCTCTAGGGGTCTTAGAACCCCTAGGGACATGTCATCATTTAATGGGTCAAAGGGTGTCATAGGTCACCCTATGATCCCCTTTGACCCATATGAATGATTTGAATATGTCCCTAGGGGTTATAAGACCCCTAGGGACATATGTCGTCATTTAATGGGTCAAAGGGGGTCATAGGTCACCCTATGACCCCTTTTGACCCATATGAACAATTCGAATATGTCGCTAAGCATTTTAGGACCCCTAGAGACATATGTCAACGTATAATGGGTCAAAAAGGGTCATAGGTCACCTTATGACCCCCTTTGACGCATATGACCCATTCGAATATGTTCCCAGGGGTCCGAGGACCTCTAGCGACATATGTCGTCGTTTAATGGGTCAAAGGGACCTATGACCCCCTTTGACCCATATGAACGATTCGAATATATCCCTAGGCGTCCTAGGACCCCTAGGGACATATGTCGTCATTTAATGGGTCAAAGGGGGTCATACGTCACCCTATGGCCCCCTTTGACCCATATGAACAATTCAAATATGTCCCTAGGGGTTATAGGACCCCTAGAGACATATGTCATCGTTTAATGGGTCAAAGGAGGTCATAGGTCATCCTATGACCCCCTTTGACCCATATGACCCATTCAAATATGTTCTTAAGGATCCGAGGACCTCTAGCGACATATGTCATCGTTGAATGGGTCATGACCCCCTTTGACCCATATGAACAATTCGAATATATCCCTAGGGGTCCTAGGACCCCTAGGGACATATGTTGTCTTTTAATGGGTCAAAGGGTGTCATAGGTCACCCTATAACCCCCTTTGACCCATATGAACGATTCAAATATGTATTTAGGGATTATAGGACCCCTAACAACATATGTCATCGTTTAATGTGTCAAAGGGGATCATAAGTCACCCTGTGACCCCCTTTGACCCATATGAATAATTCGAATATGTCCTTAGAGGTTCTAGGACCCCTAGAGACATATGTCATTGTTTAATGGGTCAAAGGGGGTCATAGGTCACCCTATGACCCCCTTTGACCCATATGACCCATTCGAATATTTTCTTAAGGGTCCGAGGACCCCTAGCGACATATGTCATCGTTTAATGGGTCAAAGAGGGTCACAGGTCACCCTATGACCCCCTTTGACCCATATGAACAATTTGAATATGTCCTTAGGGGTTCTAGGACCCCTAGAGACATATGACGTCGTTTAATGGGTCAAAGGGGGTCATAGGTCACCCTATGACCCCCTTTGACCCATATAACCCATTTGAATATGTTCTTATTGGTCCAAGGACCCCTAGCGACATGTTTTCATTTAATGGGTCAAAGAGGGTCATAGATTGTGACCTATGACCCCCTTTGACCCATATTACCCATTCAAATATGTCCCTAGGGATTTTAAGACTCCTAAAGACATATGTTGTCATTTAATGGGTTAAAGAGAGTCATAGGTCACCTTATGACACCCTTTGACCCATATTACCCATTCGAATATGTCTCTAGGGGTCTTAGAACCCCTAGGGACATATGTCATCGTTTAATGGGTCACCCTATGACCCCCTTTGAACCATATGAACGATTCAAATATGTCCCTATGGGTCCTAGGACCCCTAGGGACATATGTCATCATTTAATGGGTCAAAGGGTGTCATAAGGCACCCTATGACCCCCTTTGACCCATATGAAAGATTTGAATATGTTCCTAGGGGTCTTATGACCCCTAGAGACATATGTCATCGTTTAATGGGTCAAATGGGGTCATAGGGTTTGACCCATATGGCCCATTCGAATGTCCTTAAGACCCTTAAGGACATATATCATCGTTTAATGGGTCAAAGGGGATCATAGGGCACCCTATGACCCCCTTTGACCCATATGAACAATTCGAATATGTCATCGTTTAATGGGTCAAAGGGTGTCATAGGTCACCCTATGACCCCGTTTGACACATATGAATGATTCGAATATGTCCCTAAGGGTTATAGGACCCGTAGAGACATATGTCATCGTTTAATGGGTCAAAGGGGGTCATAGGTCACCTTATGACCCCCTTTGACCCATATGACCCATTTGAATATGTTCTTAGGGGTCCAAAGACCGCTAGCGACATCTGTCATCATTTAATGGGTCAAAGGGGTTCATAGGTCACCCTATGACCCACTTTGACCCATATGAATGATTCGAATATATCACTAAGGGTCGTAGGACCCCTAGGGACATATGTCATCGTTTAATGGTCAAAGGGGGTCATAGGTCACTCTATGACCCCCTTTGACCCATATGAACAATTCGAATATGTTCCTAGGGGTTATAGGACCCTTAGAGACATATGTCGTCGTTTAATAGGTCAAAGGGGGTCATAGGTCACTCTATGACCCCCTTTGACCCATATGACCCATTCAAATATGTTCCTAGGGGTCCGAGGACCTCTAGTGACATATGTCATCGTTTAATGGGTCAAAGGGGGTCATAGGTCACCATATGACCCCCTTTGACCCATATGAATGATTCAAATATGTTCCCAGGGGTCTTAGGAACCCTAGGGACATATGTCATCGTTGAATGTCTCTAGGTCATCCTATGACCTCCTTTGACTCATATGAACGATTCGAATATATTCTTAGGGGTTATAGGACCCCTAGAGACATATGTCATCGTTTAATGGGTGAAAGGGGGTCATAAGTCACCCTATGACCCCCTTTGACCCATATGAACAATTTGAATATGTTCCTAGAAGTTCTAGGACCCCTAGAGACATATGTCATCGTTTAATGGGTCAAAGGGGGTCATAGGTCACCCTATGACCCCCTTTGACCCATATGACCCATTCGAATATGTTCGTAGTGGTCCGAAGAACCCTAGCGACATATGTCATTGTTTAATAGGTCAAAGAGGGTCATAGGTCACCCTATGACCCCTTTTGATCCATATTACCCATTGAATATGTTCATATGGGTTCTAGGACCCCTAGAGACATATGTTGTTGTTTAATGGGTGAAAGAGAGTCATAGGTCACCCTATGACCCCCTTTGACCCATATTACCCATTCGAATATGTCCTTAGGGGTGCTAGAACCCCTAGGAACATATGTCGTCATTTAATGGGTCAAAGGGAGTCATAGGTCACCCAATGACCTCCTTTGACCCATATGAACGATTTGAATATGTCCCTAGGGGTTCCAAGACCCCTAGAGACATATGTCATAATTTAATGGGTCAAAGGGGGTCATAGGTCACCCTATGACCCCCTTTGACCCATATGAACAATTTGGATATGTCCCTAGGGGTTTTAGGACCCCTAGAGATATATGTCATCATTTAATGGGTTAAAGGGGGTTATAGGTCACCCTATGACCCTCTTTGACCCATATGACCTATTCAAATATGTTCTTAGGGGTCCGAGGACCCCTAGCGACATATGTTGTCATTTAATCGGTCAAAGCGAGTCATAGGTCACTCTATGACCCCCTTTGACCCATATTACCCATTCGAATATGTCCCTAGGGGTTTTAGGTCCCCTATAGACATTTGTTGTTGTTTAATGGGTCAAAGAGAGTCATAGGTCACCCTATGACCTCCTTTGACCCATATTACCCATTCGAATATGTCTCTAGGGGTCTTAGAACCCCTAGGGACATATGTCGTCTTTTACCCCCTTTGACTCATATGAATGATTCAAATATGTCCTTATGGGTCCTAGGACCCCTAGGGACATATGTCGTCGTTTAATGGGTCAAAGGGTGTCATAAGGCACCCTATGACCCCATTTGATCGATATGAACGATTCGAATATGTCCGTAGGGGTCTTATTTTCCCTAGGGACATATGTCGTCGTTTAATGGGTCAAAGGGGGTCATAGGGTGACCTATGGCCCATTCGAATATGTTCCTAGGACCCTTAGGGACATCTGTTGTCATTTAATGGGTCAAAAGGAGTCATAGGGTACCCTATAACCCCCTTTGATCCATATGAACGATTCGAATATGTCCTTAGGGGTCTAGGACTCCTAAGGACATATGTTGTCGTTTAATGGGTCAAAGGGTGTCATAGGTCACCCTATGACGCCCTTTGACCCATATGAATGATTCAAATATTTCCCTAGGGGTCTTAGGACCCCTAGGGACATATTTGAATTGTTCATATGGATCAAAGGGGTATGTCGTCGTTTAATGGGTCAAAGGGGGTCATAGGTCACCCTATGACCCCCTTTGACCCATATGAACGATTCGAATATGTCCCTAGGGGTCCTAGGACTCCTAGGGACATATGTCATCATTTAATGGGTCAAAGGGTGTCATAGGTCACCCTATGACCCCCTTTGACCCATATGAACGATTTGAATATGTCCCTAGGGGTTATAAGACCCCTAGAGACATATGTCATCGTTTAAGGGGTCAAAGGGGGTCATAGGTCAGCCTATGACCCCCTTTGACCGATATGAACAATTTGAATATGTCCCTAGGGGTGCTAGGACCCCTAGAGACATATGTCATCATTTAATGGGTCAAAGGGGGTCATAGGTCACCTATGACCCCCCTGACCCATATGAACGATTTGAATATGTCCCTAGGGGTCCTAGGACCCATAACGACATATTTGAATCGTTCATATGGGTCAAAACCCCCTTTTACCCATATGACCCATTTGAATATGTTCCTAGGGGTTCGAGGACCCCTACCGACATATGTTGTTGTTTAATGGGTCAAAGAGGGTCATAGGTCACCCTATGACCCCCTTTGACCCATATTACCCATTTGAATATGTCCCTAGGGGTTCTAGGACCCCTAGAGGCATATGTTGTCGTTTAATTGGTCAAAGCGAGTCATAGGTCACCCTATGACCCCCTTTGACCCATATTACGCATTCTAATTTGTCCTTAGGGGTTTTAGAACCCCTAGGGACATATGTCATCATTTAATGGGTCAAAGGGACCTATGACCCCCTTTGACCCATATTACCCATTCTAATATGTCCCTAGGGGTCCTAGGACCCCTAGAGAGATATGTCATCATTTAATGGGTCAAAGGGGGTCATAGGTCACCCTATGACCCCCTTTGACCCATATGAACAATTCAAATATGTTCGTCGGGGTCTTAGGACCCTTAGGGACATATATCGTCATTTAATCGATTAAAAGGGGTCATAGGTCACCTTATGACCCCCTTTGACCCATATTAACCATTGTAATATGTCCCTAGGGCTCTTAGGACCCCTAAAGACATATGTCGTCGTTTAATGCGTCGAAGGGGGTCAATGGTTGACCTATGACCCCCTTTGACTCATATATATTAATAATATACATATCTATTAATAACACACACACACACACACACACACACACACACACACACACACACACACATATTACATTATTATATTTAATAAAAATATTACGTTATTATATATAGATTAATAACATATATATATGTATTACTTTATTATATTTAATGAAAATATTATGTTATTATATATATATATATTAATAACATACATATTAATATAATAATATATATAATACATATTATATATTTATATTTAATATATTACGTTATTATATATATAATAATAATAATAATAATAATAATAATAATAATATATAATACATATTATATTTAATGAAAATATTATGTTATTATATTTAGTAAAAATAAAAATAATATAAATTATATTTATAGATTGTAATAAGATTAACATAATATATTAGTATATATTGTTAGATTATATCTTATATCTTTACATTACGTTATTATATATATATATAATATATTAAAATACATCTTTACATAGTAATATAAGTGAAATAATTTAGAAATAATAAGTTGTGACGTTTAAACTCAATTTTCCCTCCAAAATGGGTTGAGAATTTAAAATTGCCCACCTCAACATATCGGATATCTGATTAGGCTTGGTAAATACCAAGCCTACCCGGTCAACCCAAAAGATGTGTTTGAAGAGGGTTTTAGTTATACTCAGACTTCGGGTAGCTGTCTGACAATGTTATTTTGATCGAAATTGAATAAAATGAAAAGGGTTTTTTAATATCAATCTCTAGATTCCATAAATATAATTTCTATCAAATTCTGAGTTCGATAAGTATTTATTAGTTAATTATCAATTTAGATAATTGTAAAGTGCTGATTGAAAAATAGCTATAATTTTCAAACGGTATAACATTTTTTAAATTTAAAAGTTGCGTCACATTCTATACTTCGGCTAGTATAAGAAAAAAAAATAAAGATTCAAATTTGGTAAAATTTTCTATTAGTTAGGGTGGTCAGACACGGGACTTTTTTTTTTCGAAAAAGTTTTGGTAGAAAATTCATAGTTAATTATTTATTTCGAATAAAAATACCGAAAAATATGCATCACATCCGGGCATGAGTCTACTTTTCATATCTATAATTATATTAAAAAAATATTATGATTTGATTTTGATTAAGGTGGTCAGACATACACCTACTTTTTATTTTCGCCCTGAAATTTTCTTAGTACTGCATTAAAATTCAAACTTTTGACCAATTAATTTTTTTTTTCTCCTGATAAGGCCTTGTAGTTTAGAAACTACATTTAATTTCTTACAACTTTTTGATATAAAGTCCATAACCACTTCAAAATTATGTGTCAAGTTGACATAAACCTGACTTGCTGATTTTTCACTGCCACTTAAGGCCATAGTTTTGTACACCATGATCCTGCACATACCCTAGTCTAATATCTTTCTTTGCAACTTTCTCTCTCAAAAAGTGATATAGATATATGATTTGTGTTTGAAAGTAAAACTTAATTCTTTGACATACTCATTGTACTTGTGTTATCACAATGTATGATTATAGTCTCTATAAACTCAATCCTAGTATCTTTCAACATTTGTTTCATCCATATGTACAAAGCATTTTGTAGAACAAAACCCAAGGGGAGCTAGAATTATGTAGAGAGTTGTCTTTCCCCTGTGAACTAGGGTGTGAAACAAATGACCCCATCCCTTGTTGGCAAGGGTTTGATACAACTATACAGTGAGAAGAAGTGGTCTGGGTGGGAGTCATTGTGGTAGCCTAAAGAGCCAAAGCCATAGGTTGCTTCAGGGCCGAAGGTGGCTTGCCTTTATGAACCATAATAGTTCATTCATCATTTTTTAGCAGCCTCTGCAAATAGAGAGCTAGAATCTTTCATAGGAGATTTTGTCAGTGGGGCAACCAATGAACAATCTTTGATCTTGTGCTCCACTAATTGACACTGATAATAGGTGTTGAGAAGATTGAGGTACAACACCTTCTGAGTGAAGGTGTTATTTCACACCTAGATATTAACAATTTCTTTAAGGTCACACAAAAGGTCGACCTCAACACAAACCCTTCTTTGAAGTCATGGAATAATGAAAAAATAGTTGGGTTCAAAGAAAACCACCTTGTCTAGAGACTATGCCATGGTTTGTATGAAAGGCCAACAAGACAAAGGGAGATCAGGGAACTCAACCCACATAGGGACCCTTAATTTTTTATGTCTGCAACAGTGAAGCCTAGAGACCAATGTTGAAAGACCAATAAAGAAAAGTAGATAGACCATGGCCCATTGCTTCAAATAGCCTCTACATGAGAGGGGTTAGGAAAGCGAAATTAAAAAAAGCCTTTGGTAAGATCTTGAACAGCCTCAAGGCAAATACCATGAGGGGACCAAGCTTTGGCAAACCCTTCCTGAAACATGCTTTTAGGGGCGATCCTTCCCATAAAATAACCTTTTAAAGTTTTTTTTTTGAGTAAATCATAAGCATTGTCAAAATCCTGAATGAGAAGCACAACATCATGTGAGGACATACCTTGTAACAGACCTTCCAGACGAACTTACACCGATGCAACAATTCGTATTAAATTGTAGTTCAAACTGGCTGAATCTATCATATAAACTTAAAAGGTCTGAAAGTAGATGCGGCATGAACCAATCCATTTTCGAGAAAATTAATTTTGATTAGAATGTCATTAAATTTTTATTAATTGCAATGCCTTATTCTCTTACAAACATCCATTTGGATCATTTTCGCAACATCTTACTGACGTTATTTGTAGAGCCAATGATCAGAAAATTTTGAATAGCCAGAATCCTTTTCAAAGCATCCTCATCAGCACCCTTTGGCAGGTTTACTTGCATTGCAATATAGCATACAGTTTGAGAGATTTGGGACTCTACCTGTGGAAGACTCCTTATTGGGTTTGTCTTCTCCCTGTCAACGTTATCCAAATCTGGCACCCTTTTCAAATGAGTTTAACTCTACAACATTAGTTTATAGAGAAGTTTCCTCTTTGTGCAGTGGTTATTCGAGCTGCAGCATTACGCCCCTGGTTAACTGAGCCGCAGATCTTCATTGAGGATAAACATTACTTTTTAATGCTGTGCCTGAGGAACATTATTGGCACATTCGTAGTCTTTTCAAGGTATGTTGAGCAACCTCTACAAGCTTTTTAAATGAATCTGTACACAGCCAGGAATATGGAAAGTTGGGGGTTTGTAAATCAGTTAGCCTGGGATGCATAGGAACCAAAATTGAAATAAAGCCCTCGTTTATGACCTTTATTATCCATCTAAATCCTCTGATTTGTAATCCAATAATGGAAAACAAACCAAAAAATTCAACTGGCTAGATTTGGGAAAACTTGTGATTGAAGTTATGACTAAGAGTTATGTAATATCTATAACATAATTTGTGTAGAATCTTTGGATAACTCACTTGCCGTGGACTAGGTCTATAAAATTTGTACAGCCTTTCCAGATCTATTATCATACATGGAACTTCAATCGACTGGATCCATTGATGAACTTCCTCAGTCTATTTAGTTTAATGTCAGCTGTTTCTAGATGTATGTTATCAAAATGAGTATTTACTGACACAATTATTGATAACTTTGTTAATGAAACTTAGGTATCTCTGTCCACGGAACGTTGTAAGGAAAGCTAGAAACTATTAATGGATTTATTGGAGCCAACAATTTAGCTCAATTGGTTTTATGCCTAGTAGTGGAGAATTTGTACTTCTCAAAAGAAGGTTATAGAAAATAGAGTATATACACCTTGTTTGTAGTGCAGTTAGATTCAGACATTTCAGATTTGATTCAGTTCTAGCAAATACAGTAATGATTAGGAACTTTGTAGTACAGTTAGGTTCAGACATTTCAGATTTGATTCAGTTCTTGCAAATACAATACAATGGTTAGGAACTTTCTTCTACATTCAAAGAAATTGATTGTTGTGCATATATTATTAAACGAACAGGGTTTCAATCTAGGCTTTAACAAGAGCTTTGAAACAGGGTATAGGTTTGGCTGCAAGAGATGTAGTCATATGGGCCGCTTGTCATTATTGCTTTCACCACTTACATAGTGCATAGAGTTTGTCACTATAACTTAATTTGGTATGTCATGCATCTGAACTGATGTTTATTTTGATTTTAGATCACATATTTGGTTAAGTACATATTCTTCTTACTTTAACTATCATTTGTGATGTAGTCTAATTTCATGTTTGTTTTCAGTAGTTTCTTTTTACACATAACTGTTTCATGCTACACTAAAACTAACAGTCGAAAGTTCTCAAGTATTTCCAGTTGTATTCTTTGGCAGGGATTTGATTGTGTTAAGATCCTTATGATTGCTTTCAGTCATTTCACATTTTGTATGAGTTGATTGATATTGCTAAGGAAGATTTCATCTTTGAATAAATGCAGGAGGGAGGCCCAAGTCTTTAAAGGCATACAAGTCAGGTTAATTTAGTTTAGCCATTATACTGCAACCTAGCTACACTGCAGGAATTAACACTGCATTTCATTCAATCTTTTCTCTGTTACCTCAATTTTCTACTTTTTCCCTCTAAAACAACTTTTTAATTTGATATTTTTAAATAAATTTCTTATTTTTCACATAAGTCTGACTCCGGCTCTTGTATAGTTTATAAACAAAGCTCATAAAATCCCCATTACAGATGGATTCCATATTCTAGAGTCCCCAATTTATGTCCATTTTCTATCAATTATATTCAGGTGGAATGATACAGGGCTATTCCTTTTTTTTAAAGTAAAATCCAGCCAACAAATAAACTGTGTTGTAGAAGATAAGCAACAAGGTGTTGTCCTAAATATACTCCGCTAAAAATGAATATGTGCCAATCAAAACTCAGATCAGGTCATAATATGGATTCAATTGATGAATTCGACAGCTCAAAAATAGGGGTAAAAGGTCTTGCTGATTTAGGCATAGAAGAAGTTCCCCAATTCTTTATACAGCCTCCACACAACCGCCCATTTCAACTTCCCACTCATCCACGAATCCCCTTTGTCAGCTTCCATGATATCCAAGGCTCTCATCGTCCACAGATTATCCAACAAATACTTCAAGCTTGCAAAACATGGGGTTTCTTTCAGGTGAGTCAGAAAAGAACGAACCCCTGTTTTCTCTTATGTGATAAAATTGCTTCTTTTGTAGCTTCGACATTGATTGATTATATGGGCTTTTCAGGTGGTGGATCATACAGTTCCTTTGAGTGTTATGAAGAGTATTCTGGAAGCTGCTGGGAGATTTAATACAGAATCCATTGAAGAGAAGATGAAGTACTACTCTCATGACTACAGTAAAACTGTGAAATTTGCTCCCAGCTTTAATCTCCACAAGCAAACGGCTGTCGACTGGAAGGATGCATTGCGTCTGACTTATGCGCCTGGTTTTCCCCAATGTCAGGAATGGCCCGTTTCTCTAAGGTAATACAAAATTAAAGTGATATTTTCCCCTTATATTTACATATCTGAAACTTATGACAAGTCTGCACACAATCTTTCAGCTTACAGCTTGGCTGCAATCTCTAAAACTAATGAATTATATGCCGATGTACAAAAGAAACTCGGATTCAGAGAATAATATTGGAGTGAATACATAGAAAGGTGAACAACGAATAACATATAATTATCCAGATAAAAGCTGCCGTGCTTAGTTTTTATGCTATGCTTATCATCAAACTCTTCATGGTGAGATCTGTACCTGATACCCCTTAACCAGAAGGCTTACCGTTCTATCTATGAAAGGGCTTAAATTATTGAAGTTTATGGTCAACATTTTTATCTGAGACTTTTAGCTATAACAATAGGAAGAAATGTATGTTTCAATTATGTTTATTATAATTGTAATAGTCATTTATTTTGGAGAAAAAAGTTAATAATTAATTTAATGTTACAATTGTTTTGATGCAAATAGGTTACAATAATTGTGGTATTTAGTATAAGTATTAATAATTAATTTAATGTTATAATTGTTTTTGGTTGTTGAGAAGCATTGAGCAATAGAAACTATGTTTTGGATGACACATTAAAATTATTATTTAATTCTTTTATACATAATATATTACATGATGTCTGTTTTTACTATCTATAAGACAAAACAATAAATATAAGCAAATAAATCTTATACTAAAACAACAAAAAAAATCTTCAAAATCTGATGTACTATGTAGGAGCCTAGGGTGTACCAAGTTACCTACAATAATTATGGGTGTTCTTCTTCTAACACCGATTGGGTGTTCTTCTTCTAACACTGATCATTATGTTTTTTCAAGTTAGTGTTGATTGATTGAATTCTTTAGATCTGAAATTATGTGATGACATATTAACGCATTGATGAATTACTACCAATTAAACTTGACTTAATGAACAACTTAAACTAGACTTCAACTACTGATTTATTTTTCGAGTGAATCTTTTGACGTAAAGCAAAATTTCTAAATGTTATGCCATATTTGATAACATTGAACTAATATCAGTATTATTAAAGGGATGAAACCTAAGACCTTCATTATTAACAAAGATCAAACAGCTGTGAAATCAGCACATAATATTATGAAAGGCATAAACTTAAGATGCTCAATTTCTTAATACCAAAGGTAGCTTGTCCGTAAAATTTCGCTTTGTGGAAATTTGTCAGGGAAGAAAGCATAGATTTCTGCAAACATATGAAAGACTTTGGTGCAATATTGCTGACTTTGCTGTCAGAAGCACTTAACTTGGCTCCTGATTATCTGACAGAGACCGTTAATTGTATGGATCGTCAAATTATGATGATGAATTTTTATCCACCTTGTCCTCAACCAGAGCTCACACTTGGCACATCAATTCATTCAGATATGGGAAGCATAACAGTATTACTGTTGGATGAAGTTGGTGGTCTCCAAGTTAAACATAACGGTGACTGGGTGGGTGTTGATCCGATTCATGGAGCTTTTGTCATTAATATTGGAGATCAATTAGAGGTATGTAATTCTTGTAAATTTGTCATACACATGCGTGCTCACTTTTATTCTGATTGCTGTTTTCATTCTAATAATTTCCATTGTCTATTTGTAGCAGATATTGTCGAATGGAGTGTTCAAGAGTGTGGAGCACAGAGCCGTGACCAACGATGTAGCTGGACGAGTTTCTATTCCTATGTTTTTCAGTCTTCAAATGGAGTCTAACGTGAAGATTGAACCCATTCCTCATTTATTGAATTCAGAAAATCCTCCACTTTACAAACAAATTGGTGTAAATGAATATGCAAAATATTACATGAACAATTCTGATCATAGTAAGAGTTGCCTTGAGATTGTTAGGCTGAAGGAAGGCCTTTGAAATATAGTGTATGATAGATGAGATAGGAGAAAAGGGTGCTTTAGCAGGCCTCAATGTCTACTTCTGATCCCCATCGTGCATTAATCAAATGCTAAATTACAATAGAGTTACATCTTTATTTTACTTAAAAATTACAATGTGGATTTTATTAGGCTCTTCACAGCTACTTAAATCAAATTATTTTATGTATATCAAAGACAATGGACTATCTGAATTTTAAAAACCTGGTGTTCAAAATATTGTATCAATATAGTACAACTATTATATGATCAATACATCATATCAGTTTAGTATCGCTATTGTTGTATGATGAATACATCATAACAGTTTAGTGTATCACTATTGTTGAATGATCAATACATTATATCAGTTTAGTATCACTATTTTACAATCATAATGATGTGATATTAGAAATAATGTTTAGCATGTCAATTATTAATTCTCTTTTATATTTCTTTGATTCTTGAAATTTAAAAAGTCTATCTTTGCGCCTTGCTAAATTGCCTCGCAGGTCTGAACCCTCCATCAAAAAAAATAAAAAAATGATTATTTTTTAAAATAGAAAGCAAACAGATTCATTTCATTTCTAAGTTTATGCTATTTTCTAAAAGTCAACTCTTTGCAAACTACACTTTATTGTGTGAAGATTGTAAACCTCCTTTGAAAAATAGAACAAGAGAGAGGCCTTGATCCCATTACAAAATAGAACAACAAAAATTATAAAATAACTATCAAAGGAACAATAAGCATTGAACAACACAAGGGACCCAAAGTATTCGATAACACATACCCAAATACTACTAAAATTGAAAGTGTGTCCAAAAAAAAAAAAACTAACCTTACTTCCAGACATCAAACACCCAATCCATAACATTCCAGCTCTAAACATATACATTACATTACTCAAAAGGTCTTTAAACTTAACCATGAATGTATTAAAAAGATCTATAATATGATAAATAGCATGGACATGCAAGTCAAACCATATTTAAATAAAGGAAACAAAGAGCATAAACTAAGTAGAATTCTTTGGGACATCTACAAAGTCCCAAATCTTTTGAAGAGCCTCTACAATGTCTTTCTAGTTAGTCTTCAATAAGCCCTATGAACTTGATCCTTCGGTTCCTCTATTGGTGCCTCTCTCCATGAGCTACTTTTTTATGGTGCCTCTCTCCATAAGCTACTTTTTTATAGATGTACTCATGTACAAATCCCTATAACAACTCCATTCATTATGCCTACAGTAGTCCTTATCACAGAAGTAGCTTCTTATACTTCTTATTTTGACTAAATTCTCTACTTTATTTTATAGTAAATTCATTCTAACATGGAGTTCAATTATAACCACCTTTTTGTTCCTTTTTTCATCTTCATCATTTTTTATTTTTGTTTTTTGCACATCCCTTTCTTCCTATGAAATCTTCATAGCTTCATTTTTAGAAAATAATTTTTTAAGGTGCCTTTCTCTTTTGACTCCATGTTTTCCTTTTGAAATTCAACCTCTTCATCATGCCACTTTTGTTCTTCTTCATATACATCCTCTTCAATGTCTTCCATTAACACAAAACCATCTTTTCATGGGATGTGTTATCTTCATCATCCTTTGAAATAAACTTTTTAACATTTTTTGCAGGAGTAAGGATACCTTTGAAAGTATGTGAAATCTTTGGTCCTCAAGTTGGTCCCCACATTCTATTTTTTTCGTTATTTTTCTTTATATTTTTTTCCCTCCTCGTTACCTTCAATTATAGTGATTGTCAACACCTTGTTTGGGATTCTTGGGTTGAGTTTTCTTGTTGGAAGACTTGGGTAAACCAATAAGGAATTTTATTTTTCAATGGTACTAGTAAGAAACTCATTAACCTAAGGGGAAGGACAATATGCATTATTGGATTTAGAATGATTGAAAATATTCTTATATTTAGGATCCTTTTACTATAAGAAGGACTTCTCTCTAGCCTTATACGAGTGTTTTCATACAGTGCATTGTGGGAGATAGAGTGGAAGGGGGTTACTTTTTCTAGACAAAATAAAAAGGTTTTTCATGTGAGTCTAAGGTCATAAAATGCTTATCTAAGGATATTATCATCCCTTAATGAAAATAACAGAGAGGCTCTCTTTCCAATTTTTTATTGTAGTAAGAAAAATAAGAATACTTAAGGGCACATTAAGATTTTCCTTGCACCTAATATAGTTTGGTGGGGGAAAGTCATAACCATGGACTATTGTGTATCTACTCTATACAGTAAATTATCTTGTGATATGCAAGCTAGCTATATTGTAAGGAGGGGGTTCATATAATCGTAGCATATTTTGATATTTGAAGGTATTTTGTGTCTTCCAAATTTTACAATGAAACAATGGTAGTTTATTGAAATTTTCTTCGAATGCACATATCTGCATTCTCAAAAATTGTAGCTTGCTAATGCTCTTGAAGAAACTACATAGTAAAAACTTTCAATTTTCATGGTTCCCTTAGACTAAGAATTTGTGAACATGGACCAAATAAAATCATTATAGCCTTACATTTCCATGAAGAAAGGGGAAACCCATGTTAGAAAGTAAAGTCCACCAATACAACAAAGAGGGGAGGAGGGGCAATCTGTTGTGTGATTGATCCAACTTAAAATTAACTTATCAAACTCACCTTTAATAATCAATAAAGTTAACATTTCTAATAGATAGAACATATAGAATGACAAAATGATTTGTTAACTAGAGAAACCCTTAATCAGAGGGAAAACCTCAATGGGGATGGTACCTACAATATGATGTACTAATATAAAATTTCCTTGTAATAGGATATGATCTTTTTAGTATCCAATTATATACATTAGTACACATGAGTATATGTTAGGAGACATTGAATCCATGTTAGAAGATTCTAAACATGTTAGGAGCACAACGAAGACAAGTTAACCCACTATCCAAATTACTTTAGAACTGTTACACAAAATAGATCTTTAGGATAACATATCTCAATAGTGATCTAAACATACAAAAAATTATTTTCTAAAATAGTTCCTTTGAGTTTCTCAAACCAATATGAATATCACTTGTTTTTTTCTCTGATCAAATTGGCATCCTCAACACCAATGCAATACCCCCCCCCGCACGCACACACACACACACACACACACACACACACACACACACACACACACACACACACACACACACACACACACACACACAATAACCCTTACAACCAAGGAAACAACCTTTCTTTATACCTTGTCCTAATAACTAATTGAGTCATCCTATGTGGAATTTTCCAATATACAATGCATAATATAGGACCTCGATAGAATATTACAATAAGGTTCCACACACTTCAATACAATTTACAACTTCCAAAATAAATCCCATCACAAGAGTCAGATGCTAATGAACATATCACACATTATACTTTAGAGATATCTACATAATGATCTCCAATATCTTCTTTCAAAAGAAAAAATTTCAAACATGTCTTCAACCATGATCTAATCTTAGTTACCAGATATAACTAGATTGCCACTAAATTGTTTCTTTCAAATTGGTTTGCAACTAGTCCTCACTAAATGAACTATATCTCATCCAAATCTTCATACTAACATTAGAGAACACATCCATAATATGAATCTAAGCCCCCATAGATTAACTCTCTATACTTCGAAACCTCACTGATAAAATATGTCTTTGTGATGTACTGGAACTCTCTCTATCACATACTAGAATACATATATGTTGATATCAATGAAAAACCACGTCATGAATGCAATAGAGACACAATTAATCCAAGTGAAAACCACTCAAAAATCTGTCCCATATGTTAATAATCTCCCCCTTTGGCACTAATGACAACATAAATTATGAAAAACCATCAACCCATATATCTCCTCAAAACATCAACTAAAAGTAAACATACATAAATCTTCTTTTAAATACTCTCCCCCTTTCATATTAATATTTTTTCATGTATTTTTCTCCCCCATTGATATCTATTGTTAGAATTCTTATAGGGAATATAAGATATTGAGAGGGGAGGGGGGGTGAATTGGGATCTACAAAACTTTTAACTCTTTAAACAATTCAAATGCATTTGCCATTAACCCATCTCATATCTCTAGATTATATACCATATAACCATAAACTATAATGCTGAAATAAATCTAAGTGTGCATCACATCTATAAACATGAAAGTAAATGTAAACACATAACACAAAAGATTTGATTACCCAAAAACCCTCCAAGGTGAAGGTAAAACTGGGGTGGCGATGACACTCGCAAATATTCACTACTGCAACAATAAAGTTTGTATGTTAAGGCTACGAAGTTTGATCACTTCTAGTGATCTACCATGTGAGGGGTTTGCCCTGCTAATATCTTACAAGATTTATTCAGTCTACCTTGATTAAAGGATTTAAACTTATAACTAAGTAAGCACTCTATTAGGAGATTTAAATAGGCTCGTTAAGAGATTTACCCTAATTCACTTGCCTAGAATGCATCAGTACATGATCCTTTAGTTAGCACTTTGATGCTAAATTGCAAATCTTCTCTTTTGTATTCTAATCTAATATCCTTACCTGATATGCTCTATTCTTCCCTTCAGTGCTAGGTTTCTTTATTTGATCTTTGCTTCTAACTTATCAAATGCAACCTTCCTTCACTCATATACTTGTCTCTTCACTCTCTTCTGATCCTTCTCTCTCACACACATTATTTAGGGTTTGGACCCTTCTTAAATAAACATCAATAAAACTTTCTAGATCATAATCAATGATCAAAATCTCTCCCTTTTTTTTCTTAGTCATTCCATTTTTTAGATTGGTTGATCACCTTGCATTTGGATCAATGATCTCTGTCAAAACACACAAAAAAATCCTTAGCTATCTCTACAATCATAAAATCATGTGTAAAAGTTAGCCAAAACTATTTACATAAGTGTTTGTGAATCACAAATACATATACCAAAACTGCTTTACTCGATACTTGAATACTCTGACACTTAATCACAATTGATATTCATTCTATCCCTCGATCTCTGTATGCTCGACACTGTCTATGAAACTCGACATGAACATGCACTCAGTCCATATTTGGGTGCTTGAAAACCTAAGACTTGCTTGGTTCACACTAGAATATAAACACATTGATAAACATTCGACCTTCATTGGGTGGCTTGGTCATAGTGATGATTGGCCAACTCTGCCTAGGAAATAAGTGTTTGACACTAATACAAAAAAATGACTTGGAGATCAACACCTATGAAAAATGTGTCATTATTCCAATCTAAGAATTTGAAGTTCTCTCTTTAGTTACTTGCCAAACTAGTCTACAAATACCAAGTGACACCAGACAGTATTGCATTAAAATACTACATAAGAGTTTTTGAATAAATCCTCCCCAAAAAACTTCTTCTCCCTCATAGGAGTATCATCAAGCATCTAATCTAGAATGAATAGTTCTTTGATACCAATTGTTACAAAGTAACACCCACCAATATATCTTGTAGGGAGGGGGGGAGGGCTAAATAATTTGTATTCTCAATGTAACTTAAAATGAACATATTGAATCCAACTTCAATAATCAACAAATTGAAGAATTCCAAGAGATAAAACATACACAATGACACAATGATTTCTTAACTATGAAAAATATTGATTAGAGGGAAAACCTTGATGGGGATGACTCCTACAATATGATGTACTAATATAAAAGTTCCTTGTAAGAGGGCATGACCCTGTTAGGAGCCAATTACATACAATCAATACATATGAGTCCTTATTAAGATACTTTGAATTCCTATTAGAAGATTCCAGCCCTAATAGGAGCACAAGGAAGATAACTAAACTTATTGTCCAAATTGCTTTAGAACCATTGTAAAAAATAGATCTCTTGGCTAACATATCCCAACAGTTAACTAAAAATTATAATTAAACTCTCATATAGTAATGTATAGAGTGAAGGTTTGAGTATGCAAGCTTGCAAGAAGCTTGGATTAAAAAGAATTGAAAATGTTTTATTAGAGAAGGGGTTAGTTTGAAGGTCATAATTTAACTTGTAATCTATAATCTTAATTATTTAAAAAAAAATGGAAGTTGATTTTTATTTTATTATCTCCCCTTCTCATTCATCCAAACCATAATGAAAGGATGACTTCAATGAATATAGATGACCTGAAAGACATTCCCAGGGGGGTGACAATCCATTATTGGATGGATTAATTGAGAATGTGAGTTTATTGGTAAGATTACTACCTTAATTATATATATTTTGAGGACAAAGCTATAAGGGACATGAAATCCTTGTTGATATGGGGAAGAGAGAAGGTTCCTATCTTAATGATATTATTTATTGTTTTTCCATAAAAGAACTTAGGCTTTAGAGGGAAAATCAAGGTATTTGTGATAATTTTTAGAGGTTTAATTATTAAATCTGTAATATCTAAATTAAAAAAAATCTTAACTAAGGTTGAAGAGTCAAAGTTTTGGTCAACTCCAACAATTGCTCCCATCACATCTCCTATTTTTTGAAGAATCTTCTCTATCGGTAAGTTATTGATTATTGCCCATCTAGGATATTTAAAACTATAGGCTTTGGTAGGATCAAAATTAGGGTACTGGTTGAAGAATTTCAAAAGACATTTTTTATGAATGATTAATTATTGTTCAAGAAATCTATTTTTTAATTCAGGATTGTTATAGTGTAAATATATGAATTTTTCAGATAGGATAGTTATAGTTACCTATTCATGGTGAACTTCTTGGTGCCAAGCTCGAATCTCCATTAGAGGAATTACCGATCCACTGATAGCGATAAAAAATACCATTGTTGGTTACATAAACCCTCAATATTATCATTATGTAGGATTTCTATAATTTCCTTATCCACATGATGTAGTCTTCCACCCTTTCAAAGATTTGGCAATTTGAGATAGGGGAAAGGGTTTCAGACATCTTCTTTTGCGATTCAATAATCAATCTTTTTTGAGTTTTTTCATTGGGATTTTGATTTCCATAATTATCTTATGGAGTGTTTTTATTAATTTTTAAAAATATTTTATTGGCCTTTGATAAGAAAGGGGGATTTTGTGATAAAGGTACTAATGATCTAATTTTGGTTGGTATAATATTTCTTGATGATTGATTTCATTGAACTTTATTTTCTTTTCAATATCTATTTTCTTCTTTCAATTCTTAACCTTTACCCAACCTTGATCTATGTATGTCATTCAATCATTAGTAAAGGATAAACCTCACGAGGATGAGAATTTGATCCTCTCTTTGGATGCCCAATGCAAATCTTGTGATGAATTGAGAAACATTGAGAGTGTTGGTTGAATTGTCTTTTGTTGGTCAGAGTCGTATGACCATGTTTCAAATGTTGAGGTAAGATATCAAATTGATTTGATTTTGAAATTTTGTTAGAGGTTTTATTCTTAGTTTCCTTTTGAAAGAAAGGTGATGAAGCTTTCAAAAGAGTTATCGAGTTTTGAGCTTAGTTAGAGATATGGTGAGCTATTATTAATTTAAAAAAATAAAAATTATTCTAGATAAAAATAATTGAATACATATTTTATTTCAAATTTAATAACAAAATATCTCTTTTACACTAAAAAAATATAATTTCAAAATATTATCTATTTAAAATTTAGATTAAAATGATTAAACATTAAATTTTAGATATTATAATTAAAATTAATATCTCTTTTATATACATAAAGTAAAATAATATTAAAATAAATTGTTTTAAAATTTAAAAAAAAAAAAAACTTTTACTTCACATATAAACAACAAATTATTATTTTTAAAACAATTGAAATTTTTAAACCAACAATCATAAAAAAACATTTATCCCATGATTTTATTTTCTTATATTTAAGCCGATAGGCTTCTCCCCTAGGAAGACTTTATGTGGATTTTTTGGACAATCAGACAATCTTATGTTGTGGAGTGCAAAAATTGGTGTTGAGAAAGTGATGATGACAGTCATGAAGATCTTAATGAGGGTTGTGATTAGGGCTATTTCTAATGTAGAGAAAACATTAGTTTCCTTGTCAACATGATAAAAACTATCCTTCATATTCTCATACCACTTTTCCTTGACACACAATGAGGATTATCTTTTCCTTGAGACATTGTTCCATCAAATTGTGACACATTGCTATGCATAGCTTGTCTACTACTGCAGTATCCCCATTCAACACAATCCTCAGATACTCCCACTTCCGTGTTCATTTGAACATTACAACAAAATATGAAACTTTATGTAGTAGAATTTGAGGAATAAAGATTAATTGTTATTCATTATATGCTTACTAGACAAAATATAAGCCATAGATTTGCATGATTATTCTTTCTTATTTCACTACCATCGTAACAATGAAAAGCCACCCAGGTCTCATACTTTTTTACAATTTTTAGTAAAGATTTATCTAATTTGATTTTAATGGTAGAAAATATGTAAGGTGACACACTAGAAATTTTATAATTAAACTATGGAGTAAAGATTTATATTAGTGTAAGCTTATGTTTTTTGGAATTGGTTTCCACAAATCAAATTTACCATTTTTTATTTAAATAATAGTTGAAAAATGATCTCTATTTTCAAATATTAGACATAAGACATAAAAAATCTTTTAGTATACAATTGAATTAAAAGTTGGTAAACTTGTATTAAATTATATATGTTATATTGTATTTTATGTTTAAAGAGGATAAAATGGGATATGTAAAATAAATAGTTTAAAATAAATATTATAGATTTATGGAAACTTTTAACTATAAAAATTAAATATAACAATATAAAAATTAATTCATTATAGAAAGTATAAACTTCAATATTTAATGTCAACAAACTGCAATGATATATTTTTCAATATTAAAATACTCTAAAATAAATGACATAAATCTAAAATATAGAATAATTTTTCTTATATGAAACAAGGTTTATGTAAAATTTAATTTAATTTAATGAGATAAATATTTGTAATATTAAAATAGATAAAAGTAGGAAAAGTAGAAAAATAATAACAATAAAATGTAATTATTATTATTAAAATTATATAAATTTATTAGATGTTAGAAATATTGATGATATTAATATTGTTTGTAATATAGAAATCACATTTTCAAGTGGACATTTTACCAATTTCTAATTTTTAATAATAAAAAGTATTTTTTAATCTTTCTATCTAAATATTTGTTGACTTATATGTTTTATTTTATTAAATAAATGAATTATTTATTTTCTTAAAGTCTATGACTTATAATTTTAAATATTACTTAACTATTATTATAGTAAATTTATAGAGTAGGAGGATGCTTTGATTTTATTCACTATTCAACACACTAAGGCATTCAAAAATAAGTAATATTTAATGGGCCCTTTTGTCTATGGGAGACATTGAGTGGTTTTTGAGAAGTTGAATAGTTTTGAATGAGCCACCAAGGTTCAAATCTTGCATGAATGAGGCCAGGATTGTGCCTTCCCTAGAATATGTAGCAAACATTAATTGTTTAAAATAATTTTGGAATTAGCTGGAAAGGAATAATTTAATATAAATGAATCCTTTTACTAACTAAATCATGAAGTAATAAAAAATTGAGCTTCAATCTTATTGAAGTTTGGATAAATTCTTCATTTAGGAGTTTCAATACTGTTGTGTTCCGGAATTAATCTTTCTATTGACATTATACTTGGTTCAATAAGTAATTCAAATTCAATCATATTAAAAAAAAGATAGATAGGTTCCTCTTCTATGGGGATTTAGACACTATTCCTTTTTTTTTTTCTGAACTTTCAATACCCGCATCTTCTAGATCATATAATTTCTTAATTTAATTAAAAATTTTGGAAATGGAAAAGGAATAAGACAATACTTCAAATTTTAAAATATTTGAATAAAAAGATCTAGATTTTTTCACACTTGTGAAAGATTGGTAGAATAAGGAACTTATTAGTACAACAATATTGAGAGTGTCCTTAGATGCAACCAAGTGATGAGATCATCAACACCTGAGCACCATCCTAGAAAGAGGCTACAACTCAGTGGACAAAGTGAGTAACTATCATCATGGATGCACCCACTACAATGAATTAAAATGATGTAGACAGCCAAGAAATAGTCAAAAGTCCAAGAAACCATACTAGAACCAATAAAATACATTGAACCCTTAAGATGTTGAATAATGTCCTCCAAATTTTCATCTTAGACATCATTTTTGTTAAGAGAAACAAATATTGAATGTGTTAGCCATAAATTTGCAAAATCAATATAAATCATAATAAGAAAGAAACCATTTTTCAATTTATGAGACTGCAAGAGCCCAAGAAAAAGATCTTGTCATACAATTTCGCATTTGATAATATTTTATCTATTTAAGAAACAAATTGAGCATCAAGAAGTGGGTCCATAAGAATTATAAGGAAATGAAATGAAATCTCATACATATAGCTACAAGATAACGCAAAATTCAATCCTCCCACCAAGAGTTCTCACCACAACCTCTATTTGAAAAAGTGAGAAATTAAATACAAATAACAACTCTCAATATTTGTGCCAAAAGAAGTTGATGTTACATGTGATATAGAATAAAAAAATAAAATAGAAAATAAAACCTATCAAAAATTAATACAATGTATTATTTTAGTGATGTTTAAATAATAGAATTTAAATTTCTACACAAAAGCTATTAGACTATTCATTTACACAATCATTTATGATTTATTGAATAATACAAATATTATCAGATTAGTATTACTAGGTGAATTTTAAAGTACAAATAATTAATTTCTTATTATAAGCCTTTTTACTACATGTTTTAAATCAAATTGCTATGTCTAAAAGGTAATCAACGGTTTACGTATTCATCCATGACATTAAAAAACATTAAAAAAATATGTTAGCGTATTCGTTGAACTAAAGTGACCAAGGAAAAAGTTGAAAATAAAGGCACCCACCATTTCAACCGATTACGAGCAAGGGGGAGAATTAGACATCTATATTTTAATAGAGTGCATTGAATTTTAGTAATTTTAGTATGCTCTAACCCCTTGAACACTTTTTTTGTTGTGTTGTATTGAGATTACTATTGATGTAAAATTAATGGATCCATCTTCGCTTAAATTTGCCTAAATGTAACTGGTTTGTTAAAATGTTTCTCTCCTCGGTTTTTTATTGTATTGTTCTATCTTTTATATGGGTAGTTTGCATTTCTATTTTATTAATCATATAAGTTGTAATGGAGTTGTGAAATTGACATTGAATATTTTCCCATCCAATGTGTTCAGGATTTGGTCACTTAGATTGTCAATCTAGAAGTTGCAAATTGTATAAAGAGAACTATTATATGCAAATGAGATAGCTGATATGTACAGTCCTTGTAATTGAAGGAAGAAAGTTATTTATAAAATGGATATTTACTAATGCTTTATATCATGTTCAATGGTGAGCTTTTTCTTGTGGGAAAAGGTTAGAGTGGAAGTTAGAAAGAATATAATTTTTATTGATTATTAATTAATATGTCTAATGTTGTTTTTTATTAGATTTACAATTATTTCTTGTTATTATTGAGATTCTATTGTATAATATTTGTATTTAGGGAGGAAATCTTTACTAATTATATAATTGACAAAATCATGAATTTAATAATTAAGGCGACCTCTTCAAATAGTTTACTCTCTTGCACACATCACTTAATGAAACTTGCCTTGTAGACCTTATGAAATACAAGGAATAGTAAATTATTCAATTATTGTAATTTTTCTTTTCAAATTGTGATATTTTGTGCCTTTGTGTGTGTGAGAGAGAGGATATAAAGTTAAACAGTTTACAATAGCGTAGATTAAAGAGAAAGAGAGGAAATGAGATATATATAGAGAGAGAGGGCTGAAAGGTAAGGAAGGGTAAGATACGATAGTGATAAGGAGGGAGAAATGAGTCTCTGTATATGAGTAAGCAAGATATAAATGTAGGGACAATGAGATAAAGAGAGATTGTCTGTGAAGTGGAGAGAGAGACATATGATCATAGAATTCGAGAAGAATAGAGATTCATAAATATACTATGATGTTGATCATTTGATATATATTTTATAATTGATGTAACCCTTGCACCTTTTGAAGATTAAGTATATCATCATTTTAAACCATTCTCTTAAACAAACTTTAGAAAGGAATATAACCATGCGAAGATTCACTGAAATGCCATGTCACGCCGATGGTGCTTTATTAACTTTATTAGAGTCGACTCCATATTTGTGAATGGAAAGGCAAGAGGTTTTAAATGAGGTCCATTATCCATATATCTAATAGTTTCCATAAGTCAATGCTTAGTGTGCTATTTAAGCCTGGCCACAGAACTATAAAAATACTTACAAATATCAATAGCTGAATGAAACATTTTTTAATAATTAATAATAATATTAAGAGTCACAGTAGACCAAAAGAAAAAAAAAATTAAAAAAAGGAACTATTCATAAAGAATAAACATAAGCACTTCAGACAGCCAATGTAATACCAGCCGAAAGGACAGAAAAAACCACGTAAATGGCAAGGAAAACTTCTGATGATCAAAGATAAACTTGTAATCCTATTTATTACAGGAGTTATACGTAACAAGCATACTGCATACAAGATGTATGTTGTGAACTGTTTAAGATAGTTTATGGCAGACGAAAGCTTTTGTCCCTTATGCAGGGCAGATCAGTATAAAACTAACTATTGGTCCTATTACAAATAAAGTGCAAATGAAAGTGCACTCAACCAGAAGGATTAAGGCACCGGAAAACTCTTCCCCTGACAAACACATCTATGAGCAATAGGGCTGATTTTATGATGATCATGTTCATTTCCACGCTTTGAGTTGAGTGAATCATGGTGAGTGCTCTGAAGTTGCAAGTGTTTGGGATTCATGGCTACTCTGATACAGGGATTACAACCCCCACATGCCCAAGAACAGTCTGGTAAAGAGGATCCTGTAATGGTTTGAAGAAGAACTTTGGAATTTCCTTCGCTCATCAATTCCTCCTGATGTTGGTGATGTAAAGTCTATGAAAAACAGAACAAATTGCATTCAAATTAGAAAACTAACGGACCAAGTTTTGGCAAAGTTTTATTAGATATGCCAACAGCATTTGAAGTTCCAAAAAATGGCCAACCTGTTCTGCCTGTGGATTCGGTCTTGTTGCAACTAAGATGCACATTATATCTTTGGCTCCCAAAGAATCTGTAATCACTAAAAGGAAAAGTTTGAGAGAAATCATAGACTCTTGATAACAAAACACTTATAAAACATGGTTTACGTATAATTATTGTCTTTAATATAGCTGACTCTTCAGTTGGTTTACGTATAATTATTGTCTTTAATATAGTTAACTAACGGATAGGTATTTTTAAAATATGATTCAAATCAAATAAATTCAATATATCATTTTCATCATCTATTTTTAATAATTCTATATTTGGAAAAAAATTAAGATTATTTTAATTATTTAATACTTGTTGTTTAAGAATCAAGTCTTAAAGTATGATATTTAAAAGGTCCAATTTTTAAAATTTCAGAATTCAATATAATTAAGAAAAAAATTTAAATAAAAAGAAAAAAGATAGTGATACATAATATTTGCTAAAAACCAACCCACCTATGAACCACTTTTTTTTCATTTTCTCCATCTTGTTGTCACCTGTTTCTATATTTAAACTGAAAAGCCATCAAATGTATTAAACCTCCTTATTGCCTGCTGGTCTCTTCACCAATTGAATCTAAAATTAGTCACATCTCATCATTTAACTGTTACTATCTTTACCAGTTGAGCCTAAAGAAGGGTGAGAGTAATCTAAAACTATTATCTCATTAGCCCCTTCCCCAGTAACTCCTCTTTATGAACAAATCTCTACCAAACAATATACATTAAAATTGCTTGTTTAGAACCTGAACTGAATTTCTACAGTAAAACTTGGTGTGCGCCTCTCATGACAACTAGACTGTAAGAGTTCTTAAACATAGGAAAAATAAATGCAAGAGAATTAGCTACCGTTGAAGCTTAACACCATGGAGGGCACTAGCAGAAGCTTCACAACGAAAAGTACAAGCATTCCATTATAGCTGATGGACTTCATGACTTCCTTGTCTGTAGTTTTTAAAAGCCACTATCTCAAATCCTGGATAAATGGGAATTTCAACCAGCCACATAATGAACTACGGTGAGCTACCATAGTACCTAGATGAAATGAAAATAACGGGAATTTTGATTTTGTCATAAATGCCTACAACCTGAATTGCAATAAATGCTTTCAAATTCAAATTCACGTAACAAAGTAAGAAAATCCTCCCACACGTGACGGTCATAAGAAAACAAGGGAAGAAGAAATTGAACTTTCGTGACTTCGACACTGAAATTCGATATCCCATGGCGAGGCTTGTGAAGATTTGGCAATGCATGTGATTTTTGAAACTGACTGTTAGTCGTATAAACGACAACCCCTGTGAACTCTATCAATGAATCTTGAAATTCATACCTACAATGCCTTTTCAATTATGTCTTCAACAATTGCATGTGCATATATAAATTGGTTGACCCTTTGGAGCTGATAATGTAATCAGTCTGATTGCTTTTGCATGTAGGAAGTGGAGGAGTTTTGAACTTAACAATTTTCATCATGAACTCTCCCATGCATAATCTCTGTGTGCCTCTATGTGTTTGTCTCAGTCTTCTTATTCTTCTCTCTCCTACAGCATCTGGAAGGCATGTTCATCTGCAATCTGGTAAGTGTGTGTTTTTTTGAAGTAAATTCTTGAAGAGCTTATGCAACTGGTTGATTGTCTGGATTATTGTACATGCATATGGGTTGTTTACATTGGCGTCGCTATTGTCTGGATTATTGTACATGCACATGGGTTGTTTACATTGGCGTCGTTCTTTGCTCAATAATATGTGCTTAGAAGTTAATACATTATATTTCTGTACTATATTCTAAATTTTGGGTGGCTCTTATAAAATTACATATTTTCTTTGGTGTAATTTAAAATGAGTCACTTAGACAAGTCAAAGTATAGAACTTTGTTTAGGCAAAATAAACTACTAGTTTTTTGATAGTATGCATCTTAGTTTGAAATCATTTCTAGATCTGAAATTTTTGTCTATGAAAATACACTAATTTTAAATATGACTGCATAAGGACTCAAAATATTAAACTGTCATTGGATGAACTTGTAAGGTTATCACAGGTCCAATGTAAGTACTAGGTCTAAGTTTTGACTAATATAGGTGTTCCATCTGAAGTCACCCTTCTACAAGGAGCTATAAGATAGGTTATCTAGACAAGTTGAAGCTTAGAGTTTTCTATTTAAGTTAAGACAAGTCAAGTTATTATTTTTCTTTTGATTATATGACTATAAGTTTGATGCTTTCTAGATTTCAAAGTCTTATAAAAGTTTGATGATTTTGCATCTAAATGCATAAAGATACAAAATGCTAAATTACAAGTAAATAAACTTTTGGCAGTGTTCTATTGTAGTGGATCTTTACTAAACATTTTGTGAAGTAATCACATTAGAACTAATCAACATGTTTGAAGTGTAGATTTTTTTAATGACTCATCTGAAATCACATTTTTATAGCATAATTCACTATGAATTATCTAAACAAGTCAAAGCAGGACATTATTTAGACAAAACTATTATTCTAACCAATTATTATTTCTTTAATTATATGACAGTTATATGACAGTGAATTTGATGATATTTGTAGATCACGATTGGTCATATAGAAATATAATAAAAAGTTACGTGAACTTTGAAAGTTTTGTCACTAAGTAAGGCCAAGGAAACTGTTTTTGATACAAAGCTTTCTTCTACACTTTCCTTAATAAAGGTTCGCTTACTGCAGATATTCATAAACCAACCTTGCCGAATCTGAACCGAGGAATGAAGTCCTCTGCAATCGTCGACGAGGGCGCCATTTCCAAGGAATTTATACCTGCAAACAAGGACACAACTATCAAGGTATATAATATTTTCAAAATTTGTAGTACAATAATAGTGATTGGTACAAGTGGGTGCCATTGAATACTTAGTAAAGTTTTGATGCTATATTTGGTACAGACCCGTGAAAAGAAAGGAAAGGAGGACAGAAAGTTGGAACAAGTGATGGAGATTGCAGGGTCGAGTTTACCAGACTGTTCACATGCATGCGGTTCATGTAAGCCTTGCAGAAGAGTGACAGTGAGTTTAAAATGCTCAGTGTCAACAGAGGAGTCAGAATCGTGTCCCATGGCTTATAGATGTATGTGCAAGGGAAAATCATTCCCTATTCCTTAGATTCTAGTGGGGCACAGGAAAAACAATCACTACCTGTAATATATTGCAGAGAGTTATTATTTTTGCTAGCTACTTACGTTAAGCTGGTAATGTAAAGATAGAAATGTGTTGTGTAACACGGGCTTGCGTGTATAATAAATGGAGATTCATTGTAACATATGGCCAAGTTCTAACATTCTTCTTACTCACTCCCACCCGTGTTGAGCTTTCAAATGTTTTAAGAGCATTTGCTACTATATTTTTTTAATTCATTTCAAGTTGGGCAGGTATAATGAGATCAGCTTGTGGTGGTTGTTTTTATGAAATCTCACCTCGAAATTTTCTAAGTGTTCATCTAAGAGTTACATTAAATGATGACTAAGGAGTTTGAGTTTGAGTTTAATGACTTAAATATGTACAATTAAGTTGGGCATCAAATTTATCATTTTTAAAATTATAATTATAATTACAATATAAAATATAAAATTTCTTAATGTTTCATAGTTATGTGGGAACATTACGCTAACATTGATTTGAAGGAAAGTGAGAATACTGAGAAGGAGGTTGAATATGTGGAGGATATAGAGGAAGAAAAATCCTAGGATTGTATTGTGAACTTGGAAGACATGGAGTCAATGGTTAACAAATATGTGCTACACTGATTTTGGAAGAGTTTTCTAGGTTAGCATTAATCACACTTCCCCTACTACAGTAAATAAGGAGGAGAGGAACTTGGTCAATCAAATTTGGGACCTTCATAGTAGAGTGACTTCTCTAAAGGTTGTGAGTGGGAATGTTGCTCCCATGGAGGAGTTCCATACCGCTACTGCTGCTACTACTACTACTACTGCTACTTATTAAAAGTTAACTAGTGGCATGATGTGGAAGATGGCATTTGGAACTATTACTAGGAATAGACAACATAGGAAAAGTGGCAAGAAACAAAACATGGATGATATGGAAGAGGATGAGATCAATGACATGAAAGTAGAAGACCCAAAAAAGTGCTCAAATGCCTATCAAAGGATTGTGAGGTTATCTCCAGGAATATATGATCTTTTTTTTGTTTGGGACTATTGCTAAGTATGCAACCAGTTGAAAAGAATAATGCCAGTTTAATTTATTGTGTTGATACTTTATGCTTTGTGAAGTGGTGCATTAGATTCTTGGAAGTTTAACATTAAACACAATAGAGGATAGTAGTAATATAAATGATAGACTAGTGAGTAGATGAAGAAAGTGGTTAGATTTTTTTAAAAATAATTTTCCTCTCTAACATAGCTTTTCATTTTTTTCTGGTTGTAGCCCGAAGTCTGTTCTTATGGGTCTTCTGTTCATGTGACATGCTCTTTATTTAGGTTCAAATTCCTCTCCATGCCATCTTAATCAAAACACTAATTTAATAGTTGACAATATTTTCTTTACTATATGTTTATAAATTTGTAGTCATGAAAACAATATACCCATGTAACTCATGATGACTAAATTATGTTCCATTCTACTCTATCAAATAATATGATTTTTCCTTGGGTTAGATAAAATAGTATATTATTGATTTCTGTCAATTTTGCACTTGTGAAAAATTAGCCCTAAAAATTTGAAATTTAAGTTTGAATATTTGTTTCTCCTTTCATTTAATCATATTGAAATAACTACAATGCAAACTTGTAAAAAATTACATAGTGATGGTGTACTTAAAGAGAAAATCAATTAGAATTCCACATTTAGGATTAATCTTGAGCATGGTTATAAAATTATTTTGAGTGCATTTATGAGTTGGATTGGAAATGGATAATAAATATGTCCAACCCCATGCCATCATCTTAGGATAATATTGTACATATAAAGGATTATTCTTTACATTGGTTCATTGCCAATGCATTTTGTCAAAATTGATCCCTCAATACCACATCTCCCAAACACTACTTAAAATTGAACACCTATCACACATTCAGTGAAAAGTGGACTGGCTATGAAGGCCAAAAGATTCATCTAATATTAAAAAGATAAATCATATTGATTATCTAATAAATGAATATCTGAAATAAGTCAAATCAATAAAATTGATAAAATAAATCCTTATAAATTAAATAAAAACATAAATAAAGGCAACCTTAGGTAATGTTAGAACTAGATCATGACTTGTCTCTCACCACATGAGTCAAGACACCTAAAAGGAACATGAACTAAGAATGTTTAAGCAATAGAGTATCAGATTATTTTCACATCCCCCTTTAACTATAACATAGGGAGAGTTTAAAACCTTTGAATTTAAATAGATGAAATACAAGGGATAGTTCCTAAAAATTAAGGCTTAATGATGTACCTATGTAAAAATGAAAATATATCTCCAACTAAAACTATAATGAAAACCCCATGAGGTGAAATTTACTCTTTAACAATGATAGAAAATAGAGAAGTACCAATTATAGTTGCATAAATTGTAGCCCCTTTCAATTTCAAACTCTATTTTAGGCTATTGCTTTAGTGTTCCTCAATCTAGGTGATTTTGAGCCTATTTCGGCCTTATCTACTCCAAATTATGGTCATATGGTCATGAGATGACCCAATCACATGGGCTAGGAGTTTATACTTGATGACCACCTTTCTTTTGTCTCTTTCTAGGTGGACTCTTGTACCTAGTACCCTAGTCCTACTTGAGTGTTGTTTATAGTTCCATATTTTGGCCAAAAGGAACCAACATTAAAATGTGTTGAGTGTTGATTACTTCTGTATGCGATAAAACTAGTGTGCTAATAACACAAAAAAAAAATTAAGTATTCATAGACTAATAACAAAGAAAATAAATAGATTGATGAAAAAGGAAACCAAATAACAAAACATTGAAACCTTGTATCTCTGTAGCTTCCTTCATGTGTAGATATGGTCATGATTATGGATGTGTTCTCAATTATATGCTCGATGCTTCAATACTGGATGATTGTGGATGGATGCATGGAAATATGGATATTGCCAAATGGGTAAGTACACCAAGATGGTGCGTACAAAAGTGGAAACCTTGAATTTTTTTTTCAAAATCACCTATAATGCGATTGTATTATGTAAATTTTCATCAAATTTCAAAATTAAGGTTGGCTTGGTAACGAGATAAAACATGATCTCATTTTTACTTACTCAAAATGCAATCACATTTTTCCTATTATGACTATTTTTATTTACTAAACATAAAACAATCATTTTTTGTTGAAATAAAAGTGCAATTGCGTTTAGGCTTGGTAATAGGCATTTTAAATGACCCAAAGGCTTGGGTTGATATTTTTCCTCCATTTTCATTGCTTTAGACATTTTTTCATCTTTGAAGATCAATTCTCATCTTTGACTTCATCAAGTTTGCAAATGGTGTAGTGGGTATCTCTAAAATTACCACCATAATATCACATGTTTTCTTACCTTTCTAACCATATAATAATAATTATTATATTTGGACAAGATTAGCATTGTGAAGTTGATTTTTCTATATTAGTGTCTTGACTGTCCTCTCAGACATATGTCTACCATTTTTTTAATAAATTTTGATCTACTTAACCAAATAGAAAATAATTTATATATTATTATTATACAATTGATTCTATATACTTTTAAAAAAGAGTGTTGATTTTAGATTATTTTGATGCAAGTTATTCCCAATGCATGAAGAGAGGAATTATTAATACATTGATGAAAAATATGTGACTAATGAGGAGTCAACTTGCTCTAATGAAGATGAGGAGGATATGTCATTTTTTTTTACAAATGAAGAAAGGGCAGAGAGAGCCCTAATGTCAATTAGAATTATTAGAATAACTAAGAGGGGGGATTAATCAATTATCCTAAAGTCTAGATGTACCATTTCAACTTTTAATAGCTTCAAACAACTTAAACAATCTCATTAAACAATTTGGTCTGTATAGAAACTTAACAAAAGTTTAACCTTCTTTTACTATCCATTGTGTGTATGTGTTCTAACTAACAATAAAATAAACAACTAAAAAAATTAACATGGGTGATCCCACAATAATGGGTTCCACTTTTTGACCAATTTCGACACTGAAATCAATATTTTTGCAACAAACGTCATGTTCAAGTGACTATATCTCCAAAACTATAAATAATTTCAAGATAACATAAACTAGTGATTTTGAGTACTTTGTTCCTACTTTGTAACCATATTTTTTAATCTAATTTTTTTTTAAAATTTATTTCAAATTTTTTTATCTCTTCCGAAAAGTGGTACATAATAAAATTCAATATTTTTAAAGAGTGACAGTCTGTTTGACACACATAACTTTTTTTTCTAGAAATGATAATGAAGTAATTCTTTCGGCATTAGATTTGTAACATCAATATCCAGAGGATGCATTTGGTTTGATTTATTTTGGTTGAATATTGTATAGTTTATGAAGTTTTGAAGTGACATGAACCGTAATTCAAACATACATTCCGTTTGACATAGATAATTTGAAGTCAATTTATCATAAACCTTTGTTTTTTTTTGAATAGAAAGGTATCTCAATAAGCTAGTTCCTACATATTTTTCAAATATTTTTTGACCTAATTTACTAATTTTCCCGAGGTGTCAAAGTCGGTTGATGTTCAATCGGTAATGAACCTATAATGAGTTAAACTCATATTTGACAGTCTTAATGACTAAAATTTGTATTACAATTATAGCTGTTGGAAAGCTTGCTTCGAGCAACACATTTTGACATTTTTTATGTTATAGTAGGAGATCATTATCTTGCAATTATGAGAGTCAAAAGAGAAAAAAAAAAAAAAATAAATGAAAAAAGGGCTAAATTTTTCCAAATTTTACATGTTCATGTGAACATAACGTTCACGCGAACATAGTAAGAATGTTTGCACAAACATGCCCCCTAAATTTTCACGACCATCGAAAAATTTTAAGGGTATGTTCGGGCGAACATGCCTATATTTAACACGTTCATGTGAACAGTAAAAAATCCTAAAAAAGTCCAATTTCTAAAGCTATTTGCGATTTGTAAAACTATTTGCCATCTGCTAGAAATGCACTTTTCATATGTTCACGCAAACATATGTAGCCAATATGTTCGTGCGAACGTATGAATTTACACGCTGGTATGTTCGCGTGAACATACCCAACATATATGTTCGCGCGAACCTTTCATATATGTTCACGCGAACGTGTCAAACTAAATTCAAACATCCTAAGTCGCGATTTAGAAAACTTTTTGAACTTTCTTCATTCCACTAAAGTGGAACCCATTAGTGTGGGTTCACCCACATGCATAAAGTAACATTCACATGAGTAAATGACACTTTGACAACAAGATTTAACATGGAAATCCAATTTGGAAAAAAAAAAACACCAAGTAACATGCTACCACTTTTTCACTTTTTTGAGTGATCTTGGTTAAGAGACAACCTTATTAAAGGTTACAAAACACACTATTAGGTATCAACCTATTAAAGGACTTAATCACCCTATTAGGAGTGGGCTTGTTAGAGGACTTCAAATCATTCCATTAGAATGTGACCTTGATTAAAGGATTTAGAAAATGACTGTTAGGGAAACCTTGATTAAAGGATTTTGACTACCATAATGGTTAGAATATAATAGTAAGTTTAAGCCATAAAACACAAGTCACTTTGCACATTCAGATCTCCATTCACTCATTTGTTAGTTCAATGACTTGCCTCCATTAACATTTTCATCACTGAACTTCTTGGCATACCTTCAAGAAATCATAGTTCACTAATCCCTTCACTTCTCCTCTGCTACTTTTCTCTTCATAGGTTCTCCTTAAAATTTCCAATCAACAATGAACCAACCTTAGAAAAAATCTCGTATGCCTCCTTAAATAGGTAATTTTTATCTTTTATTGCTTAAACATCACTGTAGATCTTAGAGTTAAGTCAAATTCATTGAGTCCATCCATCATTTTGTTCTCCTTCTCCTTCTAGAAAATTATCATTAAATCCTTCCCTTTGATCACATAACAAACTCTCTTTGTGCATTAAATATAAAAGCTCATAAATACTTATCGTCCACATATTTTGACTAATGAAAAAATTCAACTATGCTAGGCTCATATTTGACTCTTTCATAAACTATAACTTTTGTTGTTGCTTAGCAATCACTAAGTTCTTTTTCTTAGTCATCACTATATAGCTCAACATACAATATCTTGCTCGGTCATTATTGATGCCTGGTCAATACTAAAATTTCCTTCATCAACTTACTTGGCAATAACTATCACTCAACTTATGTTTTTTTTATAGCTCCTCCTTTATTTCCTTAATCTTCTATTACATTTGCTTCATTGGCTGACAACCACTAATACTTGGTCAAGCTTATAGTTTTACTCAACTTCTTCTCATTTTATTCATGCATCAATTCACTTGTCTTCTTGACTTCATGTAAACAACACATTATCTTATCGATGGCTAACTTATGAAATGCCCATTGTAATTCCATGATATTTAACTTCTCTTTCTCACCAAATTGACTAGCTCCACTTTCTATCTCCTCTTTTCAAATCCTCTTAATCAATCAAATCATATGGCACTCTATATTGGTAGTGCTTGTCTTACCAACTGCTTTGACATCAACGGCAACATAAAAATGATTCCTCTTATATTTTCCAACAAACAATCTTTTTGACATTGATGAAAACACCTCAAGTTACCATGCAATCCAAAATCCTCATTATGGCTTCTCTATGTTGGAAATATAAGAGGAGTAATTGAGAGGGAAGGGGTGAATAAGTTACAACTAAAATAAATTAAAGATCACTTAGATGTCAGTACTGAACATAAACTCTAAAATATTGAAGCTCAGTAAACACATGGGCACTTGGTTAATATTGATAATATGTTGTAACTTAGTAACCACTGAAATAACAACTGTAACTCAAAAAATGTTTAACATGAAAATCTTATGATGTTATTTGTGATTAACCTTGATTAACTTGCATACACATGAAAGAAATAGCATGAACACAAGTGATACCAAGATTTAACGTGGAAATCCAATTTGGAAAAAAACACCAATTGCAACTAGTTACTATTTTTCACTCTTCTAAAGTAAGCCCTATTAGGAGCCAACCCTATTAAAGGTTGCCAAACAAACTGTTAGTTGTGACCATGTTAGAGGATTTAATCACCCTGTTAGGAGTGGCCTTGTTAGAGGCCTTTAGATACTTCAGTCTAGAAATGTCACCTTATTAGAGGATTTACAAATAGATGTTAAACCAACTCTATTAAGAGATTTAGATCACTGCTACAATGGTTAGAGTGTAACAATGAGATTCAACTTAATTTCTAATGCAACTGTATTGCTATTTTTAAATCTTAATTTTGGCTCAAATACTTGATCCTTTTTGATTGAATGTATCTTTGCAGCTCCTCAAGGATATTCTACTTATCCTTCTAATTCACTTCCTCTAAACATCTTCTATATTCTTCCATATACTCACATTCATTCAATCCTCAACTTGACAATATACTTATATCATAAACATTGTCAAGTCGTCTTGAATACAACTTAGAACAATTAATACTCTTCTCCTTAGTCAAGTAGAACCAACAGACAAATCCATTAAACTCAATATGCCAAAACAAGAAAATCCTTCATTAGTCAACCCTGCTCATTAGAAACTAACTCATAAAATATTTTCCTATGTTAACCAAGTGAACTTGGTTAACACTGCAACTTTTCAAACTTCATTTGGTAATGATGTGAGCTTGGTTAATACTAGTTTCATCTAAATTTCCTTTTTTACTCGAGTAAGCTTGATTAATCCTCAACTTCTACAAACTTCTCTTTGATTCCCAAGTGAATTTGGTATACACTGCCTTCTAAACTTGGCAAACACTAGAATGCTTGGTAGACACAAGAAACTATCTTTATTGCTTGAGTGAGCTCGACATATAATGACTAATAAAGATATGACATTTTGTGTAACATCAAAGATAATACACAATTAAATAATTTTTTTCAACAATATCCCTCTTTGGTACTGATGGCAACATGACATGTCATAGTACAATGAAATTTTAGAGCAAAATAACAGTAAGAAAATATCCTTAGTTTCATTCTAATTCTCATCCATGAGAACTCCCTCTATCAGTGTGAACTCCCTCTTCCTTCAATTTCTCCTTCTGTTAGCAAAATCTGTCTTCAACATCTTCTTCTGATAGAAAAATCTCCCTCTTTGATATCAACTTTGAATATTTCAGACCAAGTTCTTCCTCTTTTGATAGCTTTGACTAATATATGAATGAACTCTCTGCAAACTCTCCCTCATCGTAGAACTCTCCCTCTTTATAAAATTTCTATGGATATGACAAAAAACTCTCTCTCTTTGACATCTTATGCCAAAGACAATATTCAATGAATATCAATTTACCTCATGTATTGTTTCTTATGCAATCTGTCCTTTCAATATTCCATCAACCTCATTGATCTTCAACATGCACTAGTTGATGCATCACTACACTTTGTTTAGTGAGCTTCAAATAGAAAAATGACCCCTAACTTACCACTTAGATACAAAATCACATCCTTAGAAATTGTCTTGGTGAATATGTCTATAATTTTGTCTTTAGTATTCACATATTCCAATATCAATCACTAGATTCTTTGATATATTAATTACACTAGGGTGATCACAAAAGATAAACATTGGATCCTTGATCTCTACCTTCATACCTACCAACAGTTGCTTGAGCCAAATAATATTTGAAAAATTAACTGCTACTACAACATACTATGCCTTTACTATAGACTGAGAAATGCAATTCTATTCTTACTTGTGCAAGACACTAGTTTTTTACCAAGAAAGAACACTCCGTTGCTGGTGCTCTTCTTGTAATCAACACTTCCTACCCAATCAACATCTATAAAGGCTTTCAAATCTAAAGTGCCTCATTTCTTAGTCTTTAGTATCCTTCAGATACCTCATGATTCTCTTCATTTTCATCATATGATTTTCTTTAGGATTTGCTGAAAATCTTGACACCATGCCAACTGCTAATGCAATATCATGCATTGTATGTACCACATATTGCAATTTTCCAATCATTGATCTGTATGTGGTCTAATCTACTTCCTTGGAATCATCATTCTTGGAAAGCTTATGTCCAATAGACATAGGTGTTCCAAGTTGTCTTGAATCTTCCATTCCAAACTTCTTTAGTATCTCCTTGATATATTTGGATTGTGTAATGTAGATACCATCTTTCTTTTATTAAATCTGTAATCTAAAAAAGAATTTTATCTCTCCAAACATGGACATCTCAATTTCCTTACTCATTTCTTTTGAAAAAGCTTTGCATGAGTCATCATTTCCAGTAAACAATGTGTCATCCATAAATATTTCTGCCAACACAATCTTCTTGTCTGGTCCTTCTTTGATATATATGTTGTTGTTTATAATTTGTCTTTTAAAAATTGATCTTGATCAAATAGTTATGAATTCTTTCATACCAAGATCTGGGGGTTTTCTTGAGACCATACAATGCTTTGTGGAGTTTACAAATCATATCCTTTTTGCTAGGATCTATAAAACCTTTAGGTTGTTCTATGTAAAATTCCTCTTCAAGAATTCCATTCAAGAATGCAGTTTTCACATCCATTTGATAAACTTTAAATCCATCATATGTAACATAAGCAAGTAAAGTCCTAACACCTTCTAATCTTGCAATAGGAGAAATTTTTTCACTATAATCAATACCTTCTTCTTGAGAATAGCCTTTGCATACTAACCTTGCTTTGTTTCTATAAATTTCTCCATCTTCATTCAATTTATTTCTAAATACTCACTTTGTGCTAATTACATTTTTATCCTTGGATCTAGGAAAAAGAGTCTAGGTTTTATTCCTTTCTATCTATTCTATCTCTTCATTCATTACTTCAATCCAACTTTCATTATCCAAAACATCTTTAACTGATATAGGTTTAAAATTCAATGAGCAAACATGTACCTTTCAATTTGTTTCTTATTATTGTACCATCTAAATTGTCTCCAATGATCCGATAAGGTGCATGGTGCCTTTTGAAATATCTTGCCAACACAAGTACTTTGGATCTAGAACTTGTTCCACTAGCCTCACCATGATCTTTTGTATCAATCTTAGGTCACACTATCTATGAATCAAGTCCTTTAGACTCAGTTTTCTCTAGCTGTAATTTGGTAGCTGCTGACTGTGACTTAGGTCCTTCAGACTATGATTCATGTTTCACTAGATGTAACTTGGATGCTTCTGGATATTTTGGGAACTCAGGAGGTGAAGTCTATTGACTTATAATTAGATTTGGAAATGTATTAGGTTCAAAGTAAATAAATTTTCTACAATCCTCAAAATCTTTGATGCTTACTTCTTCACTCTTTCTACAAACTCACCAATCCTCACATGTGCACTTTCTATGATCTTATGAGTAGAAAAATTCAAATATTCATATGATTTACTTCTGTAGGAGTATCCTAGGAATATACTGTCATCACCTTTGACAACAAATTTACCTTTCCTAGTCTCTTTTAGATATAACATTTGCTACCAAATACTTTTAAGTAACTTACATTAGGTTTGTAGCCATGCCATAGTTCATAAGGAGTTTGATTTGAGTCTTTCTTCAACTTTACTCTATTCAAGGTATGGACTACAGTACTAATTTTTTCCTTCTAGTATTATATTGCAACATTCTTTTCTATCATCAAAGTTCTTGCACAATCCATGACAAATTTGTTTCTTCTTTCAACTATACCATCTTTTTATCATGTACCAGGTCCAATACTCATCTTTTGATTCCTCTTTCAATGCAAAATTTATTGAATTCATTAGAAATGAATTCACCACTCTATTTGATCTCAAACACTATAGCTTATTTCCTGTTTCCTTTTTACTCTTATTAGAGACCACTTAAACTTTTGAAAAGCTTCAAAATTATCTTTTAGATACATTACAATCATTATTCTAAAATGATCATCAACAACAAGAATAAAGTACTTAAATCCACTATAGCTCTCCATTCTAATAGGTCCACATAAGTTAGTATAAACCAACTCCAAGACTTCTTCAGAATGATAGTTCTTTCTTTTAAAACTTGTCTTTCCCATTTTACCAATTTGACAATTTTTGCATAGGCCCATTTCAGGTTTCCTCAAGCTAGGAATACCTCTCACTATTTTGTTTTATCTTATCATAATCATATTATCAAAGTTCACATGACATAACTTTTTATGCCATAACCAACTTTCTTCTACTTGAGCAATGAAACATGAACTTTCACTAAGATCTAGGTAGAATAGGTTACTTTTTTTTTTGATTACTAGATGGGCAACTAGATTTCCATTTCCATCTAGTAGCTTGGCTTTCCCATTCATTAATTCTACCTTGAATCAAATGTTATTCAACTGTACAAAACTCAATAGACTATGCTTTAGTCCTTTAACCCAATAAGAATTATCACATCTAAGTTCATTGGTTAGTGAGATACAACCTTTTCCTTTTATGCAACATGCTTCATTGTTTCCAAATCTTACACTGCCACCATCATAATGTTCCAAATGTTCAAAATTTATTTTATCACTAGTTATATAATGGGAGAAACTATTATCAATAATCCATGAATCATTTTTTCTAACATGAGAGATAAGTGCCATTTTATCTTCTTCATCATTAGATTCATCTATTATAGCAATATAGATCATTTCATCATCATTAGTATGTAAATATTTAGCTAGAAAAAAAGACTTCTTATCTTTGTCTTTGTAGTCCTTGAAATTATTGAAATCCTTATTGCATTTGTACTTGTTGTGGTTCTTTTCATCTTTGCCTTCTTTGTTTGGACACCTTGCAGAAATGTGATCAACTTCTTCACAAGAAAAATGGATTAGAGAAATTTTACCTTTGTACTTTCCTTTATCTTTGGAATACCTTCTTGCAAGAAATGCTTCAATGGATCTAAGATCACTATCAAAACTATCTTCCTCTTCACTTTCAGATTGTTTTCCTTTAGAATTTTTAGCTTTCTTCTTGAGTGACACCTTGGTTACAAATGAAGACTCAAGATTGCTAGAACTAGGAGTATAATTATCATAGTTATCTAACTCAAATGTACTAAATCTTCCAACTAAAGCATCCAAATTTATCTTGTTAGTTGGATCACATCTCATCTCTTGAATAACAAACACTCTAATTACATAGATGGGAAGGAGGATTATGAATTCCTTTCTTACCACTATCACATCTTCAATTTTTCCTCTAGAGGCTTTGATTGCACTAACACTAGTTTTGATTCTTTCAACATATTTTAAAATATTTACATCCTCTCTCATCTTCATCTGATCAAGATAACCTCTCAAGCTATCTTCTTTGACTCTTTTCACATTATCATCACCTCCATAGATGTCCTTTAGTTTGTTCCACATGTCATGAGTAGTAGTACATCCTTTGAACTCATCAAATTCAACATTGTTAAGAGCTGATGCTATACCAATCATCATAATGTTATGATTTTTCTTTTCAACAATCTCCTCCACATTCAATGTTCCAGTAGGAGCATTGTAAGAATTTTTTGAATATTTCAAACCCAAATCATTGATGGTTTCTAGGTGCAAGTTCATAAGTTCCTGCCATGTCTCAAAATTATCTTTGTTCATCTTGGGAACTCTCTTTTGTAAGACATCCTGATCTTTTAGATTAGGTCCTTGAAACCTTTTCTACAAGCACCAAAATCTCTGATACCAATTTTTGGAAATATAAGAGGAGTAATTGAGTTGGGAGTGGTGAATCAGTTACAACAAAAATAAATCATAGATCCCTTAGATGTCAATATAGAACATAAATTCTAAAATACTATAGCTCGGTAAACACACAAACACTCATTTAATACTGATAATGTGTTGTAACTTAGTAACCACTAAAACAACATTTGTAACTTGGAAAATGGTTAACATGCAAATATTAGGATATTATCTGTGATTAACAACCTTAATTAAGTTAGTTGAATACACATAAAGGAAATAGAATGAACATAAGTGACACAAAGATTTAATGTGGAAACCCAATTTGGGAAAAACCACTAATTGCAACTAGTTACTATTTTTTCACTTTCCTAAAGTGAGCCCTATTATGAACCAACCTATTAAAGGTTACAAAACACACTGTTAGGTGTGACCATGTTAGATGATTTAATCATCTTGTTAGGATTGGCCTTGTTAGAGGTTTTTAGACACTTCAATGTAAAAATACCACCTTGTTAGAGGATTTAAAAATAGTTGTTAAGCCAACATTGTTAAAACATTTAGAACACTACTACAATGTTTAGAAAGTAACAATGAGATGACCTAATTTCTAATGCAATTGTATTGCTAATTTTAGAACTCAATTCTACCTCAAATACTTGATCCTTTATGATCAAATGTATCTTTGTAGCTCCTCAAGGAGATTCTGCTTATCCTTCTAATTTGCTTCCTCTAAGAATCTTCTATATTCTTCCATATACTCACACTCATTCAATCCTCAACTTGACCTTATACTTATATCATAAACATTGTCAAGTTGGCTCAAATACAACTTAGAATAATTAATATTCATCTCCACAATTGTCTAGAACCAACAAACAAATACATCAAACTCAATATCCCAAAACAAGAAAATCCTTCATTAGCCGACCTTGCTCAGTTGACACTAACTCATAAATAATTTTCTTGCGTTAACCAAGTGAACTATGTTAACACTACATCTTCACAAAAATCTTTTGGTAACCAAGTGGGCTCAGTTAACACTAGTCCATCCAACTTTTCTTTGTTACTTGAGTGAGCTTGGTTAACACTCAACTTCATTGAACTTCTCTTTGATGCCCGAGTGAAATTTGTAGGCATTGCCTTCTAGACTTAGATTATACTAGAATACTTGATAGAATCAGGAAATTGTCTTCATTGCTTGAGTGAGCTTAGCATACACTAAGTGGTAAAGCTATGATATTTTATATAACATCAAAGAAAATACAAAATCAATCAATTTTTTTCAACAATCTCCATCTTTGGCATTAATAGCAACACAACATGTTATAATACAATGAAATTTTAAAGAAAAATAATAGTAAGGAAAATATCCTTAGTTTAATTCTGATTCTCATCCTTGAGAACTCCATCTATCTATGTGAACTCCCTTTACCTTAAGTTTCTCTTACTGTCAGCAAACTCTATCTTCAACATCTTCTTATGATAGAAAACTCTCCCTCTTTGACATCAGCTCTAAATATTTCAGACCAAGTTCTTCCTCTTTTGACATTTTTGACTAATATATGATTGAACTCTCCACAAACTCTCCCTCATCATAGAACTCTCCCTCTTTATAAAATTCCTGTGAGAATGAAAAAAAACTCTCCCTCTTTGAGATATTATGCCAAAGACAATAATCAATGAATATCAATGTACCTCATGTACTAATTCATATGTAATCTATCCTTTCTATATTGCATCAACTTTACTGATCTTCAACATGCACTAGTTGATGCATCACTAAACTTTATTTACTGAGCTTTAGATTAGGGAATGATCCCTTACTTACCTCTTAGATACAAAAATGCATCTTTCTTTAGTATTCACATTTTTAATTCTTGTACCTCTTTATCTTGCACCAATTCTCTCAAAAAATGATATTTTATTGCAATTTTCTTGGTCTTCGTATGCATCACATAATTCTTTGATATATTAATTACACTTGTGTTATCATAGAAGATAACCAATGGATCCTTGATCTCTACCTTCATACCTGCCAATATTTTCTTCAACCAGATAATATTTGAACAATTAACTGCCACTGCAACATACCTCGCCTTTGTTGTAGACTGAGAAATGCAATTCTTTTTTTTACTTGTCTAAGACACTAGTTTTTACCAAGAAAGAATGCTCTACCACTGGTGCTCTTCCTATCATCAAGACTTCCTGCCTAATTAGCATCAGTAAAGGCTTTCAAATTTAAAGTGCCTCCTTTCTTATACCATAATCTGTAGTCTTTAGTACCCTTCAGATACTTAATGATTCTCTTTATTTCCATCATATGATTTTCTTTAGGATTTTTTGAAATCTTACCACCATACCAATTGATAATGCAATATTAGGCCTTGTATGCACTACATATTGCAATTTTCTAATCACTAATCTGTATGTGGTCTGATATAGTTCCTTGGAAAGCTTATGTCTAGTAGACATAGGTATTTTAAGTGGTCTTGAATCTTCCATTGCAAACTTCTTTAGTATCTCCTTGATATATTTGGATTGAGTAATGTAGATACCATCTTTCTTTTGTTGAATCTGTAATCCAAAATAGAATTTCATATTTCCATACTTGGACATCTAAAATTCCTTACTCATTTCCTCTAAAAAATATTTGCACAAGTCATCATTTCTAGTAAACAATGTGTCATCCATAAAGATTTCTACCTACACAATCATCTTGTTTGGTCCTTCTGTGATATATAGGCTGTTGTTATCATTTGTCCACTGAAATCAAATCTTGATCAAATAGTTATAAAGTCTTTCATACCAAGCTTCAAGAGCTTGCTGGCTATCATACAATGCTTTGTGCAATTTACAAACCATATCATTTTTGCTAGGATCTACAAAACCTTTAGGTTTTTCTATGCAAACTTCCTCTTCAAGAATTCCATTCTAGAATGTAGATTTCACATCCATTTGATAAACTTTAAATCCTTTATATTCAGCATAAGAAAGTAAATTCTTAATGCATTCTAATCTTGCAACAGGAGCAAAATTTTCACCATAATGAATACCTTCTTCTTGAGAATAGACTTTGCATACTAACCTTGCTTTTCTTTTAGAAACTTCTTCATCTTTATTAACTTTATTTCTAAATACCCGCTTTGTGCCAATTACATTTTTACCCTTAGGTCTAGGAACAAAAGTCTAGGTCTTATTAATTTTTATCTATTCTATCTCTTCATTTATTGCTTAAATCCAACTTTCATTATCCAAAGCATATTTAACTGATCTAGGTTCAAATTTAGTAAGAAAATAATTACCTTTCAATTTTTTTCTTGTCATTGTACCATTTGACTTGTCTCCAATGATCTGATCAAGTGCATGGTGCCTTCTAACATATCTAGCCAATACAGGTACTTTGGATCTAGAACTTATTCCACTAGAATCACCATGATCTTCTTGTATCAAGCTTTGGTCCCACTATTTGTGACTTGGGTCCTTCAGACTTGATTTTCTTTTGCTATAATTTTGTAGCTTCTAACTATGACTCGGGTCCTTTAGACTATGACTTAGATTATATTGGATGCAACTCGATTGCTTCTAGAGATTTTGGGGACTAGGGAGGTGGAGTCTGCTGACTTCTAATTAGATTTGGCAATGTATCAAGTTCAAAGTAAATAAAATTTCAGTAATCCTCAGGTTCTTTGTTGCTCTCTTCTTTTCTCTTTTCTATAAATTCATCAATCCTTACATGTGCACTTTCTATGACCTTATGAGTAAAAAAGTTCAAATATTTATAAGCTTTACTTCTACTGGATTATCTTAGGAATATGCCTTCATCACCTTTGACATCAAATTTACCTTTCCTAGTCTCTTTCAAAATATAACATTTTCTACCAAACACTTTCATGTAACTTACATTAGGTTTGTAGCCATACCATAGTTCATAAGGAGTTTAATTTGAGTCTTTTTTCAACTATAATCTATTCAAGATATGCACTGTAGTACTAATTACTTTTTTCTAGTATTTGATTGTAACATTCTTTTCTATAATCAAAGTTCTTGCACAATTCATGATGGATATGCTTGTTGTTTTAGCTATATCATTTTGCTGTGGTGTACTAGGGGTTGATACTTGTCTTCTAATTCATCTTTCAATGCATAATTCATTGAATTCAAATGAATTCACCACCTCTTTTTGATCTCAAAAAATTCAACTTCTTTCCTATTTCCTTTTCTACTCTTTCTAGATACCACATAAACTTTAAAAAAACTTTAGACTTGTCTTTTAGATACATTATAGTCATCATTTAGAATAATCATAAAAAAAAAGAATAAAGTACTTATCTCCACTATAGCTCTCAATTCCAATAGGTCCACATAAGTAAGTACATGAACAAGCTCCAAGACTTCTTCAGAATGATAGTTCTTTCTTTTGAAACTTGTCTTACCCATTTTACCAATTTGATAATTTTTGCATAGGCCCATATCAGGTTTCCTCAAGCTAGGAATACCCCTCACTCTTTTGTTTTTTACTTATTTTGATTAGATTATCAAAGTTCACATGAAATAACCTTTTATGACATAACCATATTTCTTCTACTTGAGCAATGAAATGTGAACTTTCACTGAAAATTAGGTAGAATAGGTTACCTTTATTTATTTATTACAAGACCCAACTAGATTTCCTTTTCCATCTATTAGCTTGGCCTTCCCATCCATGAATTCTACCTTGAATCCAATGTTATTCAACTATGCCACAATTAGTAGATTATGCTTTAGTCCTTCAACCCAATAAGCATTATCACATCTAAGTTCATTGGTTAGTGACATACAACCTTTTCCTTTTATGCAACATGGTTCATTGTTTTCAAATCTTACACTTCCACCATCATAATGCTCCAAATTTTCAAACTTTGTTTTATCACCAGTCATATGATGTAAGAAACCACTATTAATAATCCATAAATATTTTTTGTTAACATGAGAGATAAGTGCCATTTTATCTTCATCATCATCAGATTCATCTATTACAATAATATAGACCATTTCGTCATCATCACTACTATCTGAATCTTTAGCCATAAAACAAAGCTTCTTACCTTTGTCTTTGTAGTGCTTGAAGTTCTTGAAATCCTTCTTGAATTTGTACTTTCTATGCTTCTTTTCATCTTTGTCTTCTCTGTTTGGACACCTTACAACAATATGACTAACTTCTTCATAAGAAAGAATGATTAGAGAAATTTTACCTTTATACTTTCCTTTGCCTTTGGAATATCTTCTTGCAAGAAATGCTTCAATGGCTCTAATATCACTGTCAAAATTGTCTTCCTCTTCATTTTCAGTTTTCCTTTAGACCTTTTAGCTTTCTTCTTGAGTGACATCTTGGCTTCAAATGTAAACTCAATATTGCTAGAACTAGGATCATAATTATCATAGTTATCTAACTCAAATATAGTCAATCTTCCAACTAAAGAATCCAAAGTTATCTTTTTATTTGGATCGAATCTCATCTCTTGAATAGAAGACACTCTAATTGCATAGATAGGAAGGAGGATTCTGAGTGCCTTTCTTACCACTGTCACATCTTCAATTGTTCCTATAGAGGCTTTGATTACAATGACACTAGCTTTGATTCTCTCAATATATTTTGCAATTTTTTCATCCTATCTCATCTTCATCTAATCAAACTAACCTCTCAATCTTTCTACTTTTTCTCTTTTCACATTATCATCACATTCATATGTATCCTTTAGTTTGGTTCACATGTCACAAATAGTAGCTCACATCCTTTAACCTCATCAAATTCAACACAGTTAAGAGTTGATGCTATGCCAATCATCATAATGTTATGCTTTTTCTTTTCAACAATCTCCTCCATAGTCAATATTTTAGTAGGAGCCTTGTAATCATTTTTCAAATATTTCAAACCTGAATAACTAATGCTTTCTAGGTGGAACTTCATAAGTTCCTATCATGCCTCAAAGTTATATTTGTTTAGCTTGGGAATCTCTCTTCTATAAGACATCTTGATCTTTTAGCTTAGGTCCTTGAAACCTTTTGTACAAGTACCAAAAGCTTTGATACCAATTTTTAGAAATATAAGAGGAATAACTAAGAGGGGAGGGATGAATCAGTTACCACTAAAATAAATCACAGATCTATTAGATGTCAACATAGAATATACAATCTAAAATATTGTAGCTTGGTAAACACATAGGCACTTGATTAATACTAATAATATTCTGTAACTTGGTAACTATTAAAATAAGCATTATCACTCAAAAAATGATTAACATAAAAAATCTTAGGATATTATCTATGATTAACCTTAATTAACTTAGTTACATACATATGAAAGAAATAAAGTGAACACAAGTGACACCAATATTTAACATGGAAACCCAATTTGGGAAAAACAACCAATTGCAACTAGTTACTATTTTTCACTCTTTTGAAGTACGCCTTGTTAGTAGCCAACTCTATTAAAGGTTAAAAAACACACTGTTAGGTGTGACCCTATTAGAGGATTTAATCACTCTCTTAGGAGTGGCCTTGTTAGAGGTCTTTAGACACTTTAATCTAGAAATGCCACCTTATTCTAGAGGATTTAAAAATAGCTATAAAGTCAGATATGTTAAGAGATTTAGATCATTACTACAATGGTTAGAGAGTAACAATGAGATGACCTGATTTGTAATACAATTGTATTGCTTATTTTAGATATCAATTCTAGCTCAAATGCTTGATCCTTTTTGATCAAATGTATCTTTATAGCTCCTTTAGGATATTCTTCTTATCCTTCTAATTCTCTTCCTCTAAGAATCTTCTATATTCTTCCATATACTTGGGTAAAAGTACAAAGTTGTGTCACCTTTTGGGCTAATTTATCAGAATGACTAAATTTGAGTATTTCTATCTAAAATTCATTTTTTTTCAAACATGTGATCTTGATAAATTTACTCTAGCTAAGTTATATATGGTCTCACACTTTCCCAATTGAAAATTTCTATTAAATACATATTTTGTACTAGTTAGTATCCAATTACTAAAGAAATACAATTATTTCAGAGAACTAATGTTTCAATAACTCTTACTATTTTTTATGATTTTTTTTAGTAACATATAAACACTATTTTACAGATCTCAAAGTGACAAATATTCACATATAGAGTTCATAGTGTTTTAATTAGATATAGTATTTTGTAATTAAAAATTCTACAAGTACATATTTTAACACTTAGGAAGATATCAATTTTGAGAAAGAAAGAAATATTAAATCAAATCAATAAAAATTAAAAATTGTATGATTTTCTAGAGGAGAGAGTCCTCTTTCAAAATCTATAAGTTTTCTTTTGGTTGGAATAGATTTATTTTGAAAAATGAGGTTGGAGATGAAAACTATCAATTTGAATAAGTTAAAGTTTGAATCATAATAAAAGAGAAAATATAGGTCTAATACCAATTTTCATTTTTAATTGTCCTAGCTACATATGTTATCTATAACATAATATGAGATTAAAGGGGAATATGTTTATTTCCATGTATTTTTGCGGTGGGAACTAAACCCTTGATTTCTAGTGTTTTTGTGCAACTAAAATGTTATCATTAAAAAATAAAAAAAATATCATTTCTTATTCCAAATAATTATTAAAAATTATAATCCTAAACCTCATCCATTTCTACATAGTTAATTAGTTTACTTCATTTTCAAATTCTAAATAATAATACTAGTTTTATGTCAATGGTGGTGAGCAATTATACTTTTGTTAGCCTTTTCCTTTGTAAAAGGGTGACACAGGTTTGTGCTTTTACCTACTCACACTCATTCAATCTTCAACTTGACCTTATACTTATATCATAAACATTGTCAAGTTGACATGAATACAACTTAGAGTAATTAATATTTCTCTCCTTAGTCGGCTAGAGCCAATGAACAAATCCATTAAAGTCAATATGCCAAAATAATAAAATCCTACGTTTGCTTACTCTACTTGGTAGACACTAACTCATCAATTATTTTCTTGTGTTAACCAAGTGAACTTAGTTAACACTAAATCTTCACTACTTCCTTTGGTAACCAAGTGAGCTCGGTTAACACTAGTTCCATCCAACTTTCCTTTGTTACCTCAATGAGCTTGATTAACACTCAACTTGTGAAAACTTCTCTTTGATGCCCGAGTGAACTTGGAAGACACTACCTTCTAAACTTGGAAAACACCACTTAGTAGACATAGGAAACTATCTTCATTACTTGAGTGAGCTCAACATACACTAACTAGTGAAAACATGATATTTTGTGTAATATTAAAGATAATACATAATTAACCAATTGTTTTCAACACTTTGAACTTGTACAGTCAGCTCCATTTGTGCTTATGTTCTCTCTTTCTTAGTTTCATTCTGATTCTTCTCTATGCAATCTCTAGATACTCCCTCTAACATCAATCTTCTTCATAATAATTCTGCCTCTTTTATTTTAGCTATTGAATGGTGACTGCATAACTTCTCTCCCTTGTACAAATAGGAATCATAACTAGAGAAAATTCTTTGCCTATTTAACAACAATACCAAAGACACCATTCTAATGTTTTGTATATAGAGTACTAGACCCTTGAGTAATATTATTAGTTCACTTCACTAATTCTTTTTACCTTGAGGCCTTGTAGTCACGTCTTCTCATGGTTTGGTTCATCCTTTCACAATCTTTAGGTTGATTCTAAAGTGTGACCTCCTGCATCGATGTGTAAGATATTCTGATTATAAAAATTGATACAATGCAACATATTATCTTAGTTTTCATTAGCTAGGGGAATGACCCCTAACTTTCCTTTTAGATACTCAAAATCATCTTTAGGTAGTACCTTTATGAATATGTTAGCTATCTTCTCTTTTGTGTTCACATATTCCAATCTTCTTTTACTTACACTAGTCCTCTCAAGTCATGACACTTGATCTCAATATGTATAGTCTTTATTTTCATCACATGGTTCTTTCCTATGTTTATAGCACTTGCGTTATCACTATATATCACAACAGTTTCAATGATCTCTTCGTTCATACCATTCAATAATATTTGATTCACACAATGTTAGAATAATTAACTAGTGTAGCAACATATTTAGCCTCTGTTATGGATTGAGGAATATAATTTTTCTTCTTGCTTGTCCATAAACCAACCTTCTTCTTATAAAGAAAGCACCTCCACTTGTACTCTTTTTGTGATCAATGTTGCTTACCCAGTCAGCATCTGTATAAACCTTCAATTCAAACTAATAATTTTTCTTGTATCTTAATCTATAGTCTTCTATTCCTTTTAGGTATCTCAATATCCTTTTCACTATCATCATATGATTTATTTTAGGATTACCAAAAAATCTAGCAACAATTTTAACTGCTAATGCAATGTAAGGTCTTCTATGTACAACATATTATATTTTTCCAATCATTAGCTTGTATAATGTTTGATTAACCTTAGCTAAATGATTTTTCTTTGATAATTTATGACTAGTAACCATAGATGTTTCAACTAGTCTTGAGTCATCCATTCAAAAAGTCATCATTATCTCTTGGATATACTTGGATTGTGTAACATAAATGCCTTTATTCATCTGATAAACTTGCAATCCAAAAAAGAACTTGATCTCTCCAGACATTGACATCTCAAATTCCTTCTTCATATCATTGGAAAATGACACACACAACAAATCTTGTTCTCTAGTATGATATCATCTACACTTTTTTTATCTAGCAATATCTTATTTCTAGTTTCATGTTTTAAGTACAGATTGCTATAGTCATTAGTTCTTGCAAAACCAATTTTCACAAAATACTTGTGTAACCTTTCATACCATGCTCTAAGGGCTTGTCTCAAACCATATCAAGCTTTGTGTAACTTACATACCATATTCCTCTAATTAGGATTAACAAATCCTTTAGATTGTTTAATACAGACTTCTTTCTCCAAGATTCCATTTAGAAATAGAGATTTTATATCCATTTGGTACACTTTAAATTCTTTGTAAGAAACATTTGAAAGCAAAGTTCTCACTCCTTCCAACCTTGTGACTAGGGAAAATATATCACCATATTCAACTCCTTCTTGTTCATATCCCTTACAAACTAGTCTTTACTTGTTCCTTATGACTTCACCTTTATCATTTAGCTTATTTTTGAAAATTCACTTAGTTCCAATCACACTCTTATGTTGGATACAATTGTTAATTGTGTATTGTCTTTGATGTTACACAAATGTCATATCAGTCATCAGACAGAGTCTACCGAGCTTAGATTATCTGCAAAGCAATTTACAGTGTCTACCGAACATTCCTAAACTTAACAAAGAAAAGTTAATGCTTACCGAGCTCACTCGGGCATCAAAAAATTTTGTAGCAAAAGTTAGTATTAACTGAGCTCCCAAGGTTAACAAAGAAAAGTTAATGCTTATTGAGCTTACTTAGGCATCAAAGGATTTTGTAGCGAAAGATAATATCTACTGAGCTCCCAAGGTTAAAGATAAAGTTAATGTCTACCAAGCTCCCAAGGTTAACGAAGGAAAGTTAATATCTACCGAACTCCCAAGGTTAATGAAGGAAAGTTAATGTCTACCGAGCTCCCAAGGTTAATGAAGGAAAGTTAATGTCGACCGAGCTCCCAAGGTTAATGAAGGAAAGTTAATGTCTACCGAGCTCCCAAGGTTAATGAAGGAAAATTAATGTCTACCAAGCTCCCAAGGTTAACAAAGGAAAGTTAATGTCTACTAAGCTCACATGGTGAGCAAAGGAAGGTCAGTGCTAACCAAGCTCACTCGATTTCCAAAGGATTTTTGTAGGGTTTGTAGTGTTTATCGAGCTTCACTTGGTTAACACTAGAAAACCATTCTGGAGCAATAGTTACCGAGCTTGGTCAGCCAGAAAAGGATTTTACTATTTTGGTATTAAGTTTAAATTGCTTCATGTGGCCGATTGATGTAATGATTCTTTTGTTATTGGAACCTATATTTAAGCTGACTTGATAATCTGAAAGGTATATATATAGATGTTCAAGTTGTGAATTAATATGTGAGTGTGAATATGAGTATATGGATAAGGATGGAATAAGCAAATTAAGTGAATTCTAATGAAGGATTAGATATCCTGGAGGAGATGCAAAGTTGTATTCGATCAGTTAGGATCTAGTAAAAGCAAAATAGAGATCTGTAATCAACAAAAAGATAAGTTGCATATCATTCAGGTCACCTCATTGTTGCTATCTAATCATTGTAACAATGAATCTAGAATCTCTTAACAGAGTTGGTTTAACAACCATTTTATAAATCCTCTAACAAGGTAACAATTTAGTTGAATTGTTCTCAAGACCTCTAACTAGGCCACTCTTAACAGGGTGATTAAATTCTCTAACAAGGTCACACCTAACAATGTGTTTTGTAACCTTTAACAGGGTTGGCTCCTAACAGGGCTCACTTCAGAAGAGTGAAAATTGGTGACTAGTTACTTGGTGGTTTTTCCCATATTGGGTTTTCACGTTAAATCTGGTGTTTCTTGTGTTCATTTATTTTAATCTTTGTAAGCATATTAATGACTATGAATGCTAGATAAACAGTAATTAATTAATCTACCGAGTTACAATTTTCTTGCACTATTTAACAGTATGTAAAGACATCTAAGGGATTTTGGAATTGATTCTTGTGGTAACTGATTCACCCCTCCCCTCTCAGTTACTTCATCTATATTTCCAAAAATTGGTATTAGAGCTTTTGGTGCTTGCAGGACAAGATTTCAAGGATCTAAGCCAAAGATCAAGATGTCTTATAAGAGGGAAATTCCAAGACTTAACAGGGACAACTTCTCCACATGGCAAGGGTTGATGAGACTTCATCTAGCTTCTATTGGAGATACAGGACTAAAATACATTGATGAAAAATATGCAGAACCATTTGGTACATTATTTGTTAATGATATTGGTGAAAAGAAGACCCACAAAATTATGATGATAGATATAGCATCTACTATGAGTTATGAAGAATTTTATGACATTAAAGATTTCAAATCTACCTTTGAAATGTGGGAAAAGCTAAAAGAAATCTATGGAGGAGATGATAATGTAAGAAGAGCCAAAGCAGAAAGTCTAAGAGGACAATTTGATCAAATGTGGATGAGAGAAGATGAAAACATTGCAAAATATGTTGAAAGAGTCAAAGCATGTGTTAGTGCAATCAAAGCATCTGGAGGAGATATCAAGGAGGAGACAGTAATAATTAAAGTTCTTAGAACTCTACTTCCCATTTATGCAATTAGAGTTTCTGCAATTCAAGAAAGAAGATGTGAAGCAAATCACAAGATAAATCTAGAGGCCATAGTTGGAAGATTGATTGCATTTGAACTAGAAAACTTTGACAACTATGTTCTAGCTTCCAAGAACATTGAATCAGGATTTGAAGCCAAGATTTCACTTAAGGAGAAAAGCAAAAAGAACAAGGAATCTCAGTCAGGAAGTGAAGATGAATCAGACCAAAGTTTAGATAGTGATCTTGAAGTGATTGAAGCTCTACTAGCAAGAAAATATTCTAGAGGCAGAGGTAAATTTCCTCTAATCTGATTTTCATGTGAAGAAATTGGTCATATTGTTGCGGGTATGTGCAAGATCATGGTGTGCCAAAAAGTGGCGATCTGAAAAATATGTAGTTCTGAAATGCCTCAAAGAATTTCAAAATCTATTCCCACTTTTTTCCCACCCATCCTGATATTAAATGAAAACAATTAATACCTTTATAATTCCTACTATATCTTTCAATACCAACCTTATATGGTCATCTTTAAAACATCCCGAAAATGTGTTTTTGACATGTTCTTATGTGTTTTCTACTTCAAGCATGTAGTTGACGACTTTTTTTAAACCAAAATTTGATGTAATGAAAAGGGTTTCTTAAGAATGTTCTTAGCTTTTCATAAATGTAAGTTTTGTCAAATTACGAGTTCAGTAAGTAATTATTACTTATTTTCTGATGGAGTTAGCTACAAAGTGTTGATTGACATACTGGTTGGAAAATAGCTATAACTTTCAAACTGTATAAGATTTGTGAAATCCAAAAGATGAGTCACATTCTATGCTTTGACTAGTATAAGAAAAAAAAGAAAAAAACTTAATTTTGATTATTTTTGAACTAGTTAAGGTGGTCAGACACAGGAGTTTTTTAATTCTGAAAATAGTATACTAGAAAATTCATAATTAATTATTTATTTGGAAAAAAATTGCCAAAAATATGCGTCACATCCAAGCATGAGTCTACTTTTTATATCTCAAATTATATTTAAAAATATTATCATTTGATTATGATTAAGGTGGTCAGACATACACCTACTTTTTATTTTTGCCCTGAAATTTTTGTAGTACTGCATTGAAATCCAAACTTTTGACCAATAAAAAAAAAAATTCTCCAGATAAGGCCTTGTAGTTTAGAAACTAGATTCAATTTCCTACAGATTATTTTCTTACAACTTTTTGATATAAAGTCTAGAACCACTTTAAAATTATGTGTCAAGTTGACATAACCCTGATTTGCTGGTTTTTCATTGCCACTTAAGGCCATAGTTTGGTACACCATGATCCTGCACATACCCTTGCTAGGTTCCCAAACAAGTAGAACAATGATGACAAGAAAGGTTACAAGTACAATGGCAAGAAAGACTTCAAATCATTCAAAGATAAAGGTAAGAAAACATGCTTTATGGCTAAAGATTCTAATGATTCTAATGATGATGAAGAAGATGAAATTGTCTAAATTGCTGTGAAAGATGAATATGATATTGATGAGGAAATAGCACTCATTTATCATATAAGAAAAAATTATACATGGATCATAGATGGTGGTTGTTCTCATCACATGACTGGTGATAAAACTAAGTTTGAATACTTTGAAAACTATGATGGCGGCAGTGTAAGATTTGGTAACAATGAACCTTGTTGTATAAAAGGAAGAGGAAGCATCTCTCTAACCAAAGAACTTATATGTGATAATGCCTATTGGGTAGAAGGATTAAAACATAACTTGTTAAGTGTGGCACAACTACTTAATAATAGATTCAAAGTAGAATTCATGCATGGAAAAGCAAGACTGCTGGATGGCAAAGGAAAACTGATTGGATCAGGCACTCAAACAAAAGGTAACTTATTTTATCTTGAACTTGGTGAATGCTCATGTTTTATTGCTTAATTTGAAGAAAGTTGGTTATGGCATAAAAGGTTGTGTCATGTCAATTTTGATAACTTGGTAAAGATAAGCAAATTCAAGAAAGTAGGAAGCATTCCTAACATAAAGAAACCTGAGGTCGGTATATGCAAGAATTGTTAGATTGGTAAAATGGGAAAGACTAGTTTTAAAAGTAAAAACTATCAGTCTGAAGATATATTAGAAATTGTGCATACTAATTTATGTGGACCCATTGGAATTGAAAGCTATATTGGAGAAAAATTCTTCATTCTTTTTGTTGATGATTACTCAAGAATGATGACTGTTATGCATCTAAGGAAAAAAATAGAAGCATTTGAGAAATTCAAATGGTACTTGGCTAGAGTAGGAAAAGAAACAAGAAAAATATTGAAATGCTTGAGGTCAGACAGAGGAGGAGAATTCATTTCACATGAATTCAATAACTTTTGCATTGAAAGAGGAATCAAAAGACAGGTATATGCCCCTGGAACTCCTGAACAAAATGAAATAGCTGAAAGGAGGAACATATCTATCATGGATTGTGCAAGAACCCTAATGATTGAAAAGAACATTGCTATCAAATACTAGAAGGAAGCTATCAGCACTGTAGTTCATACCTTGAATCGGGTACAGCTTAAGAAAGACTCATTCAAAACTCCCTATGAGCTATGGTATGGCTACAAACCTAATGTAAGTTATCTAAAAGTATTTGGAAGTAAATGTTACATTTTGAAAGAATCTAGAAAAGGAAAATTTGATGTAAAAGGTGATGAAGGAATATTTTTGGGATACTCTTGCAAAAGTAAAACATATAGATGTTTGAATATGTCTACTTACAAAGTCATAGAAAGTGCACATGTGAAAGTTGATGAGTTTGCAGAAAGGAATGAAGAAGAAAACAAAAGGAAACTAGAGGACTATAGAAGGTTTGTTTTTACTGAACCTGATATAGTACCAGTCAATCAGGAATCCTCTACTCTCGAGTCATTAGTAACCGAGTTACAGGTAGTTCAAACCGAGCTACAACAACCTGAGTTACATTCAGATACTATCAAGCAAGTGTCTACCGAACTTGAAGGACCCAAGCCAATATCTACCGAGCTAGAACCTGAAGTTGAAATGTAAGAAGATAAGAATGAAATTCTTTCAAAAGGCAAGGAACTTGTATTAGCAAAATACGTCAGGAGACATCATTTAGCAGATCAGATCATTGGAAACAAATCTGAAGGAACCATGACAAGAAGTAAGTTGAAAGGTACTTGTTTACTTGATGATTTTGAACCTAGAAATATCAATGATACATTGGAAAATGATAGTTGGATTGAGGCTATGAAAGAAATAGAACAGATAGAGAAAAAAAAGACATGGACTCTTGTACCCAGGCCTAAAGATAAAAATGTAATTGGAACCAAGTGGGTATTCAGAAACAAGTTGGATGAAGATGGTAAGATATCAAAAAACAAAGCTAGACTAGTATGCAAAGGATATGCTCAAGAAGAAGGAATAGACTATGGAGAAACTTTTGCTCTTGTTGCAAGATTGGAAGGAGTCAGAACCTTACTTGCATATGATGCTCACAAAGGATTCAAAGTTTATCAAATGGATGTCAAGTCAGCATTTCTCAATGGTATACTAGATGAAGAGGTCTACATTGAACAACCTGAAGGTTTTGTTGATCCAAATAAAAGGAACATGGTTTGCAAATTACACAAGGCATTGTATGGTTTGAAACAAGCCCCTAGAGCATGGTACGAAAGATTGCATAACTATCTTATTCAGATTGGTTTTCAAAGAACTAATTATAACTATAGTTTATATATAAAGGAAGGACCATATACTAAAATTGTTTTGGTAGAAATATTTGTAGATGATATTGTTTTCACAAGAAATGATGATCTTTGCAAAGAATTTTCAGAGCAAATGAACAAGGAATTTGAAATGTCTATGTTTGGTGAAATCAAATTCTTTGTTGGTCTTCAAATTCAGTAGAATAAAAATGGTATCTACATCACTCAATCAAAATACATCAAGGAGATATTGAAAAAGTTTGGTATGGAAGATTGTAAACTAGTTGGGACTCCTATGTGTACTGGATTAAAACTTACCAAGGAAGATGAATCAAAAGAAGTAGATCAAACACTACATAGATCTATGATTGGAAAGTTGTAGTATGTAGTTCATACTAGGCCAGATATTGCCCTTGCAGTTGGTATTGTAGCAAGATTTTCAGCAAAATGAAGAGAAAATTACATGATGGAAATTAAAAGAATAATGAGATATTTGAAGATTATGGTCTATGGTACAAATTTGGAGGTAATTTGGATTTGAAAGTGTTTATTGATGCTGATTGGGCAGGAAACCTTGATGACAGAAAAAGTACAAGTGGAGGAGCATTCTTTCTTGGAAAAAGGTTGGTTTCTTGGACAAGCAAAAAGCAGAATTGCACATCCCAATCTACAGTAGAGGTAGAATATGTTGCTGTTGCACTAAATTGTTCTAATATTGTTTGGTTTAAATAGTTGTTGGAAGGCATGAAGATGGAAATCAAAGAACCAATTGTTATGTTCTGTGATAATACAAGTGCAATAAACATATCTAAGAATCTAGTGATGCATTCCAAAACCAAGCATATTGAAATAAACTATCATTTTGTTAGAGAATTGGTGCAAGACAAGGAGATCAGATTGGAATATGTTCATACAAAGGAACAAATTGATGACATATTCCCAAAGCCATTACCTAAGGATGCATTCTTGTATCTAAGAAGTAAGTTAGGGGTCACTCCCCTATCTGAAGTTCACTAAAACAAAATTTTAGTGATGCATCAACACATACCAAGTTGAAAATCTATCAATTGATGCCGCATAATCAAAAAATATTGCATATGAACTAGTACTAAAGGTACATTAAAATCAATTGAGTAGTGTTGTCTTTGGCATGCGTTGTCAAAGAGGGAGAGTTTTACTATCATATCTTTCTAAAATTTGTTTGTAAGGAAGAAGTTTGCTATGATATCCCTCATAGAAGGAGATTATTGAAATAGGGAGAGTTTTCTATCTAATAGAGAAAGTTGTTCGAACAACAAAAGGCTTGTCAAGACTTATTTTCAAATTTCATTCTACTATGACATGTTGTGTTGCCATCAATGCCAAAGAGGGAGATTGTTGGATACAATTATTAATTGTGTATTGTCTTTGATGTTACACAAATTTCATATCAGTCATCAGACAAAGTCTACCAAGCTCAGATGATCTGCAAAGCAATTTACAGTGTCTACCAAACATTCTTGAACTTAACAAAGAAAAGTTAATGTTTACCGAGCTCACTCGGGCATCAAAGGATCAAGGTTAACAAAGAAAAGTTAATGCTTACCAAGCTCACTCGGGCATCAAAGGATTTTGTAGCAAAAGTTAATATCTACTAAGCTCCCAAGGTTAACAAAGGAAAGTTAATGTCTATCGAGCTCCCAAGGTTAACAAAGGGAAATTAATATCTACCGAACTCCCAAGGTTAACGGAGAAAAGTTAATGTCTACCAACCTCCCAAGGTTAACGAAGGAAAGTTAATGTCTACCGAGCTCCCAAGGTTAACGAAGGAAAGTTAATGTCTACCGAGCTCCCAAGGTTAACGAAAGAAAATTATGTCTACCGAGCTCCCAAGGTTAACAAAGGAAAGTTAATGTCTACCGAGCTTACATGGTCAGCAAAGGAAGGTCAGTGCTAACTGAGATCACTCAGTCTCCAAAGGATTTTTGCAGGGTTTGTAGTGTTTACCGAGCTTCACTTGGTTAACACTAGAAAACCATTTTGGAGTAGTAGTTATCGAGCTTGGTCGGCCAGCAAAGGATTTTACTGTTTTGGTATTAAGTTTAAATTGCTTCATGTGGCTGACTGATGTAATGATTCTTTTGTTATTAGAACCTATATTTAAGCTGACTTGATAATTTGAAAGGTATATATATAGATGTTCAAGTTGTGAATTAGTATGTGAGTGTGAATACGAGTATATGGATAAGGATGGAATATGCAAATTAAGCAAATTTTGATGAAGGATTAGTTATCCTAGAGGAGATGCAAAGTTGTATTCGATCAGCTAGGATCCAGTAAAAGCAGAATAGAGATCTGTAATTAGCAAAAAGATAAGTTGCATATCATTCAAGTCACCTCATTGTTGCTTTCTAATCATTGTAACAGTGAATCTAGAATCTCTTAACAGAGTTTGTTTAACAACCATTTTATAAATCCTCTAACAAGGTAACAATTTAGTTGAATTATTCTCAAGACCTCTAACCAGGCCACTCTTAATAGGGTGATTAAATCTTCTAACAAGTTCACACCTAACAGTGTGTTTTATAACCTTTAATAGGGTTGGCTCCTAATAGGGCTCACTTCAGAAGAGTGAAAATTGGTGACTAGTTACTTGGTGGTTTTTCCCATATTGGGTTTTCACGTTAAATCTGGTGTTTCTTGTGTTCATTTATTTTAATCTTTGCAAGCATATTAATGACTATGAATGCTAGATAAATAGTAATTAATTAATCTACCGAGTTACAATTTTCTTGCACTATTTAACAGTATGTAAAGACATCTAAGGGATTTTGGAATTGATTTTTATGGTAATTGATTCACCCCTCCCTCTCAGTTACTTCATCTATATTTCCAACATCTTATACTTTGGTTTGAGTACTAATGTACAAGTTTTATTTTTCTCAATTTTCTCAATCTCTTCACTCATTGCCCCTTTCCAATCTTCATTCTCTGAACCATCTTTAACTGATTTAGGTTCAAACTCACATAATAAGCATCTATAACTCTTCAATTTTATTCTTCCCTTCACTCTTTAATGTTTTTCTCTAATGATTTGATCTAGTGCATAATGTCTTTTCACATAATTTTCCAAAATTAATTCAGGTATTCTTTCTTCTTCTTGTGTTTCATTGGATTTTGCATGTTCATTTTCATCTAGTGTAATCTCTTGCAACTTAGTTTCCTATAGCCTGATGCTTGGTAGTTTTTTGATGCTTGACAAAAGCCTTCTCCTGAACTTTGGTAGTGCCTAGCTTCTAATTCTTAGCATCCACCTTTGCTGGTTTAGGTAAAGTGCTAGGTTCACCTTTATATATGTAGACAAAATTCTTGTAGTCTTCAAGTTCTTTCTTGCATTTTTCTTCATTTTTCTCTGAAAATTCATCAACCCTAACATTTTCACTTTCTACAATTTTGTTAGAGCTCGAATTGAAATACTTACAAGCTTTTCTTTTAGTGGAATATCTTAGAAAAATATATTTATCACTCTTTGCATCAATTTTTCCTTTTCTTGCATCTTTCAATATGTAACATTTTCTTCCAAAGATTTTGAAATAATTTACATTAGGTGTATAGCCATACCAAAGTTTAAAAGGTATTTTTTTTGTACCTTTATTTAATTGTACTTGGTTTAGAGTTTAGACTAAGACAATTATATCTTCTCTCTAGTACTTCTTTTAAAAATTCTTCTCCATCATCAATGTCCTTGTATAGTCCATGATTGATCTATTCCTTCTTTCATCAATACCATTCTATTGTGGAGAATTTATCTCTTGATTCCTTTGTTATTTCATAATATGTTGAACTCATCTAATATGACTTTACCTCCTCTATTTAATCTCAAGCACTTCAAACTCTTTCATGTTTCCTTTTGAACTCTAGCCAAATACCCCTTAAACATTGAAATGCATTAGAATTTTCTTTATGAAACACCACAGTAATCATTCAAGAAAAGTCATCAATAAATATAAAAAATGATTTATCACCATAATAGCTTTTCACTCCAATAGGATCACATATTTAAATATGAACCAACTCCAAAATATCATTAGGAGAATGGGTCTTTGTCTTGAAATCAGAATTTTTCATGTTACCCATTTGACATTGTTTGCACATCACTTTATCAAGTTATCTTAATCTTGGTAACCATCTAACTCTTTTCATCTTATTAATACTTACCAAATTATCCAAGTTCACATCTGCTATAACCAAATATCTTCAAATTGTGCAAACATACACGTATCTTTAGATAGGTTTAGATAAAACAAGTTACTTCTTATTTTCTCTCCACTTCCAATTTGTTCACCAGTAGCATTATAGATATTTTCATCTTATTTTGGAATTCAACTTGGTAGCCTAAATTGATCAATTATGCCACACTCAACAAGTTATGTTTCAAAGCATTAAGTGAAATGCATTGTCACATTTGATCTTATCATTCAGTATAACTGATCCTATACCATTCACATGACATGATGCATCATTTAAAAACATAACACTACCTCCATTCTAATGTTCAAGATTCTCAAATTACTTGTATCACAAGTCATATGATGTGAGTAACTACTATCAATAATCCATTTATCATTCTTACTCACATGTGAAATCAATGTAGTTTTCTCATCTTAATTAGAACCATCTTTCATTGCAACATCAATAACTTCTTCATCTTAATCATCATAATTACTATTAGAACCATATTCTTCAACAATGTAGCAAGATTTCTTGCCTTTATCCTTATAGTCTTTATTACATTAGCTATCTCTATTGTCTCTCATTCCTCAATTCTTGAAGTCTTTCCTTTCTTCCTTCTCATCTCTATATGGCACCTTGCAGAAATATGGCCATCTTTATTACATGTAAAACAAATAATAGGGACTTTAACTTTGTATTTACCTTATCCTCTTAGTGGCCTCTTGGCCAATAATGCTTCAAGTTCATCAAGATCATAATCATATCCATTGTCACTCTCTACATACTTTCTCTTCTTCTTTCCCTTAGATCCATCAAGGATTAGTTGAGCTTTAAGAGAAGATTCAACACTAGCAGGTGAGTAATTATCAAAATTTGACACTTCAAATGTAGTGACTCTACCAACTAGACTATCTAGGGTCAAATCATTACCAGGTGTATAGCTCAACACTCGTATTGTAGAAACTCTTATAGCATAAATAGGAATCAAATTTCACTATACTTTTCTTATCACAGTCTCTTTAGATATGATTCCTCCAACACCTTTGATAACATTCATCACCTCTTTGATTTAGCTATAGAATATTGTGCAATGGTCTTTCTTTCATTCTCATATCATTAAACTTGCCTCTCAAGATTTCTTCCTTAGCTCTCAATACACATTTGTCTCCTCCATGTTTTTGTGCCAACTTGCCTCACATTTTCTTTGTGGTAGTACAATCTTTCACATCATCAAATTCAACCTAACTTAGGTCTTCTACAAGTTTAATCATCATTTGGTTGTGATCTTGCTTCTTTTTCATTTGTTCAACTATCATAGGTCTAGGTACCTCAATGTATTTATTATCTAGGTAGTATGATGTAGAATCTCCAATACCAGATAAGTGCAATCTCATCAACTATTACCATGCTAGGAAGCTCTCCCTATTTAGATTGGGTATCTCTCTCTTGCACATTATGATCTTTGACTATAAGTCCCTTTAAAATTTCCTTATAAGAACCAATTCTATGATACCAATTGTTAGAATGATTAAAAAAACTAAGATGAGGGAGGGTAATCAGCTATCCTTAGGTCTAGATGTACCAATTCAACTTTTAATAACTTCAAACAACTTGAACAATCTCATTAAACAACTTGGTCTATTTAAAAATGTAACAACAATTTAACCTTCTTTAACTCTATATTCTATGTATGTGTGCTGACTAATAGTAAAATAAAGAACTATAAAAATAACATGCAAAAAGTAAGATTCACATGAGTAAATGATACTTTGACACCAAGATTTAATGTGAAAATCCAATTCGGAGAAAAACACCAAGTAACATGCTATAAAATTTTCACTCTTCTGAAGTGATCTTGCTTAAGAGCCAACCCTATGAAAGGTTACAAAACATTGCTAGGTGTGACCTTGTTAAAGGATTTAATCACCCTATTAGGAGTAGCCTTATTAGAGGACTTCAGATTATTGCATTAGAGTATCGCCTTAATTATATGATTTACAAAATGACTATTAGGTCAACCTTGATTAAAGGATTTCAACTATCACAATGGTTAATATGTAATAGTAATTTTGATCTACAAAACACAACTCACTTTGAAAATTTAGATCTCCATTCACTCATCTATTTCTTCATTGATTGACCACCATTAACATCTCCATCATTGATATGCTTGGCATCCCTTCAAGAAATATAAATTCAATAATCTCTTCACTTCTTCTTTTCTACTCTTCTCTTCATATGTTCTCCTTGAAATCTCTAATCAATGATGAAAAAACCTTAGTAAACATCTATTATTCCTACTTAAATAGGTAACTTTGATTTTTTTTTTCCTGATTAAACATCACCATAAATCCTAGGGTTAAGAAACATTCATTGAATCCTTCCATAATGTTTCTCTCCTTCTCCTTTTATGAACTTCTTATGAAATCCTTAGATTTGATTTCATAACAAAATCTCTTTGTTCATTAAATGCACCATCTCATCACTCCTTATCATCCATGTATTTGGACTTATCCAAAAATTCAACAATGTCAACCTTAGATATGATTCTTTCCCAAACATTAAATTTTGTTGTCACTCAACAATCATTAAGTTCTTCTACTTAATCATCAATGTGTATCTCAACATACACTAACTTGTTTGGTTGTTATTAACACTCACTCAATAGTAATGTTTTCTTCATCAACTTACTTGACAATAGCTATCACTTGGCTTATACTATTTATTCAACTTCTACTTAAGTTCCTTAATCTTCTGGTTCATTTGTTTGATTGACCAACCAACATTGATACTCAATCAAGCTTAGCTTTTTACTTAGCTTCTTCTCATTCCATTCATACATGAATTCACTTATCTTCTTAACTTCATGTAAAGATTAAAAAACACATTATCTTGTCAATGACTAACTTATCAATTTCCTATTGTAATTACATGATACTTAAAATCTCTTTCTCAATAACTTGACTAGCCCACATCGCTATCTCATCTTTTCAAATCCTCTTCATCAACAAAATAAATAGAACTCTACACTGTCAACGCATGTCTCACTAGTAGATTTAACATCAATGTCAATATAGCAACTATTCCAATTGTAGTTTCCAACAAATATCAAGAACCAATCACAACCAAAATTGGATCATAGAAGGTAGTTTTTCTCATCAAATGACTAGATTCCATGAAGTGGAAGAATATGAAAAATGAATGGTAAGATCTGGGAATTATTCTTTGTGCATGATAATAAGTAAGGTTAGGTAATATCCTTGAATCAAAACATCAATTATGAAGATTTTAATCTAGTGCAAGTTCTATAATATAGCTTGTTGAGTGTAGCTCAACTAAACAATAAATTTCACAACCTTAAGTTTAACAAATGGTCTAGTACAGGATTCTTGACAATCCATGTAAACTTTTGTCTATGTGTAAGAAAATCAAAGGTATTCTATTTTACCTCAATACTTTTGTAAATACATTTTTAATATCTAAGTCTAAAAATAGTTTTCTATGTCATTAAAGGGTATTCCATGTAAATTCGGAAAGAATTTTTATGGTAGAAAATGAAAAATATGTAAGAAGCTTGCCTTCAATCACAAATCTTGACAATGTCATATTAGGTTCAGACCTTGGTCCTCTAAAAGTAGGAGTTTAATAAATCAAGGAAAAGGTCAAAATGATGAAGAGAGAAGAAACAAAAGTCTCAAAGGAAAAATATTCTCAATGGTGTTCAAAGATTAAGTTACATCTCATGACACTAGTAGATGCATATTGGAAGCATGTTGAAACCAACTATGTATAACCTACCCCACCACTTGATCTTGGTCAAGCAAATTATAAGGAAAATCATACTTATACTTTGGAAGCACTAGTGACTACTCTTTTATATGTTGAGTATGCTGATGTAGAAGAGCTTGACACTACCTATGAAATTTGGGAGAAGATTAAGACTATGTATGTAGGACACAAGGACATCCAAAAGAAAAAGGTTAATAGGTTGTGAGGAAAACACAATGAAATGAAGATGTAAGAAGGAGAGAACATTGAGAAATATAGCTCGAGAGTAAAAGATGTGATGGTTGACATAAGATATGTTGGAGGAATACTAGAAGATCATGATTTAGTGATTAAAATATAGAGGAATTCACAATCTTATTATACCATCGGGTAAAAGCACAAACCTGTGTCACCTTTTATAAAGAAACGTGATATCCGAATGTGACAGTTCAACATTAATGACAAAAAAAATGGTATTTGTGTTTAAAATATGAAGATGATGTAAACTAATGAAATGTGTACAATTGTATTAATTTAATGCCTATAATTTATATAATTTTTTTGACTAAGAATTTATTTATTTTATTTTATGTTGAAGTCACTTTTTTAACTATAAAAAATATAGGATGTAGTTCCCGTCAAACAAGTATGTGCAAATGATCTTTTTTTGTTCTGATTTGAAAATATTTTATAGATGACATGTATAGCTAGTGAACAAAAAAAGAAATAATTATTTTTGATGTATATTTTCTTTGTTATAAGTACTCAAGTTCGACCTTGTCAGAATCCAACAGTTTTTTCCTCCCATCAAAACTTCCCTATCAAATCTATACCTTCTTGATAAAAAAATTACATATTCATGAAGAGAATTCTCTCCTCTAGTGATAAATATATTTTTTAAATTTTTTTGATATGATTTACTATTTTTTTTCTTTTTTTGAGAGAGCATCTTCTGAAATGTTGAAATATCGACTTACAATATTTTGAGATTATAACCTATTATAACTAATCAAAACACTCAAAAATTTATATGATGATGATATTGAATCGGAGATCTATAAAAGGGTATTTTTAGTTTTTGAAAAAAATTGAGTTTTGATAGAGAAATGAGATTTGACCAAAACAAGTTTTTGTATCACAAACGGTGACATAGATCTGTGATTTTACCCCATCAGAGTTAAATCTGATCTTATCATTTAGTATAATTTATCCTTTACATATCACATAACATGGTGCATCATTTCCAAACTTAATTCTACCTCAATTATAATTTTCTAGCTTCTCAAACTTACTTGTATCACAAGTCATATGATGTGAGTAACTGTTGGAAATATAAAAGGAGTAACTGAGAGGGGGGGTGAATCAGTTACCACTAGAATAAATCCTAGACCCCTTAGATGCTAATTATAAAATTAAAATTGATTACTGTTGATACTCAGTAAACACACAAAAATTATTGTAACTCAATAAATGCAAAGTGAATTACTTTAATTGATCTTAAGATGTTATAAGTAATTACTTGCAAGCATGAAAGAAATGACATGAACACATGAGACACTAGGATTTAACATGGAAACCCAATTTGGAAAAAACCACCAATGTAACTAGTTACTATTTTTTACTCTTTTGAAGTGAGCCTTGTTAGGAGCCAACTTTGTTAAAGGTTACAAAACACACTACTAGGTGTAACCCTATTAGAGGATTTCATCACCCTATTAGGAGTGGCCTTGCAAAAGGTCTTGAGACAATTCAATGGAATTGCCACCTTGTTAGAGGATTTATAAATGGCTATTAAACCAACTTTGTAAATAGATTTTAGATCATTGCTACAATGGTTAGAAAGTAACATTGAAACGATCTGATTGTGATGCAACTGAATTGCTGATTACAGATCTCTATTCTAGTTCATACTTGATCCTTCCTGATCGAATAATACTTTTTTGCTCCACAAGGATATCTGCTCATCCTTCAAGTTCACTTCCTCTTCTTATATCTTTCAACTCATTTAGCTTGCATCTCATATACTTTGAAATCACAACTTGACCTATTACTTATACCTTCCAAATTGTCAAGTCAGCTCAAATATAAATTAGAATAACCAATATTCATCACCCCAGTTAGCTATAATCAATAGGTAAAATAATTAAGCTTTTCATGCCAAAATAAGAAAATCCTTTGGTAGCCAACCTAACTTGGTAGAAACTGATTCTAAAGAGATTTCCTATGTTAACCAATAGAAGCTTAGTTAACATTGCAAATTAACAAAATTCCTTTGGTAACCGAGTGAACTTAGTTAACACTCACTTTGATCAACTTTTCCTTTGTTAACTGGGTGATCTTAGTGATCACTCTTTTCTACTTAACTTCCTTTGACACTCGAGTGAGCTTGATAGAGACTGCCTTCTACATAGTTTAAACTTAGGAATGCTCAGTAAACTAGGAAAACTATCTTCATTGACAAAGTAAGCTTGACATGCACTAACTATCAACTGATATGAAATTTGTGTAATATCAAAGACACCACACAATTAATAAATTGTATCCAACAGTAATTTCTATGAATAATCCATTTATCATTCTTACTCACATGTGAAATGAATGTAGTTTTCTCATCTTCATCAGAATCATCTTTCATTGCAACATAAAAAACTTCTTCATCATGATCATCAGAATTACTATTAGAACCATATTCTTCAACAATGTAGAAAAATTTCTTACCTTCATCCTTGTATTCTTTGTTATGTCAGCTATCTCTATTGTCTCTCATTCCTCATTTCTTGAAGTCTTTCCTTTCTTCCTTCTTGTTGGTGTAAATAAGTATTTACTATTTACACTTTACTTAAGTTTACTTAGGATAATGCATTATTTTATCATATTACATTATTTTATTATTTATTTAGGTGAGACACTTAGGATTTTGTGTACTTTCATGAGTTGTCATGTTGACAACATAGAAGTATGCAACTCTAGTTTAGCACATGGTGTCTAGAACACTGGAGTTTGCATCATTCACTAAGTTGTCATGTAGATAACATAGTTATTTGAACTCCCTTTTTAGTACATATTGTCTACAACATAAATTTGTGTACTACACCATTGTAGGCTTATCCTTTCATCATTGTACTTACTTCTGTGCTTAATGGAGGACAACCCATATTTGGTGGACATGTGCCTAGTTGTATAACTTATTATGTTGCCGACTGCTATGCATTCTAGAAGCTCTCTAGAGGCCTTTATATATAGGCACTCCTGTTATACTTTCATATGGCATATTGAATGAATATATCATCATTCTGATCATACTCTCTCTTTGGTTTACAATTGTGCTTGTGTTTAAATTCCTTGGTCTTGGGTGAATTCTACCCTAAGTTAAATTCTTACATGGTATCAGAGCTTGGGGACATTCTCGCCACTAGCCATTTGAGACTATAATTGCTTCAACACCTCGACTCGAATCTGGAGAATCTACAAAAATTGGGAGCATCTAGACCCATATCTAACCTTGCCATTGTGTCTAGAATGTCGATTCAATGAAGATTGACTATAAATTTGCCTATGCTGGGCTAAAATTGATCATGAGGCAATTTTTTTTTGCAAATCAGCACCTGAAGGCACCGATTTGCAAATAGGTAATATCTATTTGATCTACACATTTTAATTGTTTTAGATCTAAATTTAGTTTCCTCTCTACAATTATTTTTTTGAATTTTATTCTCAAATTTTTTTTTCCCACTCAGGCTAGTAGATAAATTATTTTTGCAGAATTGGGTAGTCACACCTCGGCCTTGCAATTTGGAAGGTATCCTATTTTACTAGTGGCATCTATCTATTTTTTGGTCTTCATTCATGAATTTCTAGCACATAATCTAGCATCTCCATCTTTCCTGACCATGCACTCAACATTTTTGGTTGAGCACCTTGGCAAACCAGTGTGCACAATCCCATTGGTGGGGTAGCTCGTTATTTGAACCCCATGCAAGTAGGCCTTTATAAAATTCTCAAGTTTCAATACCCATGAATGTGGGATAAAAACGTAAAAATCTTGGTTTGTGAATAGTAGATCTAGCATCCATAGTATATATTCTGGCATCAACATTATTAGATCCTTTGGTGGTGGACCACCTAAAATTCTAACATGGTAAACTCTAATTTTGGCATGCTAAACTAATCTAGTGAACACTATGTAGACATTGCCACCACATACCTTCCATGTGGAACCTTTTCATTGGTTTGGTCTACGATAAAATAGCTCAAAAGCCACCACCACATGGATAGTTATGAGCCTGACACATGGACAACAATTGCCACATTAGATTCACATAGTCAACAAATAGTTAATCAAACATGTTAGCCTCCTGCACAGGTCAAATCAGCTAACACACTAGCCTCTAGGAAGTAGACCTTACTTTGCCCTATCACTCCTCTGTATGGTCCATACATGCTGATGTCATCATGGTGTCATACTAACATCATCATAGGGCTTGGAGTCATTGACATCATCTAGTTCTTGAGCCTAAATTTGATGGCCATTTGATAGTCATTCTAGGGAAAATTTGAACTGCTATGATGGCCATATGACTATCAAATTTAACCCCATCTTTTGCTGATGCAACCCCTCTCTAGACTAATTTTTGATTTTGTAGTTCGACTTTGGGAGGCCATATCTCAGTCACTCAGACTCCAAATCAAGTGTAATTTTCTTTTGAAATTGGGTAGAATATCCTAAAATCTTTAGTAGTGTAGCTCCTTTCTTGTTTTGGTGCATGGATTTGTCAAAAAAATTGTCTTTTGGCAATTGTACCTGTCCAATACTACATTTTGAAACTTCAAATGCTTTGTATGGGCTTATCCGGACATGAAAATAGGTACCATTTTTTTTTGAAAGTGCATTATTTTTCATCTACTTTCCAAATCTACAATTAGATTGAATGGTTGTGTGGAAAAAAGTGTCACTTTCAAAAAAATGACCTTTCTTTGCTTTGTAATACTTCAAATTGTTGTACATTGTAAAGTTCTAGATTTCTAATCTTTCAAGAGGTTGTAAAAAGAAAAATCAAAAGTCCTCAAAGGCCAAAATTGGCAAGTGGACATTATAATCACACTACTTATAAAGTGCCAAAAGAATCTTTTTTTTTTTTTTTGGGGGGGGGGGGGGGGGGGGGTCTTGATTTAGTGAAAAGGGGGGGTGTTCTTGGTGTTGTATTCCTTCTTTTCTACATCATGGGAAATTTTAAGTTTCCAAAATTAACTCCACATAACTATGCTACATGGTCCATCAAAATGTGGTATCATTCAATGCATAATGGAGTTTCTCAAGATGTAGATGGTACCCTTCCTAAACTAGTAGGTGATAATGTATCAGCAAGTGATATTTCAGCTTGGTGGCAATGGATAGGAAAGCCCTAGGTGATATATGTTTGCGGGTTGATGAAAATATCATGTATCAAATTAAGAAGTCTTCTACATCCAAGGAAGCTTGGGATACCCTCGAAAACCTATATGGAAAACTGTCTAAAGATGATGTTTTCAAAATTGAAGATGAGATTGTCTCCTTAGATCCTAAGTCATTTGATTCTATATAAGATTTCATCGTTATGGTGAATGAACTAAGGACAAATCTTATTGATTGTGGAATCCTATTAAAGATAATAGGTTGATATATCTTATTCATAATAAGCTGCCATCAAAGTGCTCCACATTTGTTTCATCTTATAACACCTCAAAGACTACATTAGGGTTTTCCTATAAGAAAGTCTCTTTTGATGAATATGCTAATCTGTTGGATATAGAAGAAAAGAAGTTGAAATAAATGAGGATTCTCAATTCACCTAAGTCTAAATCATTGGTGGCCAATAATGAGGGTTCTCAAAATTTAGCTGGTCAATCTTCAAATAAAGGAAAGGGTAAGAATAAGAAGTGGATGAATATATTAGAGGATGTAGAAAAGAAAACACCACAATCCAATCAACAAGGCAAGTATTCAAATTCAAAAAAGAAGGTTGACAATAATAAGGACAAGAAAAAGTGTGCTTATTGCAAGAAAATGGGTCATGAAGAACATGAGTGCTATCATAAGAAGATTGAAGAGTTGACCAACATCATGAAGAAACATAATGTTCCATTACCTAATTCTTATAAGGATAAAGGGTCTTCTTAAGATTCAAAGGGCAAAGGGCAATCACTCATGCCAAATTCAAATTCTTCAAAGGAATGGATTTTTGACTCTGGTGCCTCCTATCACATGGGTTCTTGAAAGGAGGATTTTTATTCAATGAAGTAGTCAAAGATACCACACATCTTCATGGAAGATGATACTAAAATGGTAGTTGAAGGGAAAGAAAATCTGGAAATGGACAATTGAGAGTTCAAAGATGTTCTCTATGTTCCAAACTTAAGTTCTAATCTCCTCTCGATCTACCAAATCACTCACTACAGAGATGGACATAGAGTTGAGTTCCTTCCTAACTCAATATAGGTGCATAGTTTGAAAGATGACTCATTGGTTGTAGTAGGGGAAATTAATCATGACAAAATGTTGTATTCTTTCTCTCACTTTGTGCCCAAGTCTCCTTCATACGCCTTATTAACACAATCCAATTCTTAAATGCAATTATGGCATGAGTGGTTTTTTCATCTTTCCTTCTGCTACCTTTAGCAACTTTGCACATATAGAATGGTCAAAGGTATACCCCAAATCAAATTTTCCCATGATGAATATTCAACAAATTTAGTGGATATGCATCTAGAGGAGAAGTTACATAAAGGGAACTCTTCAAGAGCACCAATTGTTCTTTAGATGGTTCACATGGTACTAGCAAGTCCTTTTGTAGTAACAATAGTCATCCAGGGTCACTACATACTTGCCTTCATTGATGACTTTTCAAGATACAGTTGGGTTTATTTTCTTCATCTTAAGAATGAAGTGTTGGACAAGTTTCTAGCCTTCAAGACTCATGTAGAATAGAAATTGAGAAAAGCAATCAAAGTTCTAAGGATGGACAATGAAAGCAGATATGTGAACAACAGGCTTAAAGACTTTTTTAGACTTGAGGGAATTGATCTTTAGAATCTACCAACATTTAGTTTGCATAAGAAAACTGTCATAGCATTAAGGATTCACACTCTTATGTCCATGCCAAGTTGCATGATACAAGCCAAGTCTCTAGATCCATCACTTGAAGTCAAAGCTATTAGTAGTGCCACTCACATTCTTAATAGGTCTCCTCATCTAGCGTTAGATGGAAAGATTCCTTTTGAGGCATGGTGCGGCAGAATACCTCTTATGACACACTTCAAAGTCTTCAGTTGTCCTACATGGGCAAAGATGTCTTCTAGGGGATGCAAGGCGTAGTCACCTTGGCCTTGTACTTTCATTGGTTATGAAGATGATGTGAATGCATATAGAATCATGGATCTAGAGACACATCAAATTTTTGTGGAGAAGGATGTACACTTTGAGGAAAGTTTACCTAGCTTTTCCTCTAATCCTCTCTGCACATCATATTTTTTGGAAACTAATAGTGACACCAATGATACTGCTTCAATAGATTTAGACACATGGGGTTCTATCAATAGTTATAGTGAGAGGTCACTACATCAGTCCAATCCACATGCATATATCACCATAGTGATAGGTCTAGCACAATAGGGTACATCTAGTCTTCTAGGTCTAGCATTAGTGATAGATTTGGGGATAGTATTGATGATCTGCCTCTTCTTCTTGATGTAGCAGTACCTTCTTCAGTTGCCACAAGGGCTCCATCCAACCTTCTTGTTCATTCTCTACATGATCAATCGTTAGAAGTTGAAGTGATTATGGATACTTATAATCAGCAGTTGCAGAGGGCTGCTTCATTAGTTGAGGAGATAGATAGTTCTTTGAGATAGGTTCTTTAGCCAGTTGAGTAGGTTTTAGAGACATCACTTACCTATGAGATTATTTCCACACATAGCAAAACCATCTCATTTGTACCCTTCACCTTGTTTCTTCCTAAGGGGAGGAACACCATCCTGTAGTCTTGGATCAACTTCTTCATCAGAGCAATCACTGGTAGGTATTCTTCTTTGGGGGGGGGGGGGGGGGAGAGCCTATCCTATCTCTCTTCCTCTTCTCATTTTTCTCTTATGTATATACTAGATGTATGTTGTAATGGGGGGGTCTTGATTACTTCATCCATCCATGCATTGTATGTGTTTTTCATCTCTCTTTTTGGGGGAGGGTTTCTCCCATGAGGTTTTCCCTCTTTCTCTACTTTATGAGATATTGCATTTCATTATGTACATGGGTACTTAATATGGCCTAGTAGCCAGGACCCATCATGCATTGCATCCTAGATTTCGTAAGCTTAAGGGCATTCCCCTAAGTTGCACTTAAGGGGGGTGTTGGTGTAAATAAGTATTTACTATTTACACTTTACTTAAGTTTACTTAGGTTAATGCATTATTTTATTATTTATTTAGGTGAGGCACTTAGGACTTTGTGTACTCTCATGAGTTGTCATGTTGACAAAACAGAAGTATGCAACTCTAATTCAACACATGGTGTCTATAACACTAGAGTTAGCATCATTCACTGAGTTGTCATGTGGACAACATAGTTATTTGCACTCCCTTTTTAGCACATGTTGTCTACAACATAAATTTGCATGCTACACCATTCTAGACTTATCCTCTCATCATCGCACTTACTTCTGTGGTTAATGGAGGATAACCCATATCTAGTGGACATGTGTTTGGTTGTATGACTTATCATGTTGCTAACTTATATGCATTCTAGAGCTCTCTAGAGGCCTTTATATACAAGCACTCCTAGTGTACTTTCATGTGGAATATTGAATGAATATATCATCATTCTCATCATACTCTCTCTTTGGTCTATAGTTGTGCTTGTGTTTGAGTTCCATGGTCTTGGGTGAGTTTTTCCCTAAGGCAAATTCTTACACTTCTCATCTCTACAAGGCACCTTGAAGCAATATGACCATCTTTTTTACATGTAAAACAAATAATAGGGACTTTACCTTTGTAATTACCTTATCCTCTTGGTTGCATCCTAGCCAATAAAGCTTCAAGTTTATCAAGATCATAGTCATATTCACCATCACTCCCTACATACTTTCTGTTCTTCTTTCTCTTAGATCCATCAAGGTTTAGTCAAGCTTTAAGAGAATATTCAACACTAGCAAGTGAATAATTATCAAAATTTGATAATTCAAATGTAGTAAGTCTACAACTTGACTATTTAGAGTCAAATCATTACCAGGTGTACCCCTCAACACTTGTATTGGAAAAACTCTAATTGAATAAATAGGAATTAAATGTCTCAATAATTTTCTTATCATAGTCTCTTCAGATATAATTCCTCCAACACCTTTTGATAACATTCACCACCTCTTTGATTTGGCTATATAATATTTTACAATGGTCTCACCTTCTTTCATTCTCATATCATCAAACTTGCCTATTGAGCTTTCTTCCTTATCTCTCAATACACTTTGTCTCCTCCATTATTTTGTGCCAACTTGCCTCACATTTTATTTTTAGTTGTGAAATCATTCACATCATCAAATTCAACCTAACTCAGGACTTCTACAAGTTCAATCATCATTTGGTTGCACTCTTGCTTCTCTTTCATTTGTCAATTGTCATAGGTCTAGGTACCTCAATATATTCATTGCGGAGGTAGTATGATGTAGAATCTCCAATACTAGATAATTGCAATCTCATTAAGTGTTACCATGTTTGAAAGTTCTCCTTGTTTAGATTAGGTATCTCTCTCTTGTATATCTTGATCTTTGACTATAAGTCCCTTTAAGCTTTCCTTACAAGAACTAATTCTATGATACCAATTGCTAGAATGATTAGAATTGTTAGAAATATAAGGTAGACACAAGCTTACTAAGAGGGGAGGGGTGAATTAGGAACCAATAAAAATTTATCTTACTTCATCAATTAATCCTTCATATGATAATTTGATCCAATTGTATGCATGAAAGAATGAAAGAAAATAAACATTCATAATACTTTGACACAAGATATGGTGACCCATAAACCTTCCAAATAAAAAGTAAAACTAGGGTGGGGACGATATCCACAAGGTTTAGTACTATAGAATAAAGTTAACCTCTTAAGGCTTACAATTGACCACTTCTAGTGATCTTCCCTATTAGGAGAAATATGGATTGTGAGGTCCACCTTGTTAAAGGATTTACAAACATAAAACAAAGTATACACTTAGTTAGGAGATTTAGTAAAGACTATTAAGTCTACCCTATTAAAGGATTTGACTAATGCACCTGTTAGGATGAACTAGTGGCTGATCTTTGGTCTGCAACTCTAATTTATTGGTTGAGACTCCTTGTAACATTGTAATGATCAACTGATTGTGATAGATAAATCTCTAATGTCCCTTGTACTTCTTGTAACTTTGTCTAATTCACACTTTTTCTTATTTTATCTCTTCACATATATTTTTTGATATGATATAGTGCATTACATATATACCAATCCAAATCATAACTTATTGCAGTTAGTCACAATACCAATTTCATCATAATTCACAAAGTTGGCCCAATTACTGTAACTTAGTTTCTAAAGACAAACTTGGTGATGTTTTGATACACAAAAAGCATTGTCAATGCTTGAAAAACTCTAGCACTCAGTTGAACTTGAAGCTTGGTTCATACTAATGACTTCCAAGTAGCTCAAGCTTAGTCAACATTGTGTGACTCAGTGAACACTAAGAAACTTGATAGTAGTTAAATCACTTAGTTGACACTACATTACTCAGTCAACACTAGATTCACATTATTACACTACAAGCTCAATATGCATAGTATAACTTGGTTAACATACCATAGATCTATTGACACTATAATCTTCTTCACTTCCATTGAATAGCTTGACAGCCTCTACTATGCTCAGTTTACACTATACATTGTTTATGAAGCTTGGTAAACACTATGTAGTTTGACAAATACTACAAACTAATTCCTTGGCTTGGGAGTATCTAAAATACTTTGTTAAAGCTACAAATAGAATGATAAGCTTGGTAAAAATTGTAGATCTCAATAGCAATGTAACCATTTGACTAAGTGTTGAGTGACTGATAGACAAATTACCCTTTATGTCAACAATCTCCCCCTTTGGAATTAGTGACAAAAGCACTTATCAAAACAAAAAACTAAACTTCAAAACTATAAGTCAAGAACTTCTTTTACCATCATTTTGTGTCTTGAACTTGGTTAGACTTCCTAAAGTTATAGCTTAGTAACATACTCTATTTTTCTGATTTTTCAAAATTTCTTTTGTAAAGATATTTTCTACTTATCCATACAAGTATCTTCATGATACTATACTACTCCCCATACTTATATCTCTCCTAAATACATACAAATGGAGTATAGTATATTTCTTCTCATTTACAACATCTTCTCCCTCTTTACATATTACTACTACCCCTTTTTGACATAAATGTCAAAGGTGTATAATATCTATACGTTAATACCAAAATGTGACAAGAAATCATAATCTACTTTTATAATAAGTACCATTGTCTTGTCCCAGTTCTCCTATAGTACCTTACTTACATGCAATGCAATATAAAAATTTGCTGATAATTCCATCATGTGATCAACTATGGAGAAGTTGTTATCATGGATGTGTTTCTACAATGCATCCATGATTGGAAGAATCATGCCCTAGATTTCTACAAGTGTGGCCCAGATTTTGGCTTCTTCCTTCAATTATTCTTCCTCTAGATTTGTTAGATATCTAATCTTTGTGTAATGTGCAAAACTATGGCTTGGGTCAAGTGACTTGTAGTTTGTACTTGTTTTCATGTCTTCATCTATCTTGGATAGCTTATCCTTTATTTACTTTGTAAAGATAGATGTGTCACTTAACTTGTCAAATAATGAAATAATATTATTAATAGATGTTTCCAATGAACTAAGAATAGTAGCTAACTCTACTTGATCTATTGCAATTCTTTTTGCAACTTGTTGCAACATATTTTTCTCAAATTTTCTTTCATCTCTTTATAGTAGTTTATCCTTTCCATTCAAGTCTTAACTGTATTTGGAAACAATTTCTACTAATTGGTCTAGAATAGGTTGTTTTCCATCAACCCCAATACTCAGAGCATCAATAAATATGCTCTTTATTTTTTCAAGAACTTGATTTTCTTTCTTCTTTTCTTCTCTAAGCTTTTTCTATATAGCTCTTTTCTTCAGTAGTTCACCCATGGTATTCATTTGATCATGGGTGAGGGTATAGATACCCCAATTTTGAATCACTATATCCTCATCCAGATCAATAGCTTCTTCTTCATTTCCCTTTTCTTTCAGAATGGTGGAAACAATTTTCTTTCCCTTGTCTAGGACTTTAGTACTTGGTTGAGACTAGTTCTCAACTATCATTGTACTAGCTATGGATATAATTGGAATAGAAAAAAATGTATAAAATGATGGACTAGAAAAAAATGTTGAAATGACACTAACAAGAGGAATACCTTGTTGCTGCTCAGTCAAGCCTGATGATGGAGGATCTTATTGCTCAATAGATAAAGTGTTGGGCACTTGAGTCAACATATCATTTAGCTGGATAGATTCAGAGCTTGGTTGGGTGCTTGGTATAGAAATGATATCCACAACCAACTTGGTAGAAGCTATCTTTGGGCTAGATTGCACTAAGGCTATTCTTGGAGAGTGAGGAAATGAGGCCATGACTGCTACTGCAATTTTCTCTTCATCAATTTCCTCAATGCTTTGAATCTTTGGAAGGCTTCCTCTAGTAGCTTCCTATTCTTCCTCCTCATCATCCAGATTGACATCATCTAACTCATCATCTTTTATTTCTATATCTTCTTCCTCATCTTCACCATCCTTGTCATCAACATGTACAACAGAGTCACTAGGTTAGTGCAACTTATAGATGTTTTTCCACTTAGTAGTTCCTTTCTTCACCACATATTCAATGTCTTTAAGACATATCATACATGTGTTGGATTTAAGAGTGAAATTCTCTTCATTTTTCTTCAAGGATTCCCTCACTTCCTTCTCACTAAGATTTGAAATGAGTTGCCTCAAGGTTTGTTCAAATATGTCCTTGACACTCTTTGTTGCACTTTCCCATCTAGGTTTAATTACCTGTAGAAGTTCATTAGAAATTTGTTGTGCAAGCTCATCTAGTGAGTACTTCCAGTTGTCCAATTTTGTCATAAGCATATCCTTAATCTTCTTTTTCTCCTTTACATTTTTGGTCTCATACTTAAGAGATTTGAAATTTTCCATGCTAGTGTTGGAATGTTCAAAACGGGAAGAGTACTTTTGAGAGGGGGGTTGAATCAGAAGTACCACACTTTTATCCTTTTCAAATCCTTTAAATCAAATAACTAAAAAGTAAATTACATGCATGTAAACATATAACTAAACATAAAGTAAACACATGCAATGATACACATAACACCAAATTTGGTAACCCAGAAACTCTCCAAGAATAAGAAGGTGAAACTAGGGTGGGAATGATACCCACAAAAATCACTGTAGCAATAAATGTTTGACCACTTTTGATGGTCTTCCCTATTAAAGGCTTTATACTATGTCAATGGTGACCCGATTAAATGATTTACAAACACTTTACATGAAGTGTTACCCTGCTAAAGGATTTAGTCACCTCTTCAAAGGATCTACAAAGTAGCTATTAAGCTAACTTATCAACATAGGATTTTCACTTATCTAATACAATGGCTAGAAAGTATTAGGAATCTTTGATCTAATAGCTTACAATCTTCAATTATTGATTTTAGGCACTTGATCTGCTCCTTCTAATCTTGATCCTTTATGATCTAATATCTGATCGTATTCCTTTTGTTGTTGTGATCAACTAGATATGTACTTGCTTCTTTGTTCCTCTAAGTCTTTCTCACTTCACATTGAATTTTTCTATAGTTTCCCATACACTTCTCTCTTCCATGCATGCAATGGGGTTTTTGACCTCCTTTTAAAGATTGTGAATACTTAGGGTTAGGTATGGATCTATGATCCATATTGAATCTTAAGTTCCCACTCATTCCTCACATTTACCTCATTGGTTGTATGCCTTCTCCATTTTTTTGATTGGTTGCATGAAAATTGCATACAAAATACAAAAGATTCATCCTTATCCTTTTTCTCCGTTAAAATCCTTCTATGTCAGCTCTAAAAATAGTTTACATCTAAGTTTGTGAGGGCACAAACTCATATCTTGATTCTATGTTACTCGGCATATATTAGACTATTGGTGCTCGACACATATACTATCCTAGCTTGCTTAGCACCTATTATATTCTATCTTGCTCGACATATGTAAGATCCTAGATTGCTCAGCACATGTATAGTTTTGGACTACTCGAAATTAACTATGACTTGGCACCTATGTATCACTTGACACTTATATACTGTTCAACACTTGAAGTCACTCGGAACCTATTGGAAATCTGACTTGCCACACACTATGGCTTGAAATACATAGTGTACTCAGATTCAATATAAAAAGTGGTTAAGTGTGTTGACACTCAAATGTCAAAACTATTTTAGGACCAACAACTAGATCCTTCTTACATTGTTTTCAATTTTTCTTGAAGTGTAGGTGCATCTCCCTTAAAGATATTTTTCTCAATTTCATCTTCACCTAACTCCAACTTCTTCCTGGACTTGACTGCCCTTCTTATGAATACATCAAGGGATGACTTGGTAGGTTTGGTATTGATAACCTTACCTTTCTGCTTGAGAGGCTCTTCTTCCTTATGTTTAGCATCCTCTACTTCATCCTCTTCATTAGATCATCTTCTATGGGTAAAAGTACAAAGTTGTGTCACCTTTCACGCTGACTTATTAGAACGATTGAATTTTAGTATTTCTATCTAAAAATCAATTTTATTCAAACACATGGTCTTGATAAATTTATTCTAGCTAAGATATATATGGTCTCACACTTTTCCAATTGGAAATGTCTATTAAATGCATGTTTTATACTAGTTAGTATCTAATTACTAAAGAAATAGAATTATTTTAGAAAATTGGCGTTTCAATAACTCTTACTATTTTTTATTATATATTTTTAATAACATATAACAAACATTTTATAGAGCTCAAAGTCATGAATATTCTCATATAGATTTCATAGTGTTATAAGTAGATATTATATATTGTAATTAAAAAATTCTACAAGTATGTATTTTAACATTCGAGAAGATGTCAATTTTAAGAAAGAAAAAAATATTAAATCATATCAAAAAAATTAAAAATTTAAATGACATTCTAGAGGAGAGAGTCCTCTTCTAGAATCTATAATTTTTCTTTTGGTTGGAATACATTTATTTTGAAAAATGTGGTGGGAGGTGAAAACTATCATTTTAAATAAATTGAAATTTGAATCATTATAAAAGAGAAAATATAGGTCTAAAGCCAATTTTTATTTTTCATTGTTCTAGCTACATATATTATCTATAATGTAGTTTGAGATCAAACGGAAATAAGTTTATTTCCATGTCATTTTGTGGTGGGAACTAGATCCCTAATTTCTAGTATTTTCAACAAGTAAAAAGTTATCTTAAAAAATAGAAAAATATATCATTTTTTATTCCAAATAATTATTAAAAATTATAATCCTAAACTTCATCCATTTCTACACATTTTATTAGTTTACTTCATTTTCAAATTCTAAATAATAATACCAATTTTATGTCATTGAAGGTGAACAGTTATACTTTTGTTAGCCTTTTCCTTTGTAAAAGGGTGACACAGGTTTGTGCTTTTATCCCTATATCATCACCTTTTCCCTTGGTAATTATTAGAGGAGAAATTTCTTGCTTAGTGCTTTTTAGTAGCTTCTCTACTCTTTTCCTTCCTTTATTCATTGCTTAAGGTAGCTTGATCCCACTGTCAATTCTTGCCTTTGCCTCATCATATGTTCCAAAATATGTGGCTTTAGGATTCATAGGCTCATTTAGTAGGGCCTCTATGATATCATTACTCTACCCATGCTACTCTAGGTCTAACTACCCAAATATATACTTTGTTACAATCCACCATGAAATAGATATCATCCTTGTAATCTTGTACTAGTTTCTTAGGGATTCTAAATCTATTATGAATCTTATCTTTGAATGATTTAAAATAATTATCCATGATGGTATCAAAAATTTCACCCGTTTCTGCTATATACTCATTGATCTAATATAAAATAGGAACATCCTTCCTCTATACTATTGTACCTTTGGAAGGGAAAAACTTCTAAAAAAAGAAGAATAAACATGTCAAAAGAGATCCGAACTTAAATGGATTATTCTTTGATCCTATGATGCTCTCCATGTTTTTGTTGAGCTGATTCAACTACAACTTTGCAAGGTCAAAGGATAGGTTATTCTTCACAACTTGTATGCAAGATCAATAACTAGGAATCACTTGGTTGACACTACATTACTTTGTCAACACTAGATTCACATTGTTAACACTGTGAGCTTGGTAGACACACTATAACTTGGTTAGCATACCATAGCTTGGTTAAAACTACGATCTTGTTCACTTCCACTAAATAGCTTGGTATCTTCTGCTATGCTCAGTTTGCATTTTACATTATTTATGAAGCTTGATAAATATTGTTTAGCTAAATAAACACTACAAACTAACTCTTTGGCTCAGAAGTATCTAAAATACTTGGTTAGCACTACAAACTAAATGTTAAGCTCGATAGCAACTGTAGAAATCAATAGCAATGTAACCATTTGACCAAGTATTGAGTTACTGATAGAAAAATTGACCTTTATGTCAATATATCTAATAACTAAGAGGAGGGAGGGTAATAAGTCATCCTTAGGTTGAGATGTACTAATTCAACTTTTAACAAAACAACTTAAACAATATCATTAAAAAAATTAGTCTATATAGAAATTTAACAATTTATCCTTCTTTAACTCTCTATTCTATGTATGTGTGATGAATAATAGTAAAATAAACAACTATAAAAATAGCATGCATAAAGTATGATTCACATGAGTAAATGAAACTTTGCCACCACAATTTAACATGGAAACCCAATTTGGGAAAAAATACCAAGTAGCATGCTACAAAATTTCCGCTCTTATGAAGTGAACTTGCTTAAGAGGTAAACTTGTTAAAGGTTACAAAATAAATTTCTAGTTGTGACCCTATTAAAGGATTGAATCACCCTATTAGGAGTGGCCTTGTTAGAGGACTTTGGATCATTCCATTAGAGTGTCACCTTAATTAAATGATTTACAAAACTACTATTAGGTCAACCTTGATTAAAGGATTTTGATTGTCACAATGGTTAGTATGTAATAGTAAGTTTGATGCATAAAAAAAAACACACTTTTCAAATTTAGATCCCCATTCACTCATATGTTGCTTGATTGACTGGCTACCATTAACATTTCCATCACTTATATGCTTGGCATCCTTTTAAGAAATAACAGTTCACTAATCTATTCACTTCTCCCTTTCTACTCTTCCCTTCATAGGTTCTCCTTAAAATCTCCAATCAATGATGAACCCACCTTTGAAGAAATCTATTATGCCTACTTAAATAGGTAATTTTGATCTTTTTCAATTAAACATCACCATATATCTTACGGTTAAGACACATTCATCAAATCCTTCCATAACTTTTCTCTTCTTCACCTTATAGAAACTTCTTATTAAATCCTTGAATTTTATTGCATAACAAAATATATTTGTGCATTAAATACGCCATCTGATCACTCCTTATCATCCATGTATTTTGACTTATCCAAAAACTCAGCTATGTTGGCCTTAGATCTGATTCTTTCCCAAACTTTAAATTTTTTTTTTTCACTTGAAAATCACTAAGTTCTTTAGTTCAATCATCATTATTTATTCCAACATACATTATCTTGCTTAGTCATTATTGACACTTAGTCAATACTAAAGTTTTCTTCATCAACTTACTTGACAATAACTATTTGTTTAGCTTCTACTTAAGTCCCTTAATCATTTGCTTCATTTACTCCATTGATTGACCAACATTGATATTTGGCCAAGCTTAGATTTTTACTTAGGTTCTTTTCATTTCATTCGTACATAAATTCACTTGTCTTCTTGACTTCATGTAATGATTAAACAACACATTATCTCGTCAATGACTAACTTACCAAGTTCCTATTTAATTACATGATACTTAACATCTCTTCCTAAATACCTTGACAAGTCCACCTTGCTATCTCATCTTTTCAAAAATTCTTCATCAACCAAATAATATGAAACCCTATGCTATTAGTGCATGTATCACAAGTAGGTTTAACATCAATGACAACATAGCAATTATTCCAATTATAGTTTCCAACAAATATCAAGAAACACCCACAACCAAAATTGGATCATAGAAAGTAGTTGTTCTCATCACATGACCCTATTCTACAAAGTGGAAGAATATGAAAAATGAATGGTAAGATTTGGAAATGATTCTTTGGGCATGATAATAAGGGTAGGAAATATCCTTGAATCAATACAATGACTATGAAGATTTTAATCTAGTGTAAGATCTATAATATAGCTTGTTGAGTGTAGCTCAACTAAGTAATAAGGCTCACAGGCTTAAGTTTAACAAATGGTCTAATAGGATTCTTGACAATCCATGTAAAATTTTGTCTATGGGTAAGAAAATCAAAGGTAATCTATTTTACCTCAATACTTTTTTAAATATATTTTTAATATCTAAGTCTAGCAATAGTTGGCTATGTCATTAAAGGGTATTCCATGTAAATTTTAAAAGAATTGTTATGGTAAGAAAAGAAAAATGTATAAGAGGCTTGCCTCCAATCACAAATCTGGACAATATTATATGTAAAGATATTCAATTGGGTATTTGTAGGATCATGGTGTTCCCAAAAGTGGCGATTTGAAAAATATGTAGTTTTGAAATGCCTCAAAGTATTTCAAAATCTATTCCAACTTTTTCCCCACCCATCTTGATACTAAAAAAAAAAAAATTAGTACCTTTATAAGGCCTAATATATCTTTTGATGACGACCCTATATGGTCAACTTAAAAAAGTCCCAAAAATGTGTTTTTTACTTCAAACATGTAGTTGATGACTTTTTTTCCACCAAAATTTGATGAAATGAAAAGTGTTTCTTAATAGTCTTCTTAGCTTTCCATAAATGTAAGGTTTGTCAAAATATGAGTTTAGTAAGTAATTATTACTAATTTTCTAATGTAGTTACATATAAAGCATTGATTGACACACTGCTTGAGGAACAACTATAACTTTCAAATGGTGCAACATTTTTGAAATTTAAAAGATGCATCACATTCTATGCTTCTTCTACTATAAGGGAAAAAAAATAAAAAAAAAAGTTTTGCACCATTTTGAATTATTCAAGGGGGTCAAATAAAAGAGTTTTTTATTCCAAAAATACTAAAGTAAAAAATTAATAATTAATTATTTATTTAGAATAAAAATACCCAAAAATATATGTCACATCTAGCAATGGGTCTACTTCTTCTATCTAGAATATAATTTAAAAATATTATCATTTGATTTTGATCAAGGTGGTCAGACATACATCTAGTTCTTAATTTTGTCCTAAATTTTTTGTATTATTGCATTAAAATTCAAAATTTTAACCAATCATTTTTTTTTTTCAGATAAGGCCTAATATTTTAGAAACTAAATTCAATTTCCTGTAGATTATTTTCTCTCAAATTTTTGATATAAATTTTATAACAAGTAGAAAATTGCACATCAACTTGACATAACCCTAATTTTTTAATTTTTTATTGCCACTTGAGAGAATTGTTTGGTTGACCATGATCTTGTACATACCCAACAAGAAAAGTTGGCCAGTTCTACTTTTTATAGTATGTTAATAATTGGTTTTAGGCCTTGGTCCTCTAAAATTAGGAGTTTAATAGATCAAGGTAAAGGTCAAAATGATGAAGAGAGAAGCACCACAAGTTTCAAAGGAAAACTATTCTCAATGGTATTGAAAGATTAAGCTACATCTCATGACAATAGGAGATGCAAATTGGAAGCATTTAGAAACCAAGTACGTATAACCTACTCCATCACTTGATCTTGATCAAGCAAAGGAGAAGGAAAATCATGCTTATACTTTGAAAGCACTAGTGACTACTCTTTTATATGTTGAGTATGTTGATGTAGAAGAGCTTGACAATGCCTATAAAATTTGGGAGAAGATTAAGACTATGTATTTAGGAAACAAGGACATCCATAAGGAAAAGACTAATAGGTTGTGAGGAATATACAATGCCATGAAGATACAAGAAGGAGAGAACATTGAAAAATATAGCTACAGAGTAAAAGATGTGGTTGTTGACATAAGGGAAGTTGGAGGAATACTAGAAGATCATGATGTAGTAAGTAAAATACCAAGGAATCTACAATCTTAGTATGCCATTAGGGTCTTAGCCATTCAAGACCTGAGATCATTGGAGAAAGGTGAGGTATTTATTGATGCTTGTAAAGTAAAGTTGATTTCTTTTGACTTGAGAAATTTTTGACAATATTTAACCTATGGGTGAAGCTACATTCAAAGCTTAAGTTGTACCTATTGCACCCAAAAAATTTAAATAATTTGAAAACACTTAGTAGATACAAAAAGGGATCTTGAAATTCTCTTTGTTGAGGAAGTTGGGCAAGAAGATTTGGAGGCTCTATTCACAAAAAGACTACCAAGAGGTAAATATAAGTACAAAATTGAAATTCCATTCAAATATTTTAATTGTAGCATGATGGATCACATAGATATGAGATATGATCATCCTATCAAAGAAAGAAAAGAGAAAGAGATGGACAAGAATCAATGGAAAAGAAAAGACACATTGTTACATTGCTAACAAAGGTGTGATAAATATGAACTCAATGTGCTTTGATGAAAATGAGGAGGACATAACATATTTTTCTATAAAGGAAGAATGGGTAGAGAGATCCATAATATCAAGTACTAGCCATAGTAAAAACTATATCATAGACAATGGTTTTTCTCATCTCAGGACCAATTTCCATGGAGTGGAAGAATTTGATGAAGGAATGGTAAGATTTCAAAATGATTCTTTGAGCATGATAATAGGTAAGTGTACAATATCCCTAAATGACTCCACTCATTATGAATATTTTTATCTAGTGGAAGGTATGAACTATAACATGTTGAGAGTAGATGAATTTAGAAATAAAGGTTATAGGATTGAGTTTAAGAAAGGGTCTTGCAAGATTCTTGACTAAACATCTAAACTTTACCTATGGGTGAGTAACAAAGATGTAATTTGTTTAACCTTAATACTTCTATACAAAATTATTTGATAACCAAGTCTAATAATAGTTGGTTGTGATATCAAACATTATCAAATATCAATTTTGAAAGAATTATTAAGGTAGGAAAAAAAATGTGTAAGAGGATTTCCTCTAATCACAGAGCCTAATAATGTCATGTGTAAAGATTGTCAACTAGGAAAGTTGGCCAATTCTAGTTTTTTTTGGTAAGTTATTTTTTATTGAGCATATATTAGAATTAGTGCACTTTGACCTATGTGGTCCTATAAGGCCTAAGAGTGTATCTAGTGATTGGTATTTCATTTTTTTCTTAGATGATTTTTCTAGGATAATGTGGACTATTTATTTCTAGGAAGGTCAAAATATTTTCACATGCTCAAAGCCTTATCAGAAAAAGTAGATAGGGAGATAGGCAATGCATTTAACTAATTGAGATCAAACTAGAGAGGTGAGTTTACCTCACAATAATTTGAGAGTTACCTCAAGGAATGTGAATCCAAAGGAAAATGTTAACACCCAAGACACTACAACAATATGGTGTTGTAGAAAGAAGGAACCAGATATTTTCATAGACTAGGCTAGAACATTGATGATCAAGAATAGTGTTACAAAAATATAATGGAAAGAAGTTGTGAGAACATCTTTGTACACCTTCATTAGGGTATAACTAAAGAAAGACACCAAAAAGACACCATATGAGCTATTATTTAGACACTCACATGCGATGAGTTCAATTTTTTTGGAAGCAAGTACTACATAAGGAGAGATAAATGCCAAGGGATGTTTTAGGCAAGAAGTGTTGAAGGTGTCTTTTTGGAATACTCTACACAAAGAGAATCTTATTAGTGTTTGAAGACCAAAAAAAAAAGATTATAAAATCTACTAATTTAAGGGTAGATGTGTACTCAAAGAAGAATGAAGAAGAAAGAAAGAAAGAACTAGAAGATAAAAAATGATTTATATATGCTCTATTGGGTAAACTAGTAGAAGAGGCACTAGTAGAGACAGCACAAGAGAAAGTGATAACATAGGAAAAAGTAGTTAGGTCCAAAGAGAAAGAAATTGAAGCACTGATAGAGGAACCAATGCTTGAAAAACATGTAAGGAGGCATCACTTAGTTGATCAGATCATTGGAGATGAGGATATTGGAGTGATGACAAGAAGAAATGGAAGAGAGAGATAGTCTTCTCTCACATGTTGAACCCAAAGCCACAAGGGAAGCCTTAAAGGATGAATATTGGAGAAATGCCATGGAGGAAGAGATTGACCAAACAAAGAAAAATGAAACATGGCCCATGGTGGCCTACTCAAAGGATAAAAATGTCAATGACATAAAGTGGGAATTTAAGAATAAGATGAATGAGAATGGAAAAATAATAACAAATAATGCCATACTTGTTTACAAAGGGTATGCATAGGAGGAAGGAATAGACTATGCAGAAACCCTCAAACTAGTGGCAAGATTGGAAGGAATCGAGATATACCTACACTTTACAATATATAAGAAATTTAAAGTGTTCTAGATTGACTATAGGAATTAGTGCATATAGAAAAAAAAGAGATTTTGGGAGTAAAGAAGGCAATAATGAAGTATGTAGACTATAGAAAGCCATGCATGGACTAATGCAAGCACCAAGATCTTGGTATGAGAGATTGAGCTCACACTTAATCAAGATTGGATTTGTGAGAACAAGTGAAAATAGAAACATCTAGCTAAAGAAGGAGATAGGAGTTGGATTGTTGATTGTAAATATATTCATTTATGACAACATCTTTGAGATGCCCATGATTAGTGAAATCAAGTTCTTAACTAGGTTACAAGTTTCCTAGCCAAAGGAAGGAATCTTCATAGGATAGATGAAGTGTGTGAGGGATACTATGAAGGCATTTGGTCTGGAGGATGTCAAACAGTGGGCACCCTAATATTGAGTGGTTGTAAATTACCAAAGGAGGATGAGATCTTGTAGGTAAATGAAATTCTTTACTAATCCATGATTGGAAAAATTTAGTATACATGTTCACAATAGAATGCACATTATACAAGTTACTAGGATAGTGGCAGATATCTTCAGCTAATCCAAATAAATCAAATCAAATTATTGTGGAAAGAATCTCCAGATACCTTAAGGGTACATAAGAGTATGGTCTATGGTATACCCACATGGGCAAATTTGAGCTTAGCATTTTCACCGGTCCATACTAGGAAGGGAACGTATATGATAGAAAGAGAATGACTAGAGGCACATTCTTTATTTGTGGTAGGTTAGTGACTTGGACTAGTAAGAAAATGTAGTGTCAAGAGAAAGAAAAATGTAGTGCACTTGGCTTGTTTGGATCAAACAACTTCTTGAAGTAATTTAGGAAAAGTAGAGGAATTGGTAGTTATTAATTGTGATAACAAGAGTGCAATAAACATATCAAAGAACCTAGTTATGAATTCAAAAAAAAAGAACATACTGATCAAGTGTTATTTCCTCAAAGAATTAGTGCAAGAGAAAGAGGTAAGATTAGAATATGTATCAACAAAATAAAAATTGGCATATATCTAAGTTACAAAACCTCTGAACAAAAGGATACCTTTGAGTGTCTTAAAGAAAAGTTAGGGGTATTACCGCTATTGATCCTAAAGTAAAGGAAAGGGAAAGGCATTGATCCTTGATCTCCAATGAATAACCATAGAGTGGATTGATGAAAAATGTGGGACTACTCCATATGGGGAGAAATCACAGAGACAAAAAATTCACATTTGACATTGTTGTCAAAGGATTAGAAGTAAACAAGGAAAAAAGTGTTGCTAAAGAAGGAAGAAAATTATAGAGGAAGAAAAATAAAATAAAGGGAAGAAGTTAAGTAAGTGATGCCTAAAAGGAAGAGAGTGACACACTGTAGAATAAGAAGAAAAGGAACTTGTGAAAAAAGAAGGGGACAAGTAAGCAGGGGAAAGGTAGAAAAAGATAGAACAAGATAGGGAGCATAAAGACAAGGGATACATAAATGGAAAGCAATGAACTTGCAACAAGTGACACCCTCCCAAGGGGAGATATGGATCAAGAATAGTATGATGTAAAGTCATGAATTTAATTCTGAAGTATGAAGTAGTCAACTATAGACATGACAAGAGAAAGTTACCAACATACAAGTATTGAAAGTGCTCAATGTTGTCATCAATGCTAAAGGGGGACATTGTTGGTATAGCTATAAAAAAGGACTAAGGAACAAGATTGGTAGAGCTTAGTGATGTGACCAATTGTGAGTTGATTGTTATTGGCATCAAAAGGCTAAGATATAATCTACTGATACAAGGTTGTGGCATATTGTAGTGTGTGCACATGAGTGCATCTCTCATATATAGGCGACTAAAGACAAGACAAGGCTATGATATGTGAAGGAAGTCATAATGACATTCACACTTAGTCAAATTGGGTTAAGTAAGTAAGCACAAGTTGCAAGAATTCAATGAAGCATGAAGGATGTAGTGTTTGACATAGTCAGAAGACTGGTTTGAGCCATGCCAACCAAATGAAGTAAAAAAGAAAGAAACATGTGGCCAACATGTGACAAATTTGGTGGATTACATCTAACTTCCAAATTCATAGAATTGGTACTGTTACATCAAGGGGAGACAAAAAAAATTGAAATTGAATTCTTTCCTAATAGACAAGCTATTGAAGTCAAAGAACATTTATGAATCTTTTCCATACAAGATACATCTTACATGAATGACCCATGATAGTGACACAAGAACATGCTAACATAGGCTAATGAATTTAAATTTTGAATTCTTGAAATATGGATTGTAGCCAAGTGATCTAGGATCATATAAAATACTTTTATTTCAAGAAAGAAGGTTAGGATGCAAATTGACAAGAAAACACTAGAGAGTTGAGTTGTGTGTAATCTTGAAGAAAAGGAGAAGAGGAAGAAATAAGGGTAGAGTGCAATGGTAAAGAGTGTTGACAAGAGCTAGTGTGTCAAATAATAGAGTGGAAAAGTGTGTTGTAGCTAATGGATTTGAGCACAATAGTGATTGTGTCTTGGATGTAGAGCTAAGAACAAGAGAAAGGAAATAAAATTGCACACATGTCCAAGGAACATCAAAGTAATGTTTATAAACTTAAGTGGAGTAGATATTCTTTTTAGATCAATCCCTCTATTATTTTCTAACCACTGCAAAAAAAGGTCTTGTTGAGGGTTGACTTTAACAAGTTCTTTGTATCAAACTTCCTAAGAAGGTGACATATTATATTGTGTTCTAAGTCCTTTAACTAGTCTTCTCTTAACTATGCAAAATTGTCATAGGTCTGTACTAAATCCCTTGACCAAGTGACACTTGATAGTGTCTTTGTAATCTTCTAATAGAGATAAAATCTTAACTGGACACACTTCGGGAGAGTGCAAGCTTTGTGACGACCATCTCACACATTGTGGTTTTCACAAGATAAATATGTGTGTTATGTGAGGCTACTTTTGTCTTAGTTGTATTTGCTTAATCTTGACTAGTTAAGTTGTAGTTTCCCATTTCAATAGATCAATGAAAAGTAAGGTTGGAAGAAATTTTGAAGTTTTTTTTGCAATAATTTGATTCACGCCCCAATATATTCATTAAAAAAAATGACTATAGTGAAACTAAACTTATTAAAATATTTTTTTTTGGAAAAAGAGGGGTAAAAATTTATTAAGATAGAAAGGAATACAACAAGGAGAGCTCAACAAGGAGCTCAATTATGAGCAACAAGATCATCAAATTCTTGCACCATCTCAAAGGAAAGTTGCCCTCTATCCATAAAATGCCAACCTGGATCATGACTAGAAGCCCATTTGGCTAAACAATCAACAACTTTGTTCCATTCACGAGGAATATAAGCAAATCTAATGAACTAAAAAGAGGTAGAGAAGAGGATAATCTTGTTAACAATAGTGGCCAGTTGCCAACTAACATCCTGAAGCTCTTGCGAGGAAAGCAAGTTCACCACCACTTGGGAATCAGACTAACAGATAATCTTACTCCATCCTTGCAAGAAACACTGTTCCACAACATATAAAATAGCTTGAGCTTCCATGAGATTGTTAGTATAATCACCCTTATGAATTGAGAAAAAGAATTTAACATTACTAGAACTACAATGAGCTCCTCCCCCAATACCAGCAGGGCCTGGATTCCCTCAGGAAGAACCATCAGTGTTAATTTTCAAAACTCCACAGGGAGGAGGAGTCCAATGCCCATCCCGATTTACCCGACCTTTCCTCTGATGTTGAAGCTACTTGGACACAAAAGGAAACCTTTGAGCTATAGCCCCATCCTAAAGATGAAAATTGAGGCGATTGCATATAGCAAGATCAATTGGATCCATACCCCCATCTAGCTCACACTTCACTTGAATAGTTTCCTAAAGAGAATGTGAGATCTTCCACCAAAGATGCAAAACACCAAGCCGAACATCATGGAATATTTGATGATTCCTCTCCAACCAAATATGCCAAAGCATGAATAATGGGCCAACAATCCAAGTAGCATGGAGAGGAGAAGACTTGGAGGGATCACTGCCCAAGCAAGTCCAAAACTCAGGCAAAGAGGAAGCATGCCTACAAGAGCAACCCCAAGCACTCCACCAAAGGTGCCATAGCTCTATAGAATAGGAGCAATGGAAGAACAGATGGGAGATCGACTCCTCCCCATTACCACACAAAACACAATAAGAGGGGCCCTGAAATCCATGTTTACAAAGATTATCCCATGTAAGACAACGGTTGTGAGCCATTAGGCACATGAAAAAATTGCACTTGGACCAAGAAACTTTATTCCAAACTTGCTTCCACCAAGGGACCTCAACATCCCCAAATAATTGTCTAGTTATCTCCTAATGCCCAACAGAGACATGATATTTACCAGACAAGGTACCTCCCCAAGCCAAAACATATGGACCTAGCAAAGAGGAACACTCTCTAGAGGCTAGAATCTAAGAAAGCTCCTGACAATCCATGTCTATGCCTCTAGGAGGCCAATAAGAAGAATGCTTCCATATGTAACCAACAACAAGTCCCAATTGATAAGGAGTCTTGTTATGAGGCACTTTATCCCATCCAACGGCATGGAAAGAGTCACAAAGAGACTGAAGATGAGGGTACATGGATAAAATGGAAGGGAATCCATCCCAAGCATTAGAACAAAACAAAGCCTCAGAACCTCCTTTACATATCTAGAACAAACCCCTCTTGACTAACACCACACCTATCTTCAAAGTATGCAAGACCATTGAGCCACGACCTTCAAGAGGAAGTGCAGAAATAGAGCAAGGATCAGCACCATGAAAATATTTATGAGTGATAATACAAGCCCAAAGTTGATGTTATCTAGAGCACCATCACTAATAAAGTTTAGCAGCCAATGCTTGACTACTCAAGAGAGCTGATCAAAGACCAAGACCACCCTCCTTTTTAGGCCTACAAATAGTTGCCCAACTAATCAAGCTCCATTTAGTACTACGCAAATCACCACTCCAAAGGAATTGCCCAGAAAGAGCATCAAACTTATTGAGAAAGTAAACAGGAGCAGCCTGAACCATGCTTCTATAAGTAGGAAGAGCTTGGATAATAGATTGAAGAAGAGTAACCTGGGTAGCGGTAGAAAGCCATCTATGAGTCTAATGATTTACCTTATCCTGAATCTTGGTAATCAAATTTTGCCAGAAGAGACATGGCTACCTAGAAACAACAATAGGAATGTCGAGATAAGTCAAAGGAAGTGAACCAATCTGAAACCACAGGATACCAACAATCTTGTGCTAAATAGAATTAGGAGTGTTAAAAAATAAAATGGAAGATTTGTGCTCATTAACTTTTTGGCCTGAAGCTGCCAAATAAATGTCCAAAGCATGTCGAAAGGCTTCAGCTTACTTGATCCTAGCAAGAAATTAAATAATTTGATAGTAAATCATCGTCATATATTTTTTTATTAGATTTTTAAAAAAACTTTATATTAGCGTTTTTTTAAAATTTGATTATGCTTAGTATTTATCAATCAGATTGTCCAAAAATTTTGTTCCTTCCAAAATCCATCACTTATATTAAAAATCATTATTTATCAACATTATTGATGACAATTTTGCTTTAATTTTGACCTCTTAACCTCTTTCATTATCCAAGGATAAGTTACCGATCTAATCACACGTGCCAAACAATAGAGAATACAATGCTAGACAAACATCTAACAAATTTACAGCCATTGAAAGATGTCTAACAGAATTTACACCTAATGAAGCACAAACACCAGTATAACCCCTGCAATAAACACAAATCTAATAATAGTCCATTTTCAATCCTCCTGAGCTGAGATACCAAATTCAGTTCATCCACCTTCAATACAGTTCTTACGAGGGGCATTTAGTTAAAAGACAGCTGTATGCAGTTCTTAAAAATTTACCCATTATTGTTATCGACTCAAATGCTTTCTTCCCTATTGCTAGATCATTATCTGGATTTTTCAAACGAAAAGGAAAAAAGCCCTTTTACCGGGGATTGCCATTACTGCATAAATATGAAGTCATAGAACCTGGTTATTCTTTTAAGGCAGATGTAGCTGTTGCAGACCAACTTATTGATACAATTTAGATTATATTCTAATCCAGATCTTCATTTACGAGGTAGACAATAAGTTCTTTTTCATGGTTTTTAAAATATTGTTTACTATTGTATATGCAGGGCAAAGATAGTTGTCATTTGATCAATGTTCTGTTTGGTTTGGCGCTTTTTTTAGAGTAAAAAATATATGCGGAAAAACTGATCACTTTCTGAGATGGTATTCTGTAATGCAGTATTGTGTCTATGGGTTTTTCTAGAGGTCCACAACGTGCTACGGAAGTTTTTGAGATCTCATCAAATTTTATTCTATCTAATATTTAAATTATACAATTTATATTTGTTCTTTCATACTTTTAATGAATTTGAAAATTGGTTTGAGATTTTTAAATACAATCAAAGTCATTCAAATTATTTAAACAAATATAAAATTATATTCTAGGTTTTCAAGCCTGTGAAAGATTGCTCAGTCTCTGTATGGATACTAGTGTAGATAGAAATAGAAACAAATGTTATATAATTTGAGCTATCTTAAATATCACACAGTAAGGAAAAAATTAAGTTAGAAAAAATAGGTCAATTTTGACTATTTAATATTTTTAGCTTAAGATTAAGAATCAAGTCTTAGTATGTGATGTTTAAATTGTCACTATAATCTTTCCTAAAAAAAAATTTGAAATCGTATATAAATACTTTAAAGCTAAAAGAATTGTAGAGCTAGAGAATTGAATAACTATTACTCGTTTGAAAGAGGCCAATGGAGTAGAGGACCAAAATAAATCCCCTTTTGATAGTTGGTTAACCTAAAAAAATTCATTAGGATCTGGAAACTAGTTCCTCTGCACCGAAATTGTGGGCCTTAATATATTCAGAATGCTTCCTCCGTGAAAATACGTTATCCTTGAAAGAATCCTAACTGACGTACTCATTTTAAATTTTCTCGCTGTGTTGTCAAAGTCCATTCAATCACTGGTGATCCTAGGAAAGCTGCTTGCTAATGTTTTCAAATAATCCTAAACCAAAGTAATAACTTGAAACCGCTAATTGATATTTTCTCTCTTCCCTGAGACATGCTCGTATTATTAGGAGTCGATTTCTTCCTGGTAGGAGAACTTGAGAATGCATTTATGCCTGTACTCAGTTCCCCAAGAAATTCGTAATTTGTTTAAATTAAAAGAGCTATTCTTAGTACATCAAATTGAACGAGATGAGCCACATAATGGCTGTTAAAATAACAGGCTATTGTGCCAATGTAAGAGCACGATGTAAGGTGGCAACAAGTATAAGGAAAAAATTCAAGGCGCTATTAATCACAACATATTGAGTGAGTTATAGTCAGATTATATGAATCACGGTGATTTGTTGGAAATAATTTAAATGGGTCAATGATGAATTGAGTTGAGAAGAGTTGGCCATCTTTAAGTATCACACATTGAGAAAAGTACGAGAAAAGTACTAAGGACGAAAAAAGTAAGTAGATTTTTATTATTTAACATTTTTGTCTATAAATCTAACCTTAATAAATGACACTTAAACTGTACCAAATAAATCACCGTTACAAGACATTTCTTTGATTCTATGAATATTTATATATTTTTCATTCAAATTTAAGATCACTTTAGTCAAGATGAATAATAAAGACCAAAAAGGAAAAAATATAATAAATCCGTAAATTCTGTTTGTAGAACATCGATTTAAATATTAATGGTGCAAATGAACAAGAGCTCCTTTCATAGTCTGTAACAATGTGCTGTAGTTGCTGAAAATATTAGAAAGAGCTGTCTGTGACTGGTTGGTGGTAGGAGTCAGGCTCAAAGACAGAGTTAGAGACCATATTCTAGCAATAAAAAATGAGATCTATATCAGTATATATCAAAATATAAAAATTAATTATGAGTGTTCATGATTACGATCTTAAGTCTTTCATGATAAAAAACCCTCCTGGAAGGAGAAGATACGCAGCTATGAGCACTGATGAATACAGGCTCAGGATTGTATTTATAAGATAAACTACATTAATATATGTGTCAATAAGAGGCTGCCTTATCAGACAGTTATGATTGAGCACATGAATTCTACAGCTACATAAAAGAGTGCATTGGAAGGCTAAAACACCCATGTAGCTTATAATTAATTTATTTTGACATCCCTCATAAATTAATTATACTAATTATTTTAGCTATCTCCCCATAGTCTAGAAAGGATGGGTCCCGGCCAAAAGCCTTGTTAGGTACCCATGCACAATCATTTATTTACTTACAACTAGGAGATAGTCATGTGAATTCTCATAAGTCTAGAAGATTTCCAAGAAATACAAACTTGGTCTCACATAATGCCTTTGTAAAGATATCAGCTAGTTGATTTTTGTCTTGCAATATTGAAGATGAATCACTTATTGCTGGATAAGATGCCTGATGTAATGATGATAGACCTCAATGTGTTTTGTTCGAGCATGATACATTGGATTATTGGATAACATCATGACACTTTGCCTATCACAATGAAGTAAAGAAGGTCCTGCCTGATGTTTCTTTAGTATTGATAGAATAGCTCGTACCCAAGTTATTTCCTTAGTTGCTTCATTTGCAATGCTATACTCAGCATCTATGGTAGATAAAGCAATAGTAGATTTCTTCTTACTCGACCATGAAATTGGACCAGAAACAATACAAAGAAGATAACCTGTAGTTAATTTTTGATCATTTACAGAACTTGCCTAATCTGAATCTGAATATTCAACTAGTTGAAGATCTCCACTAGAAGAGTAACGAATACCCAATTTTGAAGTTCCTTGCACATACCTCAATATTCTCTTAGCCACCAACCAATGTGGAACCTTGGGAGAACTTAAAAATCTTGAAACCACACCAAGTGCAAATGAAATATCTGGTCAACTATAGGTCAAATACACCAAACTACCAGCCGTCTATAAAGAGTAGGATCAACATCATCACCTTCCATATCTTTGGTCAACTTTAATCTTGGAGCAAGTGAAGTAGAGAGACTCTTGCAATCTTCCATTCTAAACTTGGTTAACAAGTCTAGAGAATACTTGCTTTGAGAGAGGTAATTGCCATCATCTTTCTACCATACATGGATGCCAGGAAAGTAGTGTAGTAAACCAAGATCTGTCATCTCAAATGTATCTTGTAAATTTGATTTTTATATCACTAATTTTATTTATGTTGTGTCCTGTGATAATAAGATCATCAACATACAATACAATTATTATTATGCCACCTTCATTGAACTCTTTCACATATAAATTTGAATCATGAGGGCTATTATGAAATCCTTGAGTTTGGAGATATTCATCAATTTTAGCATACCAAGCCCTTGGAGCTTGCTTCAAACCATATAAAGACTTCCTGAATCTGCAAACCATGTGTTCTTGTCTTGGTCTTTCAAATCCTTTGGGTTGTGTCATATATATCTCTTAATCAATTTCACCATTCAAGAATGCATCCTTAACATCCATTTGGTGAAGAGGCCACTTGAAATGAGCTACCAATGCTATAATAGTCCTGATAGTACTTATCTTTGCTACTAGGGAAAAGGTTTCTGTGTAGTCAATTCCCTCATTTTGAAATTACCCTTTTGCCACTAGTCTAGCTTTGTATTTTTCAATGCTGTGATCTAAATTGAACTTAGTCTTATATACCCACTTATTGTTGACCACATTCCTTCTTTTGGCCAAATCCACTAATTCCCACATGTTATTCTTTAGTAAAGAATCATATTCACTTTGCATAGCTTGTTTTCATTCATGCTTTCCTTTAGCCTCATCATTTGTTTGATGGTCATTAGTTTTCATTATGGTGGTCATTAAAGCATAATTGACTTGTTGAGTCTTTTGATAAATTTCTTGAACATTGTTCATGTTTGGAGATGAACAAGATTCCTCAAACATATTAGGGGTCACCTTAGGTATTTCACTAGTTTGTAGAACATTGGAAGATTCACTACTAGCTATGGATACTTGTGGAATAAGAGAGGATTTTACCTTATCCTCAAAACATTAATTAAACTTGACATCTCTACTTGTGAATACATCTTCAGCACTAGGATCAAACAACCTATATCCCTTCTTGTAATCATCATAGCCCACAAAGATGCACTTGACAGTCTTCTTATCAAATTTCTTTTCTTTGATTTCATCTAGTATGTGAGAAAAATCTTCACATCCAAATACTCTAATATGCTTAACATTTAGTTTCTTTCCACTCCAAGCTTCTTCTGGAGTAATATTTTGTAAACAAATAGTGGGAGATCTATTCAAAACATGAGATAAAGTATTCATAGCCCTAGTCGAAATAAACAAAGGAAGATTTTTTGATTGTAGCATGCACCATGCCATTTCTAATAATGTCTTATTCTTCCTTTGAGCAACACTATTTTGTTGAGGAGTATATCTGTTAGTCATTTCTCTTTTGATGCCATGATTTTCACAAAAAAAAATTTGAACTTATTGTTTACATATTCTCCACCATTATTAGCTCATAATTGCTTGATTGTATTCACACTTTGATTTTCCACAAATTCTTTAAACATTTCAAATTTGTTAAACACTTCATCTCTTTGCTTAAGAAAGTAGACACATATTTTTCTTGCAATATCATCAATGAATGTTAAGATGTACCTAGCTCCTCCCTTTGACGTGAGAATCATAGGCCCACACAAAACACTATGGACAAGTTCAAGATATTTTCATGAGCTTCATGTCGATTTATCAAAATTATCTCTATGTTGTTTAACCAACCATGCATCCTACACACACACACTTGTGTTTACTCTTATCCAAGGAATTCCATCAACCATATTAATCTCTGAAAGCATAGCCAAACTCTGATAGTTTAAGTGACCAAATCTTTGATGCCATAGCTCACTTAAAGAGGAATCTGTGGTAATATAAGTAGTTTTGTCAATAGATGCCAATTTTTCTTTGAATATTCTTCATCTTTGGAGATGAATGAGATTCCTTAAACATATTAGGGGTTACCTTAGGTATTTCATTAGTTTGGCGAAGATTGGAAGATTCACCATAATCTATGGATACTTGTGAAACAAGAGAGGATTTTACCTTATCCTCAAAACCTTCATTAAACTTGACATCTCTACTTGTGAATACATCTTCCACACTATGATCATTCAACCTATATCCCTTCTTGTGATCATCATAGCCCACAAAGATGCACTTGATAGTTTTCTTATCAAATTTCTTTTCTCTGATTTCATCTGGTATGTGAGCGAAAGCTTCACATCCAAATACTCTAAAATATTTAACATTTGGCTTCTTTCCACTCTAAGCTTCTTCTGGAGTAATTTTTTTGTAAACAAGTAGTGGGAGATCTATTCAAAACATGAGATGCAGTCTTGACAGCGTCAACCCAAAGAAACAAAGGAAGAAATTTTGATTGTAGCATGCACCGTGCCATTTCTACTAATGTCCTATTCTTCCTTTCAGCAACACCATTTTGTTGAGGAGTATTTCTGTATAGTCAATTCCCTCTTTTTTGAGAATACCTTTTGCCACTAGTATAGCTTTGTATTTTCAATGCTCCCACTAGTCTAGTCAATGATACCATGATAAAAAATCAGACTGGAAGAAGATACTCGGCTATGAGCACTCATGAATAGAGGCTCAGGATTGTATTTATAAGATAAACTACATTAATATGTGTGCCAATAAGAGGCTGCCTTATCAGACAGTTATGGTTGAGCACATGAATTCTACAGCAACATAAAAGAGTGCATTGGAAGACTAAAACATCCACGTAGTTTATAATTGATTTATTCTGACATTTGATACTAGTAAAATTCTCACTGGACGTTCAGACAGAGAGATATTGTTCTCTTATTTTTTATAATGTCTCTTTGCTTGATCCACTTCTTAATACTCATCTCCTATTCTTGCTTTTGCTTATACATCGTTGAAATGTATCTTTTCTGTCTGTAGGTGAAGATAGTAGTTGTTAATGGCTCAAGCAAATCTTATTGATAGTATAGCCACAGACCAAAAAGATGTAGAATCTGAACCAGCGGACAATCAATCGTGGCTTATTCAGGTGAAGAGGAGATTTGAACGTGAATATAAAATACAAGTGCCATGTTTACATTCAGTCAGCATATATAGGGTGCCTAAATCCATAGTGGCATTGAAGCCTGAAGCCTACGTTCCTCAGGTTGTGACATTTGGACCTTATCACAGAAACATGAACCCACAACTCTCTGCAATGGATGAACATAAACTGGAAGCAGTAAGAAGAATGTTAACAAGGTTAAACAATTTTAATATCAATACCTTAATCACAGAAGTTCAGCAATCAGAAAAGGAAATCAGAGATTGCTATGAAGGTCCGGTTGAGTGTAGTGGAGAAACCTTTGCTTGGATGTTCACAATGGATGCATGTTTTATTCTTGAGTTCTTAAGAACTCCAAAGAGACACTATGATCAGAAGAATTTCAGCCTTGTTTTTCAAAATGCTGGTCATAGGAATGCCATATCATGGGAGATAATGAAGGACATTATGAAGCTAGAGAACCAAATTCCACTATTCCTTTTGGTAATGATACTTCAATTAGAGCTAAAAAGCAGAGAAACAGCAATGTCAACACTAGCTACAATACTTAGTCACTTTGATGAATTCAGAGGGTTTCCCTTTTCTTTGGAATTGTCTCAGAAACTGGCAAAGAAGGAACAAATCAAACTGAGAATAGAGGCGCATATTAAAATGGGTGCATTTCATTTATTGGATTTGTGCAGAAAGATAATTAAAGATTTCTTGACATACCCAATTGTTCCACTTTCATCTTCTCCTAGTGTTTTTTAATGTAATACCAGTAGTAAATTCCCAAGTTTTGGGTGGACACGCAGTACAAACCAGTGGTTGAGATCAGATGATAACGACCATGGTGATTCTGTTAAAATGGGGAAATGTATTTCTACTTATTTTACTTCTAAACAAAAGCCGGGCAGAAATGTGGACGATGGTATGTCAACAGCTTCAGCAAAGTTACTAAGAAGCGCAGGAATCAGATTTAGACCAGGAAAAATCTGGTTTGCAAAGAAAAGTTTCAAAAGAAGTACACTTTGTCTCCCACAAATAAAGGTGGAGGACAGCACAGAAACACACCTGAGAAATCTAATGGCTTTTGAAGAGTGTCAAAGCTGTGGATGGTATCCAGAAAAGCCTGTAATTTTACGTTTCATGCTGTTTGTGGATTACTTAATTGATTCTGAGCAAGATGTGGCTCTTCTGAGGAAGGAGGGAATCATTACAAGTGCTTTAGGAAGTAATCAGGAAATAGCTTGTATGTTCAATAATCTCTGCAAGGGAATAACGGTGAGAAAATGCGACGAGTTTGAGAAAGTTGTGAAAAGGTTAATAAAACATTGTAGGAGCCGATTTAGTGTGTGGATAAGCCAGTTCCGGAGAGAGCATTGTTCCAAGCCATGATATGTCGTTTCTCTTCTAGCTGGTATGCTCATTTTGAGTTTAACAGCTGCACAGACTTTTTATGCAGCTCGATACTCATCGAAGTGATATTTTTCTTTAACCAATAAAATAATGTAAATCATTGTATAAGAAGAAAAATCGTGATCAAAGTGTGTTATCAACGTGAAACTATTGTTTCAGAAGCCATTTGTGAATGATTACCAGGCTTCGAAATTTTCGGAAGGTATCCAGTTTTAGAGTGAAATAAAATGGCCTAGATTCATTTATATTCTTAAGCATTTCCTTTTCTATATTAAAAGAGAGCATATTTTTATTTAGAACATTGGAAAAAATGAACTCGATGAAGATTTGATATTTTTCAAATAACCATTGCATGGAAAGTTAGATCTGAAATATATTTCTCGAAGGTATTTAAATTTGCAAAATAATTTTATTGATATAAATCATGAAGCTCATTTTCTCAAGTCGTAGTTATGCTATATTTGTAAATATGCTAAATGAATAGGTATTTAATGTTAATATTTTAGGATTTTAGGATAATTTTAAGTTAGTCTAATGAAGAAAAAGATATAATTATAATTTGGTTAATATTCAATATTGATGATTAAGATAATTGAATATTGCTTCATGTATTGACTATTTGAAACTTAATAAAGACAAGAGTAGTATTTAACTCTATAATTTAAAAAAAATATAAATAATGAGGACTATATATTCAATCAATTGATCTTAGAAGTTTGATCTGCAATAATATAGAAAAAGTTTGGACATTTGATATAAGTAGATCATCTTGATATGTTCTTTTTTCTTGTAGATCTAAGCTTAACTGTGTGTATTTGTGTGTGGGCATCTATGCATATGCACACATGTATGTATGTATGTATGCATGCTTATATGTATGTATGTATGTACATGTATATGAATATGTGTGTGTGTGTGTGTGCGCGCGTGTCTATATATATTAACACACACACTCTCTCTCTCTCTCTCTCTCTCTCTCACACACACACACACACACACACACACACACACACACACACACACACACACAACATTCAAGTTTTCTCTATTACACAATTATTTGTCAATACTAATTTCTCCTTCAATGATTTAGTGAACATTTGTCTTTTGATGTGCTACATTTCTTCTTTAGGAACATTCAATGGAGGTATTGAGAGGGTATGAAGAGATCACTAGGTATATGCATGCAATATTCTTAGGCATAAGTGCCAAAGGGCTATTTAAGGAATTATTAATGTTGGTTTATAACAAAGTTATTATTATTTGTTCTCTTACTATAATGATTTTCTTGTTCACTAGTATGGAAGTGATTTAAGTGTCATTTTATAAATATCCGAATGCTACAAAAATAAGTATTATTTTAGAACATTTAATCTTTGGAATTGTTAATCGGGAAAACAAAAGAACTCATAAGGCATGTAAATATAAGGCTTCCATTTTCTTAAACTTAAAAAGTAAGAGAAAGAGGAGCTTCCAAATTTAACTCTCAGCATAAACCAAGTAAGATGAAGGGATGTTAATGATAAACCCAAATTATATCAAGAAAGTCCTCTTTCACACAATGTTTATTGATTCTAGATGTATAATGTGTATGTAAAATTGTGACAAACTATAAGTGTAAGATAGATCTAGATGCTAAATTTATGCAATCAATAAAATCAAAATATGGAAATAGGTCTATGCTAAAAGGTTAAATAAATTATAAAATAATTACCTTAAAATGTGCAAGTGAATTTACCTTTTTTCTCTTAAAACTATAGATTGAAACCTATTGTTACATTTTCAACTATGAATCTACAATCATAATAGAAAACTACAAAATGTTGCTGCTCTAAAACATCTAGAAATAGGTCAACCTTTTGGTAAAGTATCTAGACACTTTACAAGAAGATGAACATGTTCCTAGGATACTATAGAAAGGTTGACCCAACTTGTTTGGAAAGTTCTCAATGAATAGTTTCTAGATTTGTTGTCACAATGTTCATAACCTACTCTTGAAAATTGTAAAACATGGTTTTTATTTTTATTTGATGAGGGATTTCCTTTATCAAGTGCTAGATTGAGGAATCAACCTTGAAATTGAGATGTAAAAATATTGATAAAGAGAATTCTAGCTTATGGAAGATGTTATGATGTTGAGCCTAATCGGACTTGGAGGTTAATTTTCCTCCCATTTTTTTGGTGCAATTTCCCCCTAGATTTTACTATGGGTGTTTGTTTGGGTAGCACCCCTTGTGGAGTCTTAGGGTAAAGCCCCTAGTATAATACCCTTGTGGGGTTTTTTAGGGGTAGCATGTTGGTGAAATAACATCAATTGAATTATAATTAATTTCATGGATATATGTTGACATCCTTAGAAATGTCATTCTAAGACTTGAGATGATATCAAGCTCTATATGCTTGAGAGAATAACATGTTGTATAACAATCCTCCCTAGCTAAGAGGGAGTGTTAATGCTGTAGCTTCAATTAGATTGAATGTATCTAGAGTTAATCTCCAGTGGTTATTGGTTAAACATTATTGTATTTGATTAATCATCAATATAATATATATATATATATATATATATATATATATATATATATATATATATATATATATATATATATATATATATATATATATATATATATATATATATATATATATATATATATATATATATATATATATATATATATATATATATATATATATATATATATGCACTTGGAACCCAAAAACCCAAAAAGTTAATTATGGAAGTGTTATTACATTTGTAGTGATCCTGCCTTTCAAAATGGTATCATGGCCAACTGTAAATATAAGAATAGATATGAAAAGAAGAGAAGATGAATGATGTTTGGATGAGATGGTTGCATGGAAATGTGATCATGAGACACTCCTAGAGAATAGCAATAATTGTAGTCTTAGATTTGAGAGGAAAGAACTAATAGTTGAAATTTTGAACATTTACTATAGCATAAAAGGTTAGATATATATATATATATATCTTTTTCAATATAGTAAAGGTCTTGAATGGGTTGAATCTCTATTTAAAAAATAACTCTAGAATCTATACATATTAGACTATAAAACATATTTTCTTTGAATTGAATGTTGTCTACCTATTATCTAGAGTAAGAAGTAGGGTGTTTGCTTGTCAACCCATCAAGTTCAAGGTATATGTAAGGTATGGAATTGAATTCATCATGATAGTATGATGTCTATAATACAAACAAAATAGCATATAATACAAACAAAATAGCATTAGAGACAAAATGGTGTTTTATTTTTGTTTACCACAAAGACTTCTTTTTGTCATTAGGGGTTTGATGATAATAAACTTTAATTGTTGACAAGACTTTACGATAAGGTTGGCAGGTGCAATCATCTGTGGGTGTTTTCCACTTACAGAAACCTCTTGTACAAACTGATGAACTTAATCATGCAACAAATACTTTTAATAATATTGATAAGAGGTTTGTCAAGTATTGAACTTATTGGACTGAGCAAAGTTTTGCAAGGTTTGTTGGTGAAATCAGATTAATTATTTGTAAGCTTAGTGAACTTAGCTTGCTGGATAGATCAAGCTCACATTTACAACCAATGATTCATATTCAATAAAAAATTTCTGTCCACCATCAGTCACGTGATCCATAGGATGTTGAGCATCTAGATTTGGAGAAGATCTGACTCTTAGATCATAATCGTTATTCAAAATCATTGATGTTGTACAAAGATCTCGTTTGCTATAAGGCCCAGACTCGTACCCCTTTATAAACTGTAAGGAATGAATATAATTAGGAGTTAATTAGGTCATGATCAACATTTTTGTTATTAACAATGATTTATGAGATCATATTAGAGACTAATATTGATCTTGATTATTATAAGGTTGATACCCTATCCAATAACATTAGGTCAACAAGATAAGACCACATGAAAATGAGACTCAATATGTTCTAGCTGTGAAATTGGTCATGAGATTCAAGGTATGATCTATAAGGCAATTAGGAAAGATAAATTAACACTCACTCTAGTGAGAACAACAATGAATGTAGGTTATAATGACAACAAGACATATGGTTACATTTAGAAATTGGTTTTAAATTATGATGACATAATTATGGAAACATTCTAATAGCCTAAGGAATTAACCCTAGAAACTCACACACAAACCCCTTGTAATGTGATAAAGGGATACTACTTGGAATGTCTCTATGTTTAACTTGATTGGAAGGATACTAGTTAACAAGTCTGCATGTTAGTGATTTTCACTTAGGTCATATATACTGAGATCCATTTTATATGTTTTGATGATTTAGTAGACATGATTTCAGTGTTTCATGATTATAAGTATGGTGATAGTGTTTAGAATGGTAATTTCGTTATGATGAGAAAGATAAATGTTGATACCCATATTTTGATATTGCAATGTTTTGAATATTTTATGGAAATGATTAGAAAGGGGAATCAATTGTGTGTGTTAATGTGATAATGAATTATTCTACATTTATTTGCATGTATTTCTATATTATTCTATTGGACTACAGACATTTAAGTTGAGTGTGTAGGAAACTTGAACCATGGAAATTATTTGAGGAAACAAGGTTCAAACCTATGTGAACACAATAAAGCCAAAATGAATCTCTGGAAGATTCAAAACCTCATTGTATTTTGTTTATTTTGTAATGTGATTGTCCATGGGTGTTATAAGTTTAAAGATCATGATTAATTATTGACATGTCATCGTGATGCATACGTATTTTATGTGTGTGTGTCATTTCACACTTGTGTTGTCTATGTGTAAATGACATGTCATATATGATTTTTGGGCATGAAGTCACTTAACTTAAACTTAATCCCATTATAAAATTAAGTTAACCCACCTTAGAGAGTGTTAGGATGAGTCACCTATATGATGGAATACAAATTAAATTTGGCAAGAATTTTAGAGAGCCTAAAATTGGTTCACAAGTGTTATTTTGGTGAAAATAAGTCACCCACATGGTAGTAGTATAGGTTGGGGGTTGAAATATAACCATAATTTGGCCTAGGGGACTTAGGAGACCCTCTAAACTAGTCATTTTCAAGTCAATTCGAGAATTAGAGTGTCACATGACTTCTTTCCTCATCCCACCACTTGGTTAAGTTCTTATTGGTAGAAAGGTACAAGGGTGTAAGAGGGGTAGGTGGGGATGGAAGTGGAGGTCTTTTTAGGGAGCTTGTGCCAAGCTTAGTGGTTGTTCACCCACTCACTAATTGTAGAGACACTTAGGGTTTGGAGGAAGAAACTTGGAAAAAAAAGAAGGGAAGCTCTTCATCACCACTTTCATAACCATAACTTGGAAGGAGGTTAGTGCTTCGTGCGATGTTTTCTCTTACCTCATGAAAGTTGAAAGATGGAAATTGGAAGAATGTTCTTGTAAGATTTATGTCTTTGCATTTGATGTATGTAGTAGTTGTTGTGTATGTAAATGAGCATGTTGGATTTATTTGCATTTTATTTTGTTACTTGATTTTGTTGTGGTGGATTGAATGTTGCATTGGGTGTTAAGGCTTCACTCACCCTTGGGAGGGAAGAGAAGCCTTGGGATGAAGGGGTTAGTTGGGCTTTATATTGGAGTTGAGAAATCCTTCTCTTAGAGAGGGGATAGTTTTCATGGAGTATGGGCTCGAATGAAAGCCATATGCCTTTCTATTGTTCTATGGGAGGTATAAGTGAGGATATGTAAAAGGAGCAAGTATGGATAGCCTTGTTGAGGCATGTGAATATTGATAGCCTTGGATGGCATGTGTTTCTTGGAAGCCTTGTTGAGCATATTGCAATTGCAAGATTTGTAAATGCATAAGGATATGGCATTCTCCTCCTTGGAGAGCCCACCTTCACCCAATGTTTATGATTCTGTTTGTGAATCATTGTGCAAACCTTGTTTGGGGTTGTAAATGTGTTGTGAGATCATTGTATTCATGTTGGTGCTTGAGTTGTGAAGTTGTTTGAATGTATCCCAGTCGAGCCTTGTTTCCCCTAGCTTGGTGGGTGGTCTCTTGAGGTCTAGATAGGAGGCGAGCCTCCATGGTTCTTGATTTTGTGTTATTGTGTGCAGGTTGATGAAATGAACATCATGAAGAAGTTAGGGGTTGAGATGAGTATATCCTTTATATGTTATTTTGTATGAGTTATGAGGGTCAAATCCTCATCATTATGTTTCCAAAAAGTGAAGAGAATGTGAAGATGTAAAATATGGGCTATGATATTTATGTAGGTGGTATGGTAAATGTAGTAACTTCAGTTTTGCATAGAAAAAAAAAAAGGATCATGTGAGGGATGAAAGTCTTTTGTTGAAAACAATCAAGAGAAGTAACATTCATCATTATAGAGATTTATGTTATAGATAAGAGATTGATTCATTATATATAGGTGAATTTGTTCATTCAATCCATAGCCAAATGTTATAGAAATCTCATGTTGGAAAATTAGTATTAAAGATAGGATGAGTAAGAGTAGTGCTAGGTTCTTGTTATGAGATTTGTGAAATGTGAATGAATAGTTCCAAGGTTGTTGTGTATACAAGTATGTATGGAAAAAACTCACTTGTTTCTTTGAATATTTGTTTCTAAATATGATCCTAATCATCCATGAGTTCATTGTTCTATGAATGGTTGCTCTTTCATTAGTGATAATAAGTATTTGTTAAAAAAGTTCAAAATATAACCTATCCATTGAGGTGTTAAACCCAACATTGTCTTGCATTAAAAAAGAAAAAGAAAAAAAATCTCTGAGATTAAATAGAATAAATGATAATATCATCTTCATCACCAAAATAAAACACCTTACCTTCCTAGTTGAAATAGAAGAAATTTACTTAGCAAGACTCATAGTTTACATTCTATAGAAAAAAAAGGTGTTGAAGATTCACATGTTCCTTCTCTAGAGAATGTATGAGAAGAAGCAATTAATTTCTACATATTATAGAGCAATATAATAATAAGAAGGATTATTCCTAGAATATTCTTGTAGAATAACATTAAAATAATCATTCTATCTTATGGTCAAGAAATAAGTTGATAGGAATGACTAACTAGTATATAAAAGCATGCTTATTTCTATTAAAATATCATGAAATACTAGTCCCTAAGGACAATCATGTGCATCGAAAAAGTGTCTTTCCTAAATATTAAAAAAAAAACAAAATAAAAGGTAACCAAGAAAAGAAAAGAAAAGAATCTAAGTATGGGTGCCATATACTAGGGTAATAATTAAGTTAAAGTTTAAACATGTGAGGGGACAATGGTCCCCACACCTCCCGTAGGCGTCCACACTTCCCATTATCTTATCTAGTGCATGAAGTGATGGATTTAGATTTGACATGTGTTCTGACTTAAGCTAGAATTCTTTTTCTTAGGTGCCATGCTTGATGGGGGAGTAAAAGCTTATATAGCAATAAGTGCCTATCCCCATCACACCTTGGGAAGAATAGATGGTGGGTTAGAAAATGCCCCCATATATTATTAAACATGTCTTAGTCACCTCCACATTGGAAGGAGTAAAAAGTGCCCATCCTAGGGAGTAGGTGCATAATCATGTGAAGGAATAAGATAGAGGTAAGATTAGGAAAGTAGGAGATAAGTTTGAAAAAAAGAAGAAAAAGATTCATGTGTAATGAAAGTGTGTGGGTGGTAGGAAATAAATAAGGATGGAAGTTGCTCAGAAATAGGAAGATTAGTGGAGGTGGGTTAGGTTAGTAGAAAAACATCTTTCCATTGCTAGGTTAGTGAGTATAGTACTTAAGATTTTTTTTAAAAAAAAAAAAAAAAAAGGTAGTGCTCTAGATATGAAAGGTTAATAAGCTTTGTTTGATGTAGTAAAGTGGAAATGTATCTAATAGAGTAGAATTAAAATCTTAAGAGTAAATAATTATGGATAGATGTAATTAGGAATTATACATGTATGAAGTTAATTTTGGAACCGTGAAATTATTAGCTAGTAGTATATGAATAATTTTGGGGTTAGTGATTATGTTACTCATCACTTTATATTATAATTATTCTAAACATTTATTTATTTTTAGTTATTTTGTTAAATAATATATTTATACGAAGCAAGGCAAATTGTTATGTATATATCTAGATATATACATATTAAGTCATTATACTTAGTCTTTTCCACTGACCATAACCAATGAACATGGTACATTCTAAGTAGGGTATAATTATGATTTATTTGTGAAGGTAATTGATGCGGGAACACCTCATCTCTCCAAATTTATGACAAAATGAATAATATAGTAATAGCTAAGTCGTTAAGATTTGGTATGATCATTGTATTAAAATGGGTCCATGTAATGGAATGGTTACAAGTGCTTACAATTGGCATGATAAATGTATTAAAAATAAGAAATGTAGATTTGCATTGTAATGCTTAAAGAGGCATTGAATATCAGGTAGATGGGTAGTTAAAATAACTACCTACAATCTCTTTTAAAGAGATCACATTAGAGGCAGAGAGGATCAATAAGGGATTGAGAGGATAGTGGAAAAGAGGGAGTGAATTGAAAAGGAATTCACATGACTCTCTGGCGGTAGCCGGAGAGCCATACTTTTGTAGTTTGTAATTAAGAATTTAATGGAGTATGTGTCCTTGGTTTTTAAATAATGTCTAAGTCTTTTCTTTATCAATTCTTGTTTAGTTAGTCCTTCCTTGCATTCGGTTATAGACAGTTTTGGTGGTTAGTTTCACGATGATGGCTTCCCTATTTTTTCATCGACAATGTGCAGAAAAACCCGAATGTTGTTTTATGAATTAAGGATCGGTTAGAAACCGATAGCAAGTTCTTGCTTTGAAATGTTAATGTGGGGAAGTAATCTATTTCTTGTTTTGTGCATACACTCCATTGTTTGTTCCATGAACGTATTTGTATTTGTGGTGGAGAATATTTATCACCGTAGGGTGGCTAAGAATATATTGCACTGTAGGGTGGCTAAATGGTGGCTAAATCCATATCTAAGACGACAATGGACAGTAAGAGAAGGTGGCGGTTTCCATTAACACAGTAAGCAAAGGAGAGCTTGGGGGTTAACAATGAGTGAAAAAGGTGGAGGCATCATTGAAAGAACCCATTAACCATGAGGATCGGGCGTAGTCTAGAGGGAACCTGAATGATACAAGGACAGTTATCGTGTGTGGTTGTTTTCAAATGCAGAAGAGTAGTTTGGAGGAAGGCTTCTTGATAAGGTATCGGGCCTTAGCTATGAAGAAAGATGTTAGTGTGGCAGTCGAAATGAATGGATGCATTGGGTGGTGATATGCAAGAGATGGCATGATAGAAGAGGTCGAAGCTTGGCATGTTAGTTTGGGAAGTGACCCAATATGCAAAGAGAGAGATGCGGGAGTGCAACCTGATCAGACATTGTATGAACTCGATAATATGGAGGAGGAACTCGGGTTTTCAATTAGATAGTAGGAGCTCAGGTTTTCAAATGAACAGAATGTGTTTACCCACGATAGGCAGAGCGAGGTGAAAGGAAGCCGAAGCATTTATGATAATGCTCGGTGTGTGTGTGAATATGGATTGGTCTTATCAATGAGAAAAGATGGTCATTAATCATCAGGTTTTAATACGGTGTTTGGAGATGGCGAAAAGGTGGTGAAGAAGCACGATAATGGGTACAGAGGTTGTGGTTTTGGAGGATTGAAACTGAGGTGTAATAGCAATGAGTTGGTGTTTATTATTTATTTACATCAGTAATATTCTGAAATAATGTATAATTGGGACGTACTTAATACGATGTGAATAGTAAATAAATATGTAGGTGAATGTAATTATAATTCTTTAATTTATTCAAGGTAATCTTATAATAGCAGGCTAAGTAGAGTGTAGCTGGTTTAAAACAAGATTTATATGTAAGATAATATAAATAGCCAAGTAGAGATTTCTTATCAGTAAGCAAAGGAGGTGAAGCACATGCAAGATTAGTTTTAAAATTACTTAAGAGGTGTTAGATGCTAACACATTGTAGTAGTGAGGGAGGAATAATTAGTTGATAAATACTTCAAACCTAGTAGTAGTACCTAGTTTGTAAGATATCTGAGGGAGGAATAATTAGTTGATAAATACTTCAAACCTAGTAGTAGTACCTAGTTTGTAAGACATCAATATAGCAGAAGTTAAGAAAGGATAGGATGTAAGGAAATCATTTAAATGGTTATGCATATATAATAATAACCTAGAATCATTCTTCATCAAAAGAAAACTTATCCTGAAAGTTCACCATGTTAACATAGTTGGAGCACTCCTAATTGGTGTTAAGTGTTACCCCTAGCTCAGGGTTCAAATAAGTAACATCCTAGTGCCCTTGAGGAAGTAGGACTCGTTATATTTTTAAACACCATGCATAACAATGACTAGGTCTATACTGACTATCCTGTAGATCACCTTTCAAAAAGAAAATTATTGTTTGTGTTTTGTGTTTTGCCTTGTAGATTTAGGGCATGACATTTGCAAGAGTGTGGATGTGCTTGTATATTGGTTCATGCTCTATAATACTAAGGAACCCATATGTCTTCACCAATGTTCCATAGATGGAGTTGTGTGGTAGTTCTAGTGTAGAGACTTTTTTTATAGACTAATATGACTATCAATACCCTTGATGATGTGCTTGGGGCCTATAAGAAATGAGCACACCAAATGAAATGTAATAAAAACCTTGTTCTTGGGGTGTGTCACATGGACCAATTCAATTGGATCCTTGTAAAATTTGAAGAAATTCAATTGCATATATAAACAGACTTATAGACATATGAGTAAGAAAAGGATTGGCTATTAATATATGTATTCATAGTACGTTAGCTGAAGGGTGATGTGGATTGAACAATGCCAAAAGTGATAAGATAATTTGTGATCATCGACCTACTATATAAAGAATATTTAGTAATATAGTTTAAACTTTAAAGCTGAAACATTTTAGAATAAGTTGACTAGATCAATATTTAGTTCATTTATAATATTCTTCAGTACATGCTTCAATTTTTCTAAAGATGAGTTCCCTATTGTATTTGATTCAATTTGCAAGGAAGCTCCAAATATCCCAAGTTAGATTCTTTGTTCTAAAAATTTGTTAATAACCAGTTTACTCCATCAAAATTTTAGATTGACTATAATGGAAGTTACGAAATTAAATTATTATTGGGTTAGTATGACTTCAAACTTAATGAAATTGGTTTCTCAAATCATTTGAAAGTTAGCATTGGGTTGGTGTTCAAATTGATTGATTGAGTGGGTTGGTACTCTATGTGTACCACTTCAACTATTAACATTAAACACATCAATGTTCTACTGATCCTGCTTAACTTGTTGTTGCTTAGTCTATATTGTAAAATTTTCATAAACTTAACTTTTATTTCATAATGAAAAACATCAACACATGTAAAAATTCATAAGAAATTCATCATAGTTTTCCCCAAGGATTTTATATGGAAACCTAATTTGGGAAAAACTACCAGCAACATGCCACTTTTCCCCACTCTTTTCAAGTGAGCTCTTTTAGGAGCCAACCCTGTTAAAGGTTTACAATACATGTTGTTAAAGGTGAGTTGGTTAGAGGATTTAATCACCCTATTATGAGTGGCCTTGTAAGTGGGCTTTGATCATTCCATTTAGAATGTCACCTAGTTAAAGGATTTACATAGACTGTTAAGTCTTCTAATGCTTGTTAGGTCAACCTCTATTAAAAGGATTTCAATACAAACTATTCACAATGATAAGAAAGAAAACATTAAGTTTTGATCTATGTGACTATAACTCACTTTGGTGTTTTAGATCTCTATTCAATCCTTATGTACGTTCATTGATAAACCTTTCATTGTCATATCTAATCTTGATCTTCTTGGACACCCTTCAAGCAATCATTCTACACTTCTCATGAACTCTTAAGCCTTCTGTTCAAAATCACTTATCAATAATAACATAACATCTATAAGATTTCTCCTTTAGCTTTGCATTCACACTCTTGTGTACTTCAGATCAACCATTCTTTGTATATGAACTTGCTCATATACACTAACTTGGCTCAAATAGGCTTGACTGGACATGATACCAAAAATTTGGTTCAATATCCCTTTAAATAAGGAATTTGTACTTTACCATTTTCTACACCCATTGTAGATCTTAGGGTTTACGATCAACTTCAACTTGATTCAATGCATCTATACAAATTCTTGATCATCCTCTAGAAACTTATCTAGAATCTTTTGTTAGATCTTTACTTATTCACCTTGATATAACTCCAGGGGTAGTTTGCTTTCCTTAGTCCTATTCTTCACTAGGACATTCTAGGATTACACCAAGCCTCCTAGGGTTTACCTTGGTAGCCTATCCACTAGAGTATTTCTTTCCTATCCTCCCAAACTTCACCACCAAGTTACACCATTTAGTTAAGCTCTTAAATTTATAAAGTGTATTCTTTTTGCTTTCTTACCAATCTTGAATCTTGATCAAACTTGACCATTAGACTATCCTTGAGGAGTGAGGGACTTCTCCATGATGTATATCCATCATTACAACCCTCTAGACCTAAGACCAATTGGGTCTCAAACCAATCTTAACCAAACCATCAAATTGTTATTTTAGGCCTAATTGGATTAACCCTCCTAATTGAACTTTTAGCATCAAGTTCAAATATTTTCCAAACAAGACCACAAAAAAATTTAGATTCAAGCATCCTTTTGGAAAATCTAAATGATTTTTTAGGTTTTAAGTGCCCACCTTGTTCATACATAGGAAAGATACATTAATGCCTAAAAATAAGGGTTTTGGGGTGAAATAACAACATTCACCAAGTCCAAATCAAAAGGAATCCAATAATAAAAGTGAAAAATTCTTCACTTCACCAAGTTAACTTCATAAATCTCTCTGTTAACTCCATACAATGGGTTGAACTATCCAATACATTCAATCTCTCATTTTCTTGTTGCAATGAATGATTTTTTCCTAGCCAAGAATACAATCTCACCTAGGGCCAAAAAAACATATATAAAATATGTACATAGGCCCCTCTCCCATTTTCCAAAAGGCCATGAAGAACTCATGGTGGGAATAGTTTTAAATTTCTTGAACTTCTTTCTAGGGCCAAAAAACATATATAAAATATGTACATAGGCCCCTCTCCCATTTTCCAAAAGGCCATGAAAAACTCATGGTGGGAATTCATGGGGGAGCCATGTTAAAAAAAAAATGTTAAACCTAGGATAGTGAACCATGCTTGTTCAAATGATTTTCAAAACCTTACTGAATGAATGCATACCAAGAAACTATATGAATGAAAAAAAATAGTAAAAACTATAAGTAAAAAAATCCAAGATAAAACTAGCAACTTCAATCCATCAATGCATTCAAGAGTTTCATGCATAGGTAAAATGACAAAGATGCACAACAAGAATGTTTCTTTTAACACAAAATTGATTCAAAATTACCAACCAACCTTGGGGACATGTCTTCCTTTAGGTTTTATATGTCTTCCATAGGTCTAAAAATAGTTAGCATAACTATCGTGGTCTTATTCTACAACATGCAGTCTTTAGGACAAAGTTGTTGTGCAACTTTTAAAAGGTTGTCATGACAACTTTTTACTACATTGCCCAAAAGCTGAAAACTTCCAAGTAAGGTAAAAATGGTCCAACTAGGCCATTTAGGTATGAATTATCCTTTTTCACATTCCTCACATATTTTTCAGGACTCATTTTTGCACTCCTAGGCCAAGTTGACAACTTTTACAATATTCAAAATTTCTCACCTAGATGATGATCTATGACCTTTCCTCTATGAATTAATGTGTTAAAACATCCTTAGGATTCAAATCATTTCCCATGACAACTTTTCACACCATTTTGGGTATAAATCCCAAAAGTCCTAGTCCTAAGACCTAGAGAACAACACACTTCAAACCAACATAAAAAACATGGATTGAACTAACCAAATCTATTTTCACACAAACACTATAGACCAAATAAGGTCCAAAACAAGAAATAGACTTGGTTAGAGTCTAGACAAGCCAAAACTGAAAATTGAACTTCTCTTCATTAGTTTCTCCTACACCACACCACCTCGAATTTAATGATCCAACTCATCAATCTAATCCTCAACATGTTTTACATCTCCCAAGAAATCAACTAAGTCAAATTTATCTTAAAATTCCTTTGAATTTGATCTTTTACCATCACTTGATAATCATTGCATATTGACACTTAGTCAACACTAAAATACTTGGTTGTTGTTTAAGCTTTCTGGCTTGACATCAACTAACTTGCTTGGTTGATGCTAATGTTTGGTCAACACTAGATTTTCTCAGCACTAATTGTGGCTCGGTTGACACTAGCATTACTCAACACTCCTTAGTATTTTACTCTTTTAGCCGACTTGGCTTAGCTTCCTTGACATAAATAATAATTATTTTTTAATTAAAGTTTATTTGATTAAATATACATTGTAACTTCATCTTCATAACTTCAACCTTTCATTGATGGAAACAATATCCCTCTTTGGAATTGATGGAAACATCTCAAATATCCAAAGTATTAATAATTTAATTACCATACAATCTAATAGATTTCACTTCCATGAGTGACCACCATTCTTAGTTTTATTGTGATTCTCATCCATTCAAACTATCAAAATCCCTCTATCATTTTTCTCTCTTTTATTATTCAATCTCCCCCTCTATCATCTTAGATTCTTTCAGCTTATTTTTCAGTAATCTCTCCCTCTTTGAAGACAATTCCAAAGTCATGTAGCTATCTTAGCTTCAAATTCTTCAAACATCTTAATTATGTATATTTCACATGTCTGGATGATACTTATCATTTGACTATAACTGATATTTTCATGTTGTAATGAAGTATTCTACCTTAGGCATGTTCCAAAGTAGAGATGTATTGCATCACTATGTGGCATAGGTGATGTAGTGTAGCTTGGCTTTTGAAGTAGCCTTCGTTAGGGGAATGACCCCTAATTTCCCTCTAAGATATTCATGAGCATCTTAGGGTAATAGTTTTTTGAATATGTTAATGGTTTGTTCCTTTGTATTCACATATTCTAGCTTCACTTCTTTGTCTTGAACTAGTTCTCTCAAGTAGTGATAATTGGTAGAAATATGCTTTTTCTTAGTATGCTTCACCATATTATTTGAAATATTGACAACACTTGTGTTAACATAATAGATAACTATTTGATCTTTAATATCTTCTTTCATGCCTTTCAACAATTTCTTAATCCACATTATATTTGAATAGTTTACTACAGCTACCACATACTCAACTTCAACTATTGATTGGAAAATACAATTCTATTTCTTTCCTATCCATGACACCAATCTCTTTCCTAGAAAGAATACACCTCTACTAGTGCTTTTCCTCTCATCAATATTTCATACCCAATCTGAGTTAGTAAAACCCTTCAATCCAAATCCAAAACTTCTTTTATAGTATAATCCATAATCTTTTGTACCTTTCAGATATCTCATTATCCTTTTTACAACCATCATGTGATTCTATTTAGGATTTTCTGAAAATTGAGCAACAATTCCAACTGCTAATGCAAAATTTGGTCTATTGGGAACAACATATTGCAATTTTCCTATCATGGATCTATATAGGGCCTGGTTCACATTAGTAGAATCATTGATCTTAGATAGCTTTTGTCTAGTAGACTTAGTAGTATTCACTAGTCTTAAATCTTCCATATCAAAAGTCATCAATATTTCCTTGATGTATTTTGTTTGTGAAATGAAAATAGAAAACTTCATTTGGCACACTTGTAGACCAAAAAAGAATTTGATCTCACCAAACATAGAAATTTCAAATTCCTTTTTCATTTCATTGGAAAATTATTTACATAACACTTATTTTCTTCCAAATATGATATCATCAATAAATATCTCAGATAATAGTACTTCATTATTCTTGCTATTCTTCAAGTATAGATTTCTATTATCATTTTTTCTCTCAAAACCAATTTTCACTAAATAGTTATGTAACCTTTCATACCATGCTCTTGGTGCTTACTTTAGTCCATAGAGATATTTGTTTAGTTTACATATCATGTTCCTCTTGTCTAGATCTACAAATCCTTTGAATAGGGTGTTCAATGTATACTTCTTCCTCTAGTATACCATTCAGAAATGTAGATTTGACATCCATTTGATATACCTTGAAGTTATTGTAAGTTGATTATGCAAGCAAAGTTCTAAATCCTTCAAGCCTAGCCACAAGAGAAAAAGTTTCTCCATAGTCAAATTCTTCTTGTACATAACCATTTCATACCATCATTTCTTTGTTTCTTGTTACTTCAACATTTTTATTTAGCTTGTTCCTGAAGACCCACTTTGTCCCAATAACATTTTTGTCTTTAGGTCTTGGCACTAAGGTCCAAGTATTTTTCTTTTCAATCTAGTCAATTTCTTTGTTCATAGCATGTATCTAATCTTCATTAACTAAAGCATCTTTTATCAATTTAGGGTCAAACTCACATAATAAGCATGTGTCCTCTTTGAGTTTTCTCCTTGTCATATCACTTGATTCAACATGATGCATTGAAAGACAAGAGAATCCCTAAAGGAGATGTCCTAGCCCCCAAAAAATAAACAAAGAATGAAAAAACAACACAATGTAACAACAATAAAAAATTCCAAATCATGACTCTTTATTCATATAATAATTGATTAAATGCAATATGTCTTACTGTAAGGCCTTCCATGTTATGGCCAAATACAACAGCAATTATAATAATAGTTCTGCAGGATCCCTCAAGATCCAATCCAAACCCCAGCTAGTCTGGATCTGTAACATAATAGCAATTTGGTAGAAACCTCCAAGATCTCAACTTGTGCTCATAAACCACCAAACAACCTCCTTATTTCTAAATCATAATCACTATCTCCTTAATCCAAACTCATAACTCTACCACAATCCTACTATAAACTCCCTCACATTTGGCACTCTATCCATAGACTCAAGAAAAAATGTCCTTCAACTACTCTCTAGAATCACTCCTTTGAAAATGAATGAATCACTCCATGATTGAATAATTAAGAATTGACAAAATCTCTTACTTATACCCAACTAAGGCACAAGTCGGCTCATAACAAACATTAAATACAAATGTTAACTGTTATGTTAACTTGAAGTTAACATATGATAACTATACAAAAATACTTAGGACAAGCCCCAAGTTTACAACCAAGATTAAATGCACATAGGAGAGATAACCAAGACTACACATATGTCCACACACACTCCCAAATCTATCCACATCACTATCACATGCTACATGCATTAAATATACCGACAACTCTTGTTGGCACCAATATACTACCGAGTGTCAACAAACTCCCCAAGAATCACCAAGCTCGCATAAGCATTTTTGAGAAACTAGACCATGCTAAGCTCAATAGACCATGCCAATCTCCATAGTGTATGTTGAACTCCCTTCAAAGACCAAGTTACTTGGCCAACACTAAACCCAATAGCAACTGAGCACCACTCCTTTGATAGTGTACAAGTCCAAGAACCCTCCAAAGAAACTACTGAGCCTCCTCCCAAGAACTCCAAAGTAGCCATCAAGAAAACCCAAGATGCTCTTGCATCAGACTACCCAGGTAAATAGAAAAGTGTGTCCCACACTTTGATTCCCAAAGAAAGATCAACAACCATCTTCATCTTCACTAAAGGCTTCCACTCCAATAGGGACAAGAAAACCAATCTAAACATCATCCACATCTGCATCACTCTACCAAACACCAGAATCTCAGCCACCTAATCAACATGCCCAATCCCAAGAACAAACTGAACATAATTCTTCAACATCAAATCATCATTCACAACAATAACTAGTGAATCCACACTAGCAACAACAAGCTCCACATTAGTAGCAATATGTAGATCTCCATCAACACATGCCAAAATCACAACACCAATAATCTCATTGCTCACAAATAGATGCTCTACATGAAAACTAGGGTGTGTTTTAGTGGTGAACATTTGTAATTTTGGAAATTTTAGAATCTTTTTCCTAGTAATTTGGATAATAATTTAATATTTTATGTGACTTAAATTGCCACATTTTTTATTAAATTTAGTTCTAAAACATTTAAAATTACTCAATAATTTAATTTATTAAAAAATTAAACTCAAAGCTTTGCCATAATATTCAATACATGATTAGATTTTATTCACTTAAGTATTATATATTATCAAAGAAATTAAAATTACACCAATAATTATCATAATTATTAGTTACTTTAGGGATATATTTCCAATATTAAGTTTTCACTACTAATTTAAAATAAAATATAATTATCCTCATAATTTTCATGAGATTAAACATGTTCAATTTTGATTTGTAATATTCCATGACAATTAGCAAGCTTTTTATTATTATTGAGATTCACCAATATTTTCTACTAAAAAATTATGACTCCAAAATAATTGCCGAAGTAAATAATATTTAAAATAAAAAAAATTGGGAGATTCACCGATAAAAATAATTTGATTTTTCAAAATAATGAAAGATTCACCAATAATTTATATCTTTTTCTGGAGGGGGGTTCCTTAAAGTTTAACTTGATGAAAACCAACCTCCATCCCAACATAAATAAGGTTAGGAATACCCTCAGCAACAACCTTTAGTTGATTTGTAAGTTCTATATTAGACTCCACAAACTGATCAACAAAACCAACCTCTTCCACCATGACCTTGCTATGCCATCTTCATTCTGAAACAAGTCTTCTAATTAGCTAGACAACTCTCTTCTAAATTGGTAGATTCCAACTCCATAAACATCCACTAAATTCTTTCCTCACCTCATCCTTCATCAACTAAACTAGCTTCAAACCAAGTAGACACCTCCTTAGCTTGATTAACCAAACTAGCTTCAAACTATATAAACATCTCAGAAAACCTCTTCTTCACCACATTACAGAGATTCAAAATCATGTTAGGGTCTAATCCTCTTAGATCCATCTAGCAAGATCTTTGCAAAATATCTTTACAAAATCCTTCCCATACTCCTTGTGATAAACCCAAATTGTTTGCAACTTAGATTGTAACCTGCCACCTTGCACGTATAATTAGGAAAAAATTACAAGTTCAGAAACATGGATCTATAATACACAAACTCTCTACAATCATGCCTCAACAAGATCAATCTTCCATCTTTGCATCCATTGATCCATCTACAAGCCCTCTATAATTCAAAATTTAGAACCATGATCTACCACCTTGTACCAAGAGATCTAGGACTCTAGAAAGAAAATCCACCACCAGATCAAGATTTCTTAGGTCTACTTCTCCAACCCAAGTCCTGGTGTAAATTGCCACAATTTTGGTGATCTGTCTACAAACTCAAGAACAACCTTCACTCTGATACCACCTGATGTAGTGAAAGGTAAGAGAATCCCCAAAGCAAATGTCCTAGCCTCCAAAAAATAAAAACAAAATGGAAACACAACACAAGATAATAAAAATTCAAGATCTAATACCAAATCACAACTCTTTATTCATATAATAATTGTTCACAAGCAATATGCTTGGCTGTAAGGCTTTTTGAGTTATGGCCAAATACAACAACAATTATAATAATAGTTTTTCAACATCCCTCAAGATTTAATTCAAACCCTAGCTAGTCTAGATGTACAACATAATAGCAATCTAGCAGAAACCTCCAAGATCTCAACTTGTGCTTGCAAGGTACCAAGCAACCTCCTTGTTTCTAACTGCAACCACTTGCTCCTTAATCCAAATTCACAACTCTACAACAATCCCACTGTAAACTACCTCTCATTTGGTGCTCTATACACAAACTTAGGAAAACTCACCCTTTAGCTACTCTCCAGACTCACTCCTCCAAAAATGAATGAATGAAATCCATGAATGAATGAAAATTAAGAATCCACAAAACTTCTTAATTATACCCAACTACGCCACAAGTTATACTAATAATTACAAAATTAAATAAACCTCATCAATTAAATGCATATTTAAGCCACAAGTTGGCTCAAAAAAAACATTAAATACAAAATGTTAACTATTTCATTAACCCAAAGTTAACACATGACAACCACATGAAAATACTTAGGACAAGCCCCAACTTTACAACCAAGATTAAGTGAACATAAGAGAGATAACCAAGACCACACATAGGTCCACATACACTCCCAAATTGATCCACGTTGTGATTACATGCTACATGTATTTAATTCACCAACAACTCTTTTTGGCACCAATATACTGCCAAGTGTCATAAAACTTGCCAAGAATGACCGAGCTCCCACAAGCATTACTGAGAAACCAATACATGTCGAGCTCAATAAACCATGCCAAGCTCCATAATGTATGCTGAGCTCCCTTCAAAGACTGAGATACCCAACCGACACTAAACCCAATAGTGACTAAGAACCACTCCTTCTTCAATGGAGTACTAGTTCAAGCACCCTCCAAAGAAAATACGAAGCCTCCTCCCAAGAACTCCAAAGTAGCCATCAAGAAAACACAAGATTCTCCTACATTAGAACATCTCCAATTATTTGATTAGGTTTATGATGTCTTCTTGCATATTTTGCTAATACATGTAGCTTTCTAAACATGGATCTTCTTTAGATTCATCTACAAAAAAATCTCAAGTTCATTTTCTCTTCTTTGTTCTAATTTTAGTTCAGGGTCAGAATGATCGACATTTAGTATCTAATGGTTGATATTGTTTGTCTGTGATTTGGCATCCACAATATGTTGCTCAACACCTGCTTTCTATTGTTCATCAATTTTTATTTCCACTCCATCATTTTCTATCTAATGGTAACTTACAACTTGATTTGTCCATTCATTTTGAGTGCTGGGAGCATCATTATCAATACAAATGAATGTACTATAGTCTTTAAGTTCTTCATTACATGAAGCATCACCTTTTTTTGTAAACTCATCAATTCTCACATTTGCACTTCAACAACTTTGTTAGTGTTATAATTCAAACACTTATAAGATTTTTTTTTTTTTTTTTGTGGAATAACCTAGGAATATGCCTTCATCACTTTTTGCATCAAGTTCTCCATCTCTATTATCTTTCCATATATAACATAATTTACTTCTAAAGATTTTAAAATATTTAACATTGTTATCATAACCATACAATAGTTCATAAGGTGTAGCATAGGTACCTTTTTTTACTTGAACTCTACTTAGGGTATAGACAATATAATAACCACTTCTCTCCAATATTTTTGTAATACACCTTTCACCATCATTAGTGTTCTAGCACAATCCATAATTGATCTATTCCTTCTATCAACTATTCCACTTTGAGGAGGGATCTTTGGTGCTAACATTTGTCTTTTGGTTCCTTTGTCATTGAAGAATGTGTTGAAGTCATGTGAAATGAATTCACCACCCCTATAAGATCTCAAACACTTTAGACTCTTCCTTGTTTCTTTTTCAACTTTGGCTAAATAACACTTGAATAACTGAAAGACATTATATTTAACTTTAAGAAAAATTATAGCCATCATTCTAGAGTAGTCACCTACAAATAGAATAAAATATTGATCTCCATATTAGCTTTTAACACTAATGGGTCCACATAGGTAAGTATTAATCAACTCAAAAAATATCGCTAGTAGTATATGATTTACTTGTAAAACTAGACTTGGTCATCTTTCCTAATTGACATAGTTTACACATAGCATTGTTAGGCTTCTTTAATTTAGTCAATCCTCTTAGTTCCCTCATCTTAATAATATTCACCAAATTTTCAAAACTCACATGACATAATCTTTTCCATAACCAAACATCTTCTTGTTGTGCAAACATACATGTCTCTTCTAATAGGTCTAGATATAATAAGTTACCTATTGTTTTCTTGCTAATTCTGATTAGCTTACTATCACCATCATGTATCTTGGCCTTCATTTTGTGAAATTAATATATACAACCTAATTTATTTAATTGTGAAACACTCAAAAAATTATAGTTAAGTCCTTCAACCTAGTAAACATTTTCACATGCTATCTTGTTAGTTAGTTGAATAATGCCTTTACCTTTTATAACACATGGAATATCATTAACAAATTTAACACATCCTCCATTGTATGGAAAAATATCTTCAATTTTTTTTTTTATCACTAGTCATATGATTGGAACATTCACTATTAATTATACATGTATCACTTTCATTCACATAAGAAATTAATTTAGTTTTCTCATCTTCATCAGATTCTTCTTTCATAGAAACATAGACAACTTCATCATCATTACTCTCAGATTAATTATTAGTATTTTCTTCAACTATATAACAATATTTCTTACCTCTGTCATCCTTGCTTCTTCTATGTTCTTTTTCATCTTTTCTTCCTTTGTACTCAGTTTCCTTCTTGTCATCCTTATCTTCTCTGTCAGAACATCTAGAAATAATTGTTGGAAATATAAGAGGAGTAATTAAGAGGGGAGGGGAGAATTAGTTATTACAAAAATAAGTCCCAGATCCCTTTGATGTCAATACAAAACATAAACTCTATTGAAATTACTACCACTAGGTTAACACATAAGCACTCAGTCAATACGTACAATATGTTGTAACACAATAACCACTGAAATAACAACTATTACTCAAAAAATAATTAAAATGCAAAACTTAAGATATTATTTGTGATTGACCTTAATTAACTTATTTACATACACATAAAAGAAATAATATGAATACAAGAGTCATCAAGATTTAATGTGGAAGCCCAATTTGGGAAAAACCACCAATTGCAACTAGCTATTGATTTTGACTCTTCTAAAGCGAGCTCTATTAAGAGCCAACCCTATTAAAGGTTACAAAACACATTGTTAGGTGTGACCCTTTTAGAAGATTTAATCACTTTATTAGGAGTGGCCTTGTTAGAGGTCTTTAGACACTTCAATTTAGAAATTCCACCTTGTTAGAGGATTTACAAATAGTCGTTAAGCCAACTCAGTTAAGAGATTTAGTTTACTACTATAATAATTAGAGTGTAACAATGATATGACTTGATTTCTGATGCAATGGTATTGCTGATTTTAGATCTCAATTTTGGCTTGAATACTTCATCTTTCCTAATCGAATGTATCTTTACATCTCTTGAAGGATATTCTATTTATCCTTCTAATTTGATTCCCCTAAAAATCTTTTATTTCTTTCCATACACTCTCACACACAAACATTCAATCCTCAACTTGACCTTATACTTATATCATACACATTTTCATGTTAGCTTGAATATATCTTAGAATAATTAATATTCATCTCCTTAGTTGGCTAGATCCAACAAACAAATCAATTAAACTAAATATTCCAAAACAAGAAAATCCTTCGTTAACTGACATTGCTTGGTAGACACTAATACTAAAATGATTTTCCTATGTTAACCAAGTGAACTCAATTAACATTGCATCTTCACAAAATTTCTATAGTAACCAAGTGAGCTCATTGAGCACTGGTCCCATCCAAATTTTCTTTGTTAATTGAGTGAGCTTAGTTAACACTCAACTTCTACTAACTTCTCTTTGATGCCCGAGTAAACTTGGTAGACATTGTCTTCTAAAATTAGGAAACATTGGAATGATCAGTAGAAATAAAAAACTATCTTTATTGTTTGAGTGAGCTCGACATACATTGATTGGTAAAGGTATGACATTTTGTGTACCATCAAAGATAATATACAATTGAGCAATTATTTTCAACAACCTCCCTCTTTGGCATTGATAGAAATACAACATGTCATAGTACAATAAATTATAGAGAAAAATAATAGTAAGGATGTTATCCTTAGTTTTATTTCGATTCACATCCACAAGAACTCCCTTTATCAGTGTGAACTCCCTCTAACTTTAATTTCTTAATCTATTAACGAACTCTATCTTCAACATCTTCTTTTGATAGAAAATTGTATCCTTTTAATGTCACACCAAGTTCATTCTCTTTGACATCTCTTATAAAATTTCTCTGATGTATGACTATGACACTTAACTCTAACTCTTTAGAGAATTTCTGTAATACATAACTTAACTCTCCCTCTTTGACATCTTATGCCAAAGAAAATAAGTGATTATTACTATACCTCATGCATTATTTATACACAATCTAATCTTTCAATACTGCAGCAACTTGACTGATCTTCAACATGCTTTGGTTGATGCATCACTAAAACTTCATTTAGTGAGCTTCAGATAGTAGAATGACCCCTAACTTACCTCTTAAATACATAAGTGCATCCTTAGGTAATGGGTTAGGGAATATGTCTACAATTTTTTCTTTAGTATTTTCATATTCTAGGCTCATCGCTTTGTCTTGCACAAATTCTCTTAGAAAGTGATATTTTATTACAATGTGTTTGGTCTTGGTATGCATCACATGATTCTTTGATATATTAATTGAACTGGCGTTATCATAGAAGATAACCACTAGATCCTTGACATACCTAATAATAGTTGCTTGAACCAAACAACATTAGAATAATTAATTACTACTACAACATACTCTACCTCTGCTATAGATTGAGAAATGCAATTCTACTTCTTACTTGTCCAAGACACTAGTTTTTTACCAAGAAATAATGCTCCACCACTGGTGCTCTTTTTGTCATCAACACTTCCTGCCCAATCAACACTAGTGAAGGCTTTTAAATTTAAACTACCTCTTTTCTTGTACCATAATCCATAATCCTTAGCACCCTTTAGATACCTCATGATTCTCTTGATTTTCATCATATGGTTTTCCTTCGGATTAGTTGAAAATATTGCCACCATGCCAACTGCTAATGCAATATTAGGCCTTGTATGGACTACATATTGTAGTTATCCAATTATTGATCTATATGTGGTATGATGCACCTCCTTAGAATCATCATTTTTGGAAAGCTTATGTCTAATAGACATAGGTGTTCCAATTGGTCTTGAATCCTCCATTCCAAATTGCTTTAGTATGTCCTTGATATACTTAGATTGAGTAATATAGATACTATCTTTCTTCTATTGAATCTATAATCCAAAAAAGAATTTTATCTCTCCAAACATGGACATCTAAAATTCCTTACACATTTGCTCTAAAAAAGCTTTTCACAAGTCATCATTTCTAGTAAACAATGTGTCATCCACAAAGTTTTCTTCCAACACAATGTTCTTGTCTGGTCCTTCTTTGATGTATAGGCTATTGTTGTCATTTTTCATTTGAAAACCTATCTTGACCAAATAGTTATAAAGTATTTCATACCAAGCTTTGTGAGCTTGCTTGAGACCATACAATGCTTTATACAATTTGCAAACCATATCCTTTTGCTAGGATCGAAAAAACCTTTAGGTTTCTCTATGTAGACTTCCTCTTCAATAATTCTATTCAAGAATGCAAATTTCACATTCATCTACTAAAATTTACATCCTTTATATGTAACATAATAAATTAAGGTCCTAGCACCTTCTAATCTTGTAATAGGAGCAAAAGTTTCACCATAATCAATACATTCTTCTTGAGAATAGCCTTTGCATACTAACCTTGCTTTGTTTCTTAAAACTTCTCCATCTTCATTCAACTTATTTCTAAAAACCCAATTTGTACTAATTATATTCTTATCCTTGGGTCTAGGAACAAAAGCCTAGGTCTTATTCCTTTCTATCTGTTCTATCTCATCATTCATTACTTTAATCCAACTTTCATTATACAAAGCATCTTTAGCTGATCTATGTTCAAATTTAGTAAGAAAACATGTACCTTTTAATTTTACTTCTTTTCATTGTACCATTTGACTTTTCTCCAATGATTTGATATGGTGCATGGTGCCTTCTAACATATCTTGCTAACAAAGGTACTTTGGATTTAGAACTTGTTCCACTTTCCTCATCATGATATTCTACATCTTGCTCAAGTTCTAGTATCTATGACTAGGGTCCTTCATATTTAGGCTTGGGTTGCATTGGCTACAACTTGATAGCCTCTAACTATGACTCAAGTCCTTTTGACTATGACTCAGGTTGCACTAGATGCAACTCGGGTGGATCTGGAGATTTTGGGGACTTAGGAGGTGAAGTCTGCTGAGTTTTAATTAGATTTGGAAATGTATCAAGTTCAAAGTAAATAAACTTTCTATAATCTTTAGGCTCTTTGTCGCTCTATTCTTCACTCTTTTCTGGAAACTCATTAGTTCACACATGTGCACTTTTTATGATCTTATGAGTAGTTAGATTTAAAAATTTATGTGCTTTACTTTTACTGGACTATCCTAGGAAGATTCCTTCATCACCTTTGACATCAAATTTATCTTTCCTAGTCTCTTTCAGTACATAACATTTTCTACCAAATACTTTTAAGTAACTTAGATTAGATTTGTAGCCATTCCATAGTTCATAAGGACTTTGATGAGTCTTTCTTCAACTATATCCTATTCAAGGAATGCACTGCTATATTGATTTCTTCCTTCTAGTATTTGATGGCAACATTCTTTTCTATCATCAAGGTTCTTGCACAATCCATGATTGATATATTCTTTCTTTCTTCTATACCATTATGTTGTGGTGTACTAGGGGCTAATACTTATATTTTGATTTCTCTTCCAGTGCATAATTCTTTGAACTCATTGGAAATGAGCACCACCTTTATATGATCTTAAACACTTTAGCTTCTTTCCCTTTTCATTCTCTACTCTTTCAAAATACTACTTAAACTTTTGAAAAGCTTTAGACTTATCTTTCAAATACATTATAGTCATCATTCTAGAATAATCATAAAAATAAAAGTACTTATCTTAATTGTAGCTCTTAATTCAAATAGATCCACGAAGGTCTATATGAACTAGCTGATTTCTTTAGAATGATAGTTCTTTCTCTCGAAACTTGTCTTGCCCATCTTACCAATTTGACAATTTTCGCATAGGCCCATATCAAGTTTTCTCAAACTAGGAATACCTCTCACTCTTTTGTTTTTTCTTATCTTGATCCTATTATCAAAGTTCACATGACACAACCTCTTTTTCCATAACAAACTTCCTTCTATATGAGAAATGAAACATGAACTTTCACTAAGATCTAAGTAGAATAAGTTACCTTTTTTTTAGTTACTAGACCCAACTAGATTTCCTTTCTCATCTAGCAGCTTGGCCTTCTGATTCATGAACTCTACCTTGAATCCAATTTTATTCAACTGTGCTACACTTAACATATTATGCAATAGTCCTTTAGCCCAATAAGAATTATCACATCTAAGTTCATTGGTTAGTGAGATTCAAGCTTTTCTCATTATGTACCATGGTTCATTATTTCCAAATCTTACACTTCCACTATCATAGTATTCCATATGTTCAAACCTTGTTTTTTTACCAGTCATATGATGTGAACAAGAAGTATTAGTAATCCATGTATCATTTTTTCTAACATGAGAGATAAGTGCCATTTTATCTTCTTCATCATCAGATTCATCTTTTACAACAATATAGACCATTTTATCACCAGCACTGCTATCTGAATCTTTAGCCATAAAATAAGACATCTTACCTATATCCTTGTACTCCTTGTATCTTTTGAAATCCTTTTTTCCTTTGTACTTGTTCTTCTTTTCATCTTTGTCATCTGTAGTTGGATACCTTGTAGTAATGTGACCAACTTCTTCACAAGAAAAATGTATTAAAGGAATTTTAAATTTGTACCTTCCTTTGCATTTGGGGTACCTTATTGCATGTAATGTTTCAATTGCTTCAAAATTACTATCAAGACTATCATCCTCTCCACTTTTAGATTTTTTTCCTTTAGACTTTTTAGCTTTCTTCTTGAGTGACAACTTGGCTTCAAATGAAGACTCAACATTGCTAGAACGAGAAACACAATTGTTATAGTTATTGAGCTCAAATTTTGTCAATATTCTAACTATTGCATGCAATGTTATATCATTATTTGGATTGCATCTCATCTCCTTGAATTTTTGAAACTATAATTGCATATATAGGAAGAAGTGTTGTGAGAAATTTACTTATCATAGTTTCATCTTCAATCTATCCTCCTGAAGCTTTGATTGCACAATCATTCGCTTTGATTCTATCATTGTACTTTGCAATGTTCTTACCTCCTCTCATCCTCATTTGATCAAATTGTCCTCTGAGACTTTTAGCTTTGGCTCTTCTTACATTATCATCTCCTCCATAGATGGCTTTCAACTTGATCCACATCTTATAATCAATACCATAGTCTTTGATTTCATCAAATTTGACATAGTTGAGAGTTGAAGCAATATTAATCATCATAATGTTATGTTTCTTCTTCTCTGCAATTTCTTCAACAATCATAGTTCCAGTAGGTGCCACACATTTGGAGTTAAGATATTTTAGACCTAAATCACTGATGGTTTCCAAATGTAACTTCATAAGTTCCTACCATGCATTGAAGATATCTCTATTCAACTTTGGGATCTACATTCTGTAAGAATACTAATCTTTATTGTAGGTCATTGAAACCTTCTCTACAATAATCAAAAGCTCTGATACCAATTGTTGGAAATATAAGAGGAGTAACTAAGAGAGGAGGGGTGAATCAGTTACTACAAAAATAAAACCTACATCCCTTAGATGTCAATACAAAATATAAACTCTGCTGAAACTACTATCACTCGATTAATACACAAGAACTCAGTTAATACTAATAATATGCTGTAACTCAGTAGCCATTGAAATAACAATTGTTACTTTTCAAGTACTAAAAATGTAGAAAGTAAGATATTATCTATGGTTAACCTTAATTAACTTAGTTGTGTAGACACCTAAATTTGATTACACTGCTTTGGTAATCCTATTTAGTTATTTCTAAAAGCATCATTAATTAAATTCTTATATTTAATTCTTTGCCATCCCCTAGTTGATTAATTTAATTAATCATCTATAATCCTAATTGATAAATCAAATAACCTATTATTTATCAATTAAATCCTTTTCTTCTATCTAATTCCAAAATCTCCATTTATCAAATAAATCTATTTGATAAATAAAACCCTCAAATCTAATAAGCCTCTAACTTATCCCTAAACCCTCTTTTTAGCCTAATCCACCCCATCCACCCAACTAACCAAGCTTGGCCACTAACTTACCCACCCTCATGAATGCCATCCACTTGCAAATCTCTAACATCCCTAATATAATCCTAAACCCAAGCCTAATCCCCCCCCCTAACCTTGTCACATTCCCTAAGTAAGCTTAAGACTTTCCTAAGCCAAGCAAAGTCAACAATCTTAACTCGCTCCAAAATATCCCAACCACTAAGCTTTGAATGCTCTTACAAAGGCCATAAAGACTCTTACAAGCCCATTCATTTCTCTTACAAGCCATTATGAAGGGTCTTTATGAAGATATTATCCCTTGAGCCTCCTTTGTTGACTCATCCATCCCCTTGCCTCCATCCACTCACCTTGTGACATGTGTCACTCCCTGGTATGGTGCTAAACAAGCATAATCCATGTGCTCCCCTTTGAGTGCATCCTAGCCCTCCTTAAGTTTTCATCTCTCCTTATATCTTAACCTACATCCCTCAAGCACTTAGCCTATAAATTGAATCCCCTCCCAAGCCATTTCATCACAACCTTTAAGCCAAATTTATAATGTTAGTTTGAGAACAAAAAGCCATCAACCATACCCTTATAATGCCAAATTGAGAGCTCACAAAGCTACCAACTTGCCATTACCTATCCAACATCCATTGAAGCAACTTTTGAGCACTTGAGCATACATCCCAATCTTTAGACTCATGTACCAAGCAAAGAGCTAAATCCTATTGGGAGAGTCCATTCATTTGGCTCATATTTCCAATTGGGGTTTCCTCTTTAGTCTCTCATTTATGTTATGGTATTTTAGTTTTTAAATTCTTTTGATTTCTTAATTTAGTGTTTCTAACATACTAATATAGCATATACAAGTTGCATACACATAAAATAAATAGCATGAACACAAGAGACAACAAGATTTAATGTGGAAACTAAATTTGGGAAAAATTACCAATTGAAACTAGTTACTAATTTTCACTCTTCTAAAGTGAGACCTATTAGGAACCAACCCTATTAAAGGTTACGAAACACATTTTTAGTTGTGACCTTGTTAGAGTATTTAATCACCCTATTAGGAGTGACCTTATTAGAGGTCTTTAGACACTTCAATCTAGAAATGACACCTTGTTAGAGGATTTACAAATAGTTGTTAAGTCAACTCGGTTAATATATTTAGTTTATTGCTACAATGCTTAGAGAGTAACAATGATATGACTTGATTTCTGATGCAAGTGCATTAGTGATTTTATATCTCAATTCTAGATTGAATACTTCATCTTTCCTTATTGAATGTATCTTTTTAGGTTCTTAAGAATAATCTATTTATCCTTCTAATTCACTTCCTTTAAGCATCTTCTATTTTTCCATACAATCACACAGACATTCAATCCTCAACTTGATCTTATACTTATATCATACACATTGTTAAGTCAGATTGAGTACATCTTAGAATAATTAATATTCATCTCCTTAGTCAGCTAGAACCAACAAATAAATCAATTAATCTCAAAATACCAAAACAAGAAAATGCTTCATTAGCTGACCCTACTCAGTAGACACAAGCACTGAAATGATTTTCCTACATTAACCAAGTGAACTTGGTTAACACTAGATCTTAACAAAATTTCTTAGGTAACTGAGTGAGCTCGGTAAGCACTGGTTCCATACAACTTTCCTTCATTAACTGAATGAGCTTGGTTAACACTCAACTTCTGCTAACTTCTCTTCAACACCCAAGTAAACTTGGTAGACTTTGTCTTATGAACTTGGAAAACATTAGAATGCTCTATAGAAATAGGTAACTATCTTTATTGCTTGAGTGAGCTCGACATATACTAACTGTTAAAGGTATGATAATTTTTGTAACATCAAAGATAATATACAATTAATCAATTTTTTTCCTTTGTACTTTCTTTCCTTCTTTTCATCCTTATCTTCTCTGTTAGGACATCTAACAATAATATGACCAACTTTTTTGCATAAAAAAATGATAGATAATTTTCCTTTGTATTTACCTCTTTCTCTTCTAAACCATTTTGCAATGAGGGCTTCAAGTTCATCGATCTCATCATAAAAACTATCACTTTCACTTTTCATATATTTTCCTTTCTTCTTAGTAAGAATTAGTTGTGACTTGAAAGCATATTCAATAGTAGTAGGTGTATAGTTATCAAACTTTGACATCTCAAAAGTAGTAAGTCTAGCATCTACACCTTCTAAGGTCAAATTGTTACCTGGTTTGTACCTTAGTTATTGAATTGCAAAGACTCTAATGTCATAGATAGGGAGTAGAGTTCATAATACCTTTCTTATCACTGTTTCATCTTCAATTAGTCCATTTTCTCCTCGAATAGCATTAACTTCCTCTTTAAATCTTGTGTAGTATTGTACTATGTTTGCACCTTCCATCATTCTCATATAATCAAATTTATCTCTCAAGCTTTCTACTTTGGATCTGTATCTTAGTACATTGTCATCACCTCTATATATGGTTTTTAGTCTATCCCATATGTTCTTTTTAGAAATGAAATATTTTAGGTCAAGAAAGTTGGTATAGTGTAAGGATGAGGTAATCTCCAAAATTTCTTGGTTGTAATCTATTTTATGACTTAATTCTTTAGCAGTAAAAGGAGTAGTTGTTACCTCTACATATTTGTTGCTCATAAAATTTATAGCAATATCACTGATACTAGATATGTGCAACTTCATTAGGGTCTTCCATGCATGAAAGTCTCCTTATTCATCTTGGGCACATCTCTCTTATTCATCATGATCCTTAGCTTTAAGTACCTTCAAACTTTTCTCTATAAGCACTTATCTCTAATACCAATTGTTAGAAATTTTTAGAATAACTAAGGTTGGGGGGAGGGGGGGGGGGGCTACATAAGTTACTTGAGGTCTATATGTACCACATGAGCTATTAAACATTAAACACATCAATGCTCTACTGATCCTACTTAACTTGTTGTTTCTCGACCTACACTATAAAATTGTCATAAAATTAACTTGTATTTCATAATGAAAAACATCAACACATGTAAAACATTCATAAGAGATTCAACATAGTTTGACACAAGGATTTTATGTGGAAACCCAATTTGCAAAAATCCACTAGCAACTTGTCAATCTTTTTCACTCTTTCGAAGTGAGCTTTATTAGGAGAAGGCTTTGTCAAATGTTTACAATACACATTATTAAATGCAACCTAGTTAGAAGATTTAATCACCTTGTTAGGAGTGGCCTTGTAAGAGGGCTTTGATCATTCCATTTAGAATGTCACCTAGTAAACGGATTTACATAGACTATTAAGTCTTTCAATGACTATTACATCAACCTCTGTTAAAAGGATATCAATACAAACTGTTCACAATGATAAGAGAAAAATAGTAGGTTTTTATTTGTGTGATTACAAAACACTTTTTCTAGTTCAAATCTTTGTTTAGTCCTTATGCTAGTTCACTAATAAGCCTTTCATTGTCATCTCTGATCTTGATCTTCTTGGACACCCTTCGAGCAATCAGTCTACACTTCTCATCAAAACCTAAGCCTTCTACTCAAAATTACTTATCAATAACAACATTACATCTATAATATTTTTCATTTAGCTTTGCATTCACACTCTTGTATTATTTTATTATTTTGATCAACCTTTCTTTTTATACGAACTTGTTCATATACACTAGCTAGGCTTGGCTAGGCTTGACTAGACATAATACCAAAATTTTAGTTTATTATTCCTTTTAATAGGAATTTTTTTCTTTACTAATTTCTACATTCACTATAGATCTTAGGGTTTATGATAAGCTTCAATTCAATTCAATGTATATGTACAACTTCTTGATCATCCTCAAGAAACTTGTCTAGAATCCTTTTTGTTAGGTCTTTACCTAATCACCACTTTGGATTTAATGATCTAACTCATCAATCTAATCCTCAACACATTTTACATCTCCCAAGAAATTAATTGAGTTGGCTTGATCTTAAGATTGCTCTGAATTTGATCTTTTACTATCACTTGACAATCATGAAATTATGACTCTCAATCAACATTGAAATACTTATTTGTTGTTTAATATTTTTGGCTTGGCATCAACTAAGCTTCTTATTTGATGCTAATTCTTGCTCAACACTAGATTTTCTCAACACTACTATGGCTCAGTTGACACTAGCATTACTTGACAGTCCTTAGTATTATACTTTTTTACTTGGCTTTTCTTATTTTCATTGACATAAAATTTACTTTTCTTAATTAAAGTATATGTAAATAAAGATCCATTGTAACTTCCTTTTCATAACCTCAACATTTTTTCAAGGTGCTATAATTTTGAGTAACTCTCAAATCCTCTTCATAAATAAAATAGGTATGGTATTTAAATTAGGTAGCAATATGTGTCATCCATAGATATGACATTAATCACAAACCAATAATTGTTCCAATTGCAAGTTTTGAACATGATGATATATTACATTAAATTATTGTCTTGGAATGCATGGAAGATCATGATACTATATTTGTTCTATAAATTTTTTCCCACAATTGAATATTGTTAATTACTTTACAAGATGTAAATGAAAGTAAACCAACAATGTTGAATAGTAAATAAATCCATACACAAAGAGAACTCATAGCACCATATTTTTTAAACTAGGGAAACCTTAGCAAGGGAAAACCCTAGTGGACATGGCACTCATAGAATGATCCACTAAAAAAAAGAATAATGTTAAGGATACTGACCCTATTAGGAGTCTATGAAGTACATATAGTGTCTCAATCCTTATTAGAGGACTAGGCCCTATTAAAAGCCTCAACCTTGTTATGATTTTATTCAATCCTATTATGAGTTGGTAATGCAATTGCAAATGTATGCAAGAAGAGCCCACTTTCCAAACATGTAATTATACGATATAGAGCCTTTATACAAAAAGATACAGATACAATAAACTCTTTACTGCTAAATATTGTACTTCTCATATCTTTGATCTTTTATTAGAATTCACATCACATGAGCTTCACATAAGTTCACATATTATATACATAATTTTCATTCACATCAGATACTTTTCAAGTAATGATTTCTTATGTATACCTTTCCTTTTACAAAACTTTTCACAATCAACCTGAGTGATTTCGCATGTTTGACATAAATTACAAAGTTAACTCTTTACTAACATATGGTTAACATCTAGGATGTCATCCCTAAATAATTAAGTAATCATTTCCTAACCAAAATAATTCCTTAACCTATTATTCAACTTTATAGTTCTTTGTTCACTGTCTTTACTGATAAATCAGGTATATCTAATGTCATCATCTCCGTACTATACTAGGCACTTAGACACATCATCAAGATGTTATATAGTACATGTCCTTAACCATGCATATGTGAAATGTCTTTGTAGACTTTGCAATACCAAAAACTATCTCTATACTGCTAGAGAAATTGTTTGACACTTAGATAATTTTTTGTTTTTGACTATAGAGTCTTTATCTATACATTCTATCATCTCATCCTAAGATATATGTTGCCATAAATGAAAAAACTAACACATCCTACTTAGCCATATTTCCAACAATCTCCTGCTTTGCCATTGATGGAAACATATGAGAAAACTGGGACAATTGGCCTTCAAAACTTGTACAAAATTGCAAAACTCAAAATTTTTGGATTATTATATTTATAAAAATCTTTCATTATATCTCCTAATATAATATAAAACTATTGCTACTTACATTATATCCTATACAATTCTCTTGTACTCTTCTCGTCATGCAATTATCTATTATTTTTCTCCCCCTTTGACATCAATAACAAAAGGTGTGACCAAAACTTATTTACATGTCAAAATTTTGGTTTGTTACCTCTAGACTAGGCTGATAGTCAAGAAATATATTTTGCAAATCTTACTATTTGACTCTTAGTGCTCTTCACCCATGTGTCTTTTACCCCCTCAGATATGTTGAGGAGAGCACACAACCCATAAGATGCAATCTCCACTGCATTCAAGTCTGAGTAAATGAATTTGTCAAATGATGCCTTTTTTTTATAAGCAATCCTCTAACTATTAATCAATTGTGCTAAATTTGACTAATAAATCTTCTCTCAGAAGTGAGAACCTTTTGATGATGTTTTGCTTACTGATTTCTAATTGACTTATTTCATCATAAGTCTTTCTGACCTATGTTTCAATTACTGCAATTTTAATACCAAGTTGGCCGATCTTATCTATCAATGCCTTGACTTCATCATGCTTTTTCTTCAGCTCTTCATCAACATCTTTGGTGAAATTGAAAGATACATTACACATTTGGCATACAAGGTTTTTCCTTCAAGTTCACATCTTCTCAATTCCTTAACACAAGCATCAAGAGTTTCCAAATCATCTTTGATGTTGTAACATATAGTATTAAATATATAAGCATCATGCTTTTCTTGTGCCTGAGCTTTTTCTAGCTCTAAAAAATTTGTGAATTCAACATCAAATGCTTGAATCATAGCTTTGGCTCTATTCTCTAGATTAGAATCAAGTAATTTCATTGTCAATGTTCCTTGTAACTCTTCACTTATACGCATAAGAGATTTTTGAAAACTTTTCACTTTCTTATTCTTCCTGATAATATTACTGAGGGATGGTATTGAAATTCTATTTGATAATCACCATCTAATCATGTTAGTTCTACAAGGGTTAGAGATCTATTGGGTGCACATTCCTTTTCGTCTTCCTTTTTTTTTCTTCTTTTCTCTTTTCCTCATCATCTTTCTTCTTTTAATCTTCCTTTCTTTTGATTTCTTCATCCTCTTTCCTCTTCTTCTCTTCTTCTTCCTTCCTTTTCTTCTCTTCTTCTTTCCTATTCTTCTCTAGTTCTTTTTTCTTTTCTTCCTCCTTTTTCTTTTTCTCCTTTTCCTCTAATTTATTCTTTCTTTTTTCTTCTTCTATATTTTTCTTATCTTCTTCTTGGTTTTTCTTTCTTTCTTCTTCTTTCTATTTCTTTGCATTCTCTTCTCTTTTCCTTTTATGCTTGTCTTCTTCTTTCTTCTCATATTCTTTTCTCCTTTTCCCTTTTTCTTCAATCTTTCCCTTCTTCTCCTCCTCATCTGAGTTCAAGTAATCAATAATATTGCCAATAATGTTTGGCCCAGGATCCTTAAAAGAATCTTCTACAAAGTTAATTGTACCCTTAGTAGCACCAACTTGCATGGTGTGAGTCCCAATTGAGATTTGTAAAGATAAATTTCTCATCTTACTATCCTTGGTTTTCATTATTGTTGCTGCCAGTGTACTCTTATCAACACACATAGGGATTTCTCCCCATAACTTTGTGCTTACTTTGACAATAAAATTTATGTATTTAAAAATGAATTCTTATGTCTCCTTATTTACCTCTTCATAATTTCCTGCTATTAAAAAATAGCTCTTCTTTTTTTCTTGGTAAGGGCTCAATACCCTTCATTAAATCATGTATTTCTTCATCAATATTGACTTCACAAAACTTCTTAATCATATTTTCTCTAATATTTTTTGTCCTTATTAATAAATCTTCTTTTCCTATTTAGCATTCTATTATATAGATCCTCTGGTATCATTTTCTAAATATCTTAAAAAAAATTATTCCTTAAATTCATCTTTCTACCATCTAAGTTGGTCTTCAGATTGGTCACAATGAATTTCTTAACATTCTTTTCATTTACTAGATTGCTCCCTTCATTTCTTAATCCAATAAGCCCATGGATAATGTCATTGTCAATCATGATAGGGATATCTCCTACCCAAACCATTCCTTCATGGATTCTAATCAAGATAATTTTGCTCCATTCATGGTTATCAAACTCTGTGTAGAACATCTTCTTGATAATGCTCAATTCTTCTAAATGTTGAAAACCTTTTTCAATGATAAATCATTGTTACATACCACATCCAAATCCTTGTGAATACCATTATCACCAATAGTATCAAAATTTTTGTGTATATACAACCTAATATCTTCCAAAAATAACACATTCTATAGAACTTGCAAAAATGTTGACAAATGGGTGTTTCTTGACCTGGTACCTTAGCTTTTCACTTACATCACATATAGTAGGATTTTCCATCTTTAATTGATTCAAAAGACTTTGAATACTTTTTAAAATAGTCGGTAATCATGTAATTAGGGCTTTCTTACTTTGCACCATAAATGCTTCAAGTTTACCTTTACTTCAATGTCAAATTTCTCTCAAATTCTCTTCAATTCTTCACACAATCAAATGTTACTCAAAATCTTTCTCACATCCTTTAAATCTTTTCAAATTTAACTTCACATTGAATTTGCAACTAGCCAATTCATAAAAGCTATTATCTATTATCCTTTAAACTTATTTTTAAATGATTTATAAATGATCTGTGCTTGTAACCAAAGCTTACTTACCACATACTATCCTTCCATTAACTTCACAACTTCTAACTCAATCTAAAACTTTTGTTCCATCTTTTTGATGCTCTATCTTTAATAAAAGTGTCAAATTCAAATAAGATAAATCACACACAATAGTTGATTTAAATCTCTCATTAGGTGCATCAAAATATTGTTCCTCTAAAACCACATGTGAACTTGATGGATCATTTTTATTGAAAAGTACTTCCTTGAAATTTTCAATATGCATTTTGAGTGCTTCTTTTTTTACTATTGTTAATGCTATCATTCCTTCTATCATTTATGTTATTGTTCTTTCTATATTTTGGGTTTTTATTGATGTTCCTCATATCCATTAGACAAAAAATTTCTATGTGTCCAAATTTATTGTATAACTAACATACATTTGTACTCCTTCCCTGATTAACTCCATTTTGATTGATTGGTGCTCTAAAATTTCTTGCAATGTGTCACATGGTTTTAGAGGAACAATATTTCAATGTACCTAATGAGAGATTGAAATCAACTAGTGTGTGTGATTTATATTGTTTGAATTAGAGATTTTTATTAATGATAGAGCATTAAAAATATGGAACACAAGTTAGAGATTGAGTTAGAATTTGTGAAGTTAATGGAAGGATAGTATATGGTAAGGAAGCTTTAGTTACAAGCACAGATCATTTATAAATCATATGAGGTTGGAAGAATAAAATTAAGCCTAATTAGCTCTTTCTCCTTCATTCAATCTTCTTGATGACCTCCTTCTTTCATTAATTGTAGGGCTAGTATCCCTAAGCATTCTACTAATGCCATTTTTACTATCAAATGTTAGGTTTCCTATAATCTACTTCTTTATGTACAAATCCATGAAAACTATAACAATAGAAATTAGTAATTTAGGTTTGAAAGACTTACTAGTGCAATCTCTCTTCATATGATCTACTTCAATACCTAAAAAAATCTACCTCTCAATTCATGTTTTACTTCTTTAGGTGGTTCAACTTTCTCTCTTTTTTTTTGGGTTCACTATATTTCTTAGGTTGATTTACATGCTCAACTTCTTTAGGAACTTTGTCAAAATTACTTGGCTAAATTTCACTATGATCACTCTTTTCATGTTCAGGCATTTCAACAACTAGATTTGGTTATTTTCTAGTTTCAACTTGCTTCAATGATTTTTATCTAATAAGATATCCAAGATATGTATTATAATAATGAGATCTCTAATAAAATAGTTGTTCATAATTTTTTTCACTACTAGAATATAACTTCTCTAACTTTTTCTTAGCTTGAGTTAATTATCCTTTAAAAAAAGTGTTGTACTTCTCTAATTCTACATGCTCTTTTTTGATAGAATCTAATTTAGATGTCACTTGAGTAAGATGGGATCCTAGATCAAATTCAGTTAATCTATCATCTTTCTTCAAACTTAACTTTAGTTCAACAATTTTTAACTTATTTTTAAAAATCTCATTTTCTTTCTTTAGGGTTTTTACCTCATCATATCACTAGTCTACTCTCTAGGTTCTTTTCTAGATTCGAGATAATCAATCTTATCTTTTAGTTTCCCAATGTAATCTTATTCATCTTCTTATCTTTCTTTCATATTGTCTCTTTCTTCTGTAAGAAGATCAATTTTCTCAAGGGATTCTTCAAGATTCCTATTTAACTATTTTATGTGCATAGGGATCTTACTCAACTTTTTAAGCCTCCTCTAAGTAACTGATCTCTGATACCCATTATTAGAAATAGATAATAGGTGGCAGGGTGGGGGTGAACTAGTATTATACAATTTTTTTTCCCACAATTGAATATTGTTAATTACTTTATAACATGCCTATGAAAGTAAACCAACACTTTTGAGCAATAAATAAACCCATACGCAAAGAGAAATCATGTAACACCATATTTTCTTAACTAGAGAAACCCTGGCAAAGGGAAAGTACCCACAAAATGATCCACTAAGGAAAAGAATCCTATTAAGTATATTGACCCTATTAGGAGTCTATGAAGTACATATAGTGTCTCAATCCTTGTTAGAGGATTAGGCCCTATTAAAAGCATCAACCTTGTTAGGAGTTTCTTTAATCCTATTACGAGTTGCAAATATAATTACAACTGTATGCAAGAAGAACACGTTTTCCAAACATGCAATTATACAATACAAAAATATATAGATTCAATAACCTTTTTACTAGTTACTCTTGTACTGCACATATATTTGATCTTTCATGAGAGTTTGCATCAAATATACTTTATATAAATTTTCATATTATATACATAGTTTGCATTCACATCACATACTTCGTAAGTCATTATTTTTTACTTGTACCTTTCCTTTTACAAAACTTTGACCAATTGTCCTTAATGCTTTCGCATGTTTGGCATATTACAAAGTTAACTGTAGCTAGCATAGGGTTAGCATCTAGGATTTCATCCCTAAATAATTAAGTAATCATTTTGTAACAAAATTAATTCCTTAACCTGTTATTCACCTTTTACTATTGTGTTCTATTATGCTTTTTTAACTTCTTTTACTCATAAATAAAGTATATCTGATGTTGTACTATCCATACTATACTACACACTTAGCCACATCATTAGGATATTATGTAGTACCTATTCTTATCTATGCACATTCGAAGTATCTCTATAGAATTCATAATACAAAAAATTCTCTATGTACTATTGAAGAAATTGTCTAACACTTAGACAATTTTCTATCTCTAGCTATAGAGTCTTCATTTGTATATTCTATCATCTCATTCTGAGATATATATTGCTATAAATGAAAACATTAAGTCATCCTACTTAGCCATATTACCAACATTAGTAAGACAAGTTCCAAGGTTGAGTAGGAATTTAATTTTAGTAGGGAAAATAGGTGATGAGGGTTACACAATTACTTTTAATGAAAAAAATGGAAGGTTTCAAAAATTTCCTTAGTAGTAGAAAAATATGTGAAAGTAGGAACCTTATATCTTTGTATAGGTCATATTGTTCCTCCTACTTTAATTATTTTAGAGAAAATTGAATGTTCAGGAACAATTGATGTAGTTGAGAAGGGAGAACAAATAATTATTGTGAATGCTTAAATAACACTATGGTAGAACAAACTTGGATGCACGAGTGAGAAAGGTATGTAATTACTTCATTTAACAAATATTTTTCTAGGTTTAAAATGTGTCAATATGGATTTTTGCAAAAGTTTTATGTATGGAAGACAAAAATGAGATAGTTTTATGAAGAGCATGAAGGAAAAGAAAAATGAGAAATTAGAGCTTGTACATACAGATGTATGGGGACTATCTCAAGTATATTCTCTTGGTGGCCCTCATTATTATGTTACTTTCATTGATAATACAATTAGAAAAGTATAGGTTTATTTCCTAGGACCCCTAGAAATAAAAATTATCATGTGAATGGTTTCAAAATGTATGTCACTAGGGGTCTTATCACCCTAAGGAACAAATATTGTCATGTGAATGGTCAAAACATGTCATAGGGTTACCTATGACCCCTTATGAACCATTCAAACACAACATGTGTGTCCCTAAGGGTCCTAAGAACCCAATGAACACATGTTGTCATGTGACTAGTTGAAAGGGGTCATATGGTAACCTATGACCCCTTAGGAACCATTGCAACACAACATGTATGTCCCTAGGGGTTGCAAGACAATTAGAAACACATTTTATCATGTGAATGGTCAAAAGGAGTCACAAGGTAATGTACAACCCTTTATGACTCATTTGAACACAATATATATGTCGCTAGAGTTCATAAGATCCCTGGGAACAAATGTTTTCATGTGAATGGTTGAAAGGGGTCATAAAATAACCTATGACCCCTTTCCATTCATTAGAGAAGAACATGTATGTCCTTATGGGTCCAAGGATCCCTAGGAACACATGTTTTTGTGTGATTAGTCGAAAAGGGTCATAGGGTATCCTACAACCCCTTTGACCATTTGAAACATAACATGCATGTCCCTAGCAATCCTATGACCCTTAGGAGCACATGTTGTCATGTGAATAGATAAAAGGTGTCATAAGGTATCCTAAAATCCCTAATGACCAATTGGAACACATGATGTATGTTTGCAGGGGTCCTAAAATACATGTTTTCATGTGAATGGTTGAAAGAGTTAACAAGATAACCTACAACCCCTTTTGACCCTTCGAAACACATGTAATCCCAAGGGAACCTTGGACCCCTAGGAACATATGTTATTATGTTAATAGTCAAAAGGGGTCATAGGGTAACCTATGACACGTTATGACCCATTCCAACACAACATGCATGTTCCTAGGGGTCTTACAACCCCTATGAACACATGTCATGTGATTGAGTAAAAAGGGTCATAATATAACCTACGACCCCTTATGACCCATTGTAACACAACATGCATGTCCTTAGGGCTGTGAGGATCCTTGGGAATACATGTTATCATGTGAATGGTAAAAAAGGATCATAGAGTAACCTATGACCCCTTACAACCCATTAGAATGCAAACTATGACCTCAAGAGTCTTAGGACCCTTTCGACCACATATCATGTGAATGGTCAAAAGTGATAAAAGGGAAAACTATAACCCCTTAAGACCCATTTGAATACAACACACATGTTCTTAGGGGTCTTAAGACCCCAAGGAACACATCTTGTCATGTGAATTATCACAATGAGTCATATGATAACCTGCAACTCCTTACAACCAATCGGAATAGATGTGTGTCCTTAGGAATGTGGCTGATAGGAACACATGATGTCATGTGAATAGTCAAAAGGGGTCATAGGGTAGCCTATAACCCATTATGACCCATTCTTGAAACATAACATGTATGCCCATTGGGGTCTTGGGAAACCTATGAACACATGCAGTCATGTGAATGCTCGAAATGGTTCATATGGTAACCTGCAATACCTTAGGGCCATTCAAAGACTACATGCATGTCCCTAGCAGACCAAAGACACCTAGTAACACATGTTGTCATGTGAATAGTTTAAAAGGAGCACAAGGTAACCTACGATTCCTTACAACCCATTAGAACACAACATGTATTGCTAAGAACATGTTGTTATGTGAATGGACACAAGGCATCACAGGGAACCTACAACAATTGATGGCCTATTTAGAAACTACATGCTTGTCCCTAAGACTGCTAAAAATACTTTTTGTTATATGATTGGTCAAAAGGGGTCATAGGCTAACCTACAAACCCTTATAACCCACTAGAACACAACATCTATGTTCCTATGGGTCTTAGGACCCTTAGGTGCACATATTTTAACTTCAATGGTCAAAAAGGGTCACAGAGTAACCTACAACCCCTTTTGACCCATTCAAACACAACATGAATGTCCCTAGGGGTCCTACAACATCTAGGAACACATGTTGTCATGTGATTGGTCAAAAGGTGTCATAAGATAACATATGACCCCTTACAACCCATTGGCAACACATATGTCCTTAGGTGTCTTAGGGACCCTAGGAACATATCTTGTCATATGATTAGTTGAAAGGGGTTATAGGCTAACTTAGGACCCCTTACAATCCATTATAACCCAACATGTATGCCCATATGTGTCTTAGGATTCCTAAGAAGACATGTTTTCATTTAAATGGTTGAAATGGGTCATAGGTTAACTTATGACCTCTTATGACCCAATCAAACACAACTAGCATGTCCCTAGGGTTCTTAGGACCCATAGGAACAAATGTTGTTGTGTAATTAGCCAAAATGGGTCATAGGATAACCTAAAAATTCTTACGACCCTTTTGAACATAATATATATGTCCCTAGGGGTGTTAAGACCCCTACGGAAGACATGATTTTTTATGAATGGTTGAAAGGGGTCATAGGGTAACCTATGTTCCATTATGAAACATTTGAACAAAACATATATGTCCCTACGAGTCCAAGCATTAATAGGAACACATACTATTATGTGATTGGTCGAAAAGGATCATTGGGTATACTATGATTCCTTATGACCCATTCAAACATAACTTGTATGTCCCTAGGTATCCTTGGGACCCTAGGAACACATGTTTTCATGTGATTGGTCAAAAGGGGTCAAAAGATTACCTTCAATCCCTCTTAACACATTCAAACACAACATCACATGTTGTTAAGTTTTTGGGTGAATATTACCAATATATAATATAAAATTGTTATATATGTAGACACCTAAAAACCTTTAGAAAATAAAATATTTTTATTTTCTGAAAAATTTCTGATGACATCATCATTAATTAATTAATTTTTATGCGATTAAATCCTTTTATCTTAATTAAAAATATTTAATTAAGAAATCCCTCCCAAAAATGTTTAAATCTTATTTAAACATTATTTCCTTATTTATTAATTATTTAATTAATAAATTGACCAAAAAACCCAAAATAAATAAAAAATTTATTTTTTGCCCAAAACTTGACCAATTTTCTTAAGACCACTAACCTCTTCCAAAATCTTCTAATCCTTCTTTAATTTTAATTAAAGGCTAATCCCATCATTTCCTACCCCTAATCCCAACTCAAAATATTTAATTAAGATTAAATATTAATCCTCATGTTTATTAAAAAAGTTTTAATAAATATCTCCTCAACCCAAACCCTTGAAATAAATAAAACTTTATTTATTTCCTAAAAATCTAATTTATCCTCATCCTAAGAAGTTCTAGACTCTTCTAGAAAGTCTTCATCCTCATCCTAGAAAATTCTAGACTATTCTAGAAAGTCTTTATCCTCATCCAAAGTCTAGACTCTTCTAGAAGATGTCTTTAAACCTAATCCTAATCCCCTACTAACCTTGTCACATTCCCTAAACATGGGTTAAAACTTACCAACCCAAGCCAAAGTTAACAAATATCTCCTCCTTCACCCACCCTCATTAAATGCCATCCACTTGCCTATCCCTAATCTAATCCTAAACCATCCTAATCCATCCTCTAATCATTTGCACAATCCTAAGCAAGCTTAAAACCCTCCTAATCAAGACCAAGTCGAAATTGCTCTCATCTCCCTCAAAATATCTCAACCATAAAACTTTATGAAGCCCACTAGGCCATAAATGACTCTTCCAAGCCCTTTTATTGCTCTTACAAGCCATTATGAGGGTCTTTATGAAGATTTTATCCTTTGAGCCTCCTTTGTTGACTCATCCTTCTCCTTTCCTCCATCCTCTCACCATGTGACATGTGTCACTCCTTGATTGGCTGTAAGGAAGCACAATCCATGTGCTCTCCTCTCATGCAATCTGAGCCCTCCATGAGCTTTTTCCCATCCTTGCATCTTAGCCCTCAATCCCTCAAGCCTCTTGCCTATAAATTGGATCATTCCCCTTTGAAAAATAACACAATCCATGAAGTAAAGTCATAATGCCATTTTAAGAAGCCATTTTACATCAAAACCATACACTCATACCCAAATTCCAACTCCATTTGAAGCCCTTTTTGAAGCATAAGCTTGAGCATACATCCTATCTATTTAGACAAAGCTACTCAAAAAGAGAGCTTCTCATTGAAGAGAGCCCATTAATGGCTCATATTCTCAATTGAGAGCTCATCTTAGTCTATCTTGAAGTTTATGAATTTTGTTTAGTTTGTAGAAGCTTTATTTAAATTTGGTTTCTATTAGCATACTAACATTGCTCATATACAATATATATTAGTAATATATAAGAAATATATAATTATAATGTATAGAATACTATCAAATAAATAATAATATATTAATACATATACTTATAATATATAATAAATTCTAATATGTGTTACAATACACTAATACTAAATACTAATACATTATATTGAATAGTAATATATACTATAATATATAATTATAATAGTGATTTATAATATATAAAGTAATATATAATATGTAATACTAAAATTTCTCTCCTTGCTCCTCTTTGTCGCTAATGTAATTGTATGTAAGCCACTTGTACTACACTATGTATAAAAGATCCTTCCATTTTCTTATACATTTCTTCCTTATGTATTGAAAGAGATCACTATAGAGATATAGACTAGAAGGGAACATCAAGAGATAAAATATATATTCACTCTTGAACTGTAAATGAATGAATGAATGTAAAATTGGGTGAGGGCATAAGTTATAACACAATTAGACTCTATTGTATAGTTATCGATATTAACCAAGTAATTTAGACTCTACCAAGTTCTACAGTTGCTATTGAGTATCAGGAACAATATTTAGTTTGTTCTGAGTAGTTTCTACCAAGTTGGCGATTATCAATTTAAACAGAGTTTCATAGTGTTTACCAAGTCACCCAGTGCAAATCAAGTTCTATAGTGGCTACTGAGTTCATAGATTCAACAATGTGAATCCAGTGTTGACTGAGCCATACAATGTCAACCAAGTGATTTAGTTTATACCAATCTCATAGTAATAGCATTGAGCAAGCTATGGAGTGTGAATCAAGTGATTTAGTCTATATGCCGAGTTCCATAGCATTCACCAAGTCACCAGTGCAGATTGAGTTTAGACTACTTGGAATTCATTAGTATGGACCAAGCTTATATGTCTATCAAATGCATGATGATGCAAGCACTGACAATAGATGTTGAGTATTAGAACCTCACTATGTTAGTCTTCAGGACCTAAGTTCCTATAGTTGGGCTAACTTTGTGTATTTTGGTGAAACTTGTAGTGTCGCTGACTTTGTTGATTTATAAATTGGATTGGTATATATGTAATGTATTTTATCACATCCAAAATAAAATATATGACATGAGTGTGATGTGAATTTAATAAGAATAAAAGTGTGAAGTAAAAGGGCTACAACAGTATAAGGAGAAACAAAGATTTATCAATCACAACAAGGTGATCATTACTCTCAAAGAAATCTCATTCAGCAAATCAAATTGTAGATTAGAGATTAGCCACTAATTCATCCTAATAGGTGGAATAGTAAATTCTTTCACAAGCTAGACTTAACAGCCTTTTATAAATGTCTTTACCAAGTGCACACTTCACTATATGTTTGTAAATCCTTTTGCAAGGTGGACCTAGCAGTCCTTATTTCTCCTAATAGGGTAGACATCAAAATTGATCATTATAAGCCTCAAATAGGCAACCTTATATTGTATTACTAAAGCTTGTGGGTATCATCCCCACCCTATTTTTACTTTTTATTTGGAAGGTTTCTGGGTCACCATATTGTGTGTCAAAGTGTTATGAATATTTTAATTCTTTTGGTTTATAATGCATTCAATTAAATCATAATACACATGAATTGGTGAAAATTAAGTTTTATAAGTTACTGATTCACCCGTCCTCTCAGTAATTAACCTATCATTTATTGCCAATAGTAAATATAGTCCACACATAGATAAACTAAATAAATATATGAATTCCATGGGAATGGACATGTTGTACGGTTTGGCTAGGGGGTTGCATTTGTGCTAAGGATTAGTGTTGATTCCAAAAAGATTGATGCCACAAAAAAATGTTTTTCCCAAATATGACAAGGGTTACAATTTTCTTATAGAATAATTGATGGTGTTTTTCCATATATATATATTTTGGTCTCAAGCAATCTAATTTTGAAATAAAATTAGGATTTAGTCTAGGCAATTTCATTTTCAAATCACATAAATCATGTTTCAAAGAATTTCATTTTCAATTTACATAAACTAGGTTTCAAGAAATCTCATTTTAAAATATAATATAAACTTTAATAAGTATGTGTTCTTACTAAGTTAATGTTGATGATATGTTGTCTTGCAATATTGAGTCACTAATATGGGAATTTTCCACTCAAAACTCACACTAGAAGTCTGCCTTTTACATATGGTCAACCTTGAAAATGATTTGATGTTTGTCTATTTTTTTTTTTCTCAAATATGATATTCTCAAAATAGGTAGTTATAATTATGACAATGTCAAGGGGCAATTGAAAAAGAAAAAAAAAACAATTTCACAAAATAAGCCCCCTTCATTGGAAATTGTCATAGAAAAATAGGACTAAATGTTGTAATGCTTGCATCCAAGACATCTCTTAGAATGTCTCTAGTTTTCATATTGTCCATCTATTCTATCATCGAATAGCCTATAAATTGAACTCTCTACCATTTTAAATTCATATTTCTTCATATGTAAAGTTATAATGCTAGTTTGAGAGCCTAGAATTCACTAATCTATTTTCTAGTGTGGAGGTTGACTAGTCCCCAAGTGGGAGATTGTTAATTTGTGGTGACTAATAAGGAAAGTACTGTACATACTTCATAAGTTCTTTGGGGTTCGGGGCATTGCCCTAATTTTTTTTTAGCCGTGGTCAACGTTGTGGCCAACATGTTGTAACCCTAAAGCAGCATAAAATTACTTGTATAAAAGGAATTAGGGTTAGGTATTTTCATTAAGTTGTGATGCAAAATTGCTTCTTGTGGTGGTATTGAGCTATAAGGGATTACAGATTGTAATTGGGTTGTAATCACTGGATTGTAATAATATTAAACTTGTTATTTGGTGGATGTAGCCTAGGGATTGAGTGAACCACGTTAAATCTTGGTGTCTTGTGTTCTTTTCTGTGTGATCTATTATTTTTTGATATTGGTTATATTTGCATGTAATTGTTGTTTCTGTTTGTGGTTTATTCCTAACAAGTGGTATCAAAGCCTAGTTGTTTTTCAATTATCCTCTACAGGAAAGTCTCATAGTTGAGTGGGAGTCTCATGGTTGAGTGGGAGTGATGGTAGATGAGTGTAAGCTGAGGGTTGATAGGTTTAATGGGTAGAATTTTCAGTTATGGAAGATGCAAATGGAAGACTATTTTTATCAGAAGGATTTATGGAAGCCATTAGAAGGCAAAGCCAAGAATTAGGGATCTATGTCAAATGATGAATGAGATCTTTTGGATAGAAAGAAACTTGGAGCATTTGATTATGCTTGGCACCATTGGTGGAATTTAATATTACAAAAGTGAAGACAACAGAAGAGTTGATGAAAACCCTAGTGACACTGTATCAAAAGCCCCAGGCTTCAAACAAGGTATTTCTCATGAAGTATTTATTTAATATGAAAATGGATGAAGGTGGATCTATTGCAAATCATTTAAATGAGTTTAATACTATTACTAGTTAGTTATCTTCTGTGGGTATCAATTTTGAAGAAGAAATTAGGCTCTCTTGATTTTGTGTTCTTTGCCTAAAAGCTAGAATGGCTTGGTAATGGCTATGAGTAATTCTATTCCTAGATCTAGTACCCTAAAATATGATGATGTGATAAATGTTATTTTTAGTGAGGAAACTTGTAGGAAATCCTCAGGTGGATCTACATCAAGAATTTATTTGAATGTACAAAGTAGGGGCAGAATGATTGAGAGAGGAAGTAATTCTGAAAATCATGAGAAATCAAGAGGAAAGTCAAAGGGGAGAAGGTCTCAATCAAGAGGACCAAATGACTACTGGTACTATGGGAAACTAGGTCATAAAAAGAAAGATTGCTGGAATCGAAAGAAAAATGAAGGAGATAAACTAGATGGAGACAAGGAGGCAAATGTGGTAAGTAACAAATCTGAAGAGGATGCTTTGCTTCTATCTTCAGAAAGTGTTGATGATTCATGGGTTTGAGATTCTGGTGCTTCATTTCATGTTACACCTCATAGTGGTTATTTCATTGATTATGTTGAAGGGGATTTTGGGCTTGTTTATTTGGGGGATAATGAACCTTATCTGATTGTTGGAAAGGGAAAAATTAAGATTAAATTGTAGAATGGGAATCATTGGCTACTACATGAGGTAAGACATGTTCCAAGGCTGAGTAGGAATTTAATTTTAGTAGGGAAACTCAGTGATGAGGGTTGTGTAGTTACTTTTAATGATAAAAATTGGAAGGTTTCAAAAGGTTCCCTTGCAGTAGCAAAAGGTGTGAAAGTAGGCACCTTATATCTTTGTACAAGTCATATTGGACCTTCTACTTTAATTGTTTTAGAGAAAAATGAATGCTTAGGAACAATTGTTGCAGTTGAGTAGGGAAAACAAATAGCTACTGTAGATTCTGATGTAGCGTTGTGGCACAATAGCATTGGGCAAATGAGTGAGAAAGGTATGAAAGTACTTTATTCAAAGAAAGTTTTACTAGGTCTGAAATGTGTTGATATGGATTTCTATGAAAGTTGTGTGTATGGAAAACAAAAGAGAGTGAGTTTTGTAAAGACTGGGAAGGGAAAAAAAGGAGAAATTAGAGCTTGTGCATTAAATTGTATGGGGATCAACTCAGGTATCTTCCCTTGGTGGCTCTCATTATTAGGTTACATTTATTGATGACATAACTAGAAAAGTATGGGCTTATTTCCTTACACAAAAATCTGATATATTTCAAACTTTTAAGAAATAGAAATGCTTGGTTGAAAATGAGACTAGTAAGAAATTAAAATGTCTTCGATCTGATAATGGTGGTGAGTATTGTAGTCATGAATTTGAAGATTATTTCTCCACTAATGGTATTCATAGATAGAAAACTATTCCAAGGACTCCACAAGAAAATGGAGTGGTTGAATGCATGAGCAAGACTATTATGGAGCATCCAAGGAGCATGAAGTTGCATGTTGGGTTGCCCTTACACATGTTGATGGAGGCTATAAATACTACTATATATTTGATCAATAGAGGTCCCTCTACTCCTTTGAGCTGTGGTATTCTAGAGGAAGCATGGACTGGTAAGAAGGTGAGTTATTCTTTTCTCAAAACCTTCGACTATGAAGCATTTGCTCACATAGATTCTAAATGTAGTGCCTGCCCTCGTTTACATTTTTCTAGATACACTGTTGCTACCATTGTCGAGCTTTGTTAGGCTAGTTTTATGTTGGTGGTTAGTAGCATTGTTTTGAGACTATCAGATATTGTGCTATGGATTCAGTTATATATGATGAGATTACTTAGACTCTACATTTCATGTATGCATGATGATTATTACATTATTCTTAGTTATTGATGATTATTAGTTAGATGGTTTATTATTACATGTGTTTTCTTATGGATACTTACCCCGTACTTGCACGTGTATGGTGTGTGTGTTTGTTCTCTTTAGGTATGGCATTTTTGATGTGGTTAAGGAAGGGAGTCGTAGTCACCTGCTAGTCGGGATCTACACGATGCACCACTTTCTACCATTGCTTGTTTAACTTAACATATATACATATTGTATGTACATGCATAGATTTTATGCAGGTTGTAGGTATTGGGTATTGACTTGCCTGAATTGACAAGATGAGCGTACCCTATCGCACTATCTCAATGGTAAGAGGGGAGATAAATTCTCAAGTCCAAATCTTAAACACTTGAACCATTTTTCCTAGAGAGGTAGGACAAGTATCTAAGAAGTTTACCTACCGAATGCGTTGGATGACGTAATTTGTGATTTAACTCCTTAGACTAATTTTGTATGGATTTTTCTATGATGGGTTTTCATATTTTATTTTGGAAGTCTATGGTGAATTTTCTATTAATTAAATCTTAAATTAAAAAAATTTAATTAATAATTTAATTATCATGGAAAAAATATAATGTTATGATATTATGATATTTTGATTTTAATTAATTAAATGGAAATTAATTGAGTAAAAGAAATAAATAAAAGAAAATTAAATTAATAATAATAATAATAAAATAATAAATAAATAATAATAATAAACGAATTAAAATAAAAGTTATAATTCTATCTAGGGGTAAGTGCACCTCTTGATTGCACGTATGTCTACAATGTAGGAGTTAGCTCACAAATTAAGCACATGGTGTCTACAACCTTGTGACTCATCCAGAAGGTTGGAATAGGCTCGTGCTTAGTTGTCAATGCTTATCTCATCTTCTAGTTGTTTCTTGAGACATTCTAGGTGCTTTCTGAGAGTTTTTTATATTCAGGCACTCTTAGGAGCTTGGGGAGCATTTTTGGGTGGATCTGCAAACATTAGAGAAGGAAGGAGTTTGCTCTACAGATTCTGAAGAGAAGTGAATTACCATTAGTGTCCAAGTAGACACTTTTGATTTTGTATATGTTATTTTCACTTCTTGCACTTCCTGTCTTCTTCATGTTTTTTGAATACTTTCTGAGGATTCCATGCGTGAATGTTCTAGTTATATGCAATCTTGTCATGGATATTTAAATTTTTGTATGAGAAAACCACATTATGCGTAGATCTGAGGAATTTATTGGATTGAGGTTTAAATACTTATGGACGAATCTTATTAGAGGGAATAAATGGATAAATCCAAAAGGGATATGTTGCATACCTCTGAATTGGTCTTGATCTCGATATATAAATGTATTAGGAAACTTGTAGATATATTTATAGGCTGAGATCTTTACAAATAATTATTTAAAGAAAAGATGTGGAAAATGTTATAACAAAGGATCGGGGTCCCTACAAATAAAATTGTTTAAAAAAAAAAACTTATATGCGAAAACGTTTTGAGGAAACATTTTATTTTCTTTAAAAAATATATATAGATTTAAAATTTCAAAAAATATTATTGAAAAATGTTTATTAAAAGAAAAATTTAATTAAAATTTAAATCACTGTGGGAGGGACGAAACCCATGCCCTACGCGGTTTGCAAGTCGTAGAGTACCTGTCGTCATAGGTATTGTGATGATAGGGGTACTTTGTATCCACTGTCACCACAGGCCTTGTGATAGCAGGGTACTATGTACCTGTAGCAGTGGAGTTTTATGTGTTCTTGTTTTAATAAAAAGAAAAAGTTTATGTTATATATGAAATCAATTTTTAATATATTGATTATCATAATTAATATTATTAGATATTATTAAGTTTTAAATATTAAATATTAAATATTATTATTATTAATAATTAATAATCATTTTTATTAATTAATATATGTATTTATTAATTAACATTAATACATGTTTTAATGTTAATTAATATAATTATTGATAATGTTCTATTAGTATTGATAAATATGAATTATTAAATTATCAATAATTCATTAACTATTATTAAAGAAAAGGAGATATTAATAAAGTTAGTTAGTTATTAATTAATTTAATTAATAGTAGAATTAATTAAATTTAGTTGATGATTAAGTTATGCAATGGAGTTTCTTTTGATATGACTATCGACAATTTTGATTTTAAAGGAATTGCAAATTATTTATCTAAAAGTTGATAAGACTTATTCTAATAATTTGAATAAATGGAGACGCTCTTGAAATTAAGGGAGTTTCATTTAATTATTTGTAACATTGATTTTGGCAAAATAATGCAATGATTTTATTAAAAGTCTATGGGAATTAGTTTAATGACTTAAATAAGTAAATAACTATCTTTTGACTATTTTAGAAAATTGTTTTAAAGAGTAGTAGAGGAAAAATTTGACCTATCAAAAAAAAAACATGGGTTAGGAAAATGTACAAAATTTTCTTTCACTCAATATCTTAATACGAAAACTGGGAACCCCATATTTCATTCAACTATGTGATTTTAACAAACCAAAACATGTGCTTGCATCTTGTGTTTTCTCTATGCTGTCTATTTTAGGTTTTTAGGTTGACTAGGTTGTTGACTAGTTATAGGACGTCTACCAAAGGCTCGAGGGTTATGATTTGTGATGTCATGATGATGTCTTTTGATCTTGATCTTTTTAAACCCAAACATGGTTATGAAATGGCATGCTCTATGGTGTGTGTGTTACTGATTGATATTGTTTCCAGTCTTCTTGTGTAAGCTGTGACTTATGTAACCATTTATGAGTTATCAATCAAATGTGTTTGGATTACTTTCTAGTCACCTTGATGGGACTTAAGTGTTTATCTAATCTTGATGATGTCATGTTGTGACATGTTTTGACCCAACCATTTTGCAGTCTTCAATTAGTATTATTTGTTTGATATGCCTTTTTGGTTGCTTGTTGAGAACCAATGGATATTGTGATTGTCATTAATACCTTTAGTTGCCAATAGAGAACTATTGTGGTCATGATTATCAATGGATGCTTTCCAGTTGCTCATGGAGATTTGATCCTATTATGGATTATCTTTTGGTATTTTTCTAGTCACTTGTATAGGACTAAGGTGATTTTGCGATTTATGATTCCATGAGCTTAGGGTAGGTTATCTACTCATAGTGTCGAGAAGTGGCTTACAATGGTGGCCGAGGTCCTAAGTGGCTACCAGGGTAACTCATTGTAAGTTGTTTAATAAGTGAAAACATTACACCTAATACTGACTTAAATGAACCTAATAAGATAATTGTTTGTTCTCACCCATGCCTCAAGTGCTAGTACAAACTAGGATGGGAGTAGAGAGAATACTTGGTTACGACCTTGCATTTCATAGTATGCCTCATCAGTATGAGAGGATACTAGTGGCCGCATAGGGATCACTAGGGGGCCGGGGTCTATTGAGAGACTACCAGGATAACTCTAGCATGATCCATGTGATGACACTATCTCGCTTACATAGTAGGTTTCCTACATGTCTTTGTGTGCCTTTGGGATTAGATGTCAGTTTGTGTTGGAACCTTTGAATTAGTATACTTTTAGAATTCATGGACTTAGAGAGTACTTATGATATGTGTTTGATAGCCTGTTTGGGACTTGAGAGTATCTCCTTAGTGCCATGGGAGTGGACCATTTAGGTTCCACATGGTCGGGTGGTAGTTCTTTTTCCACTCTTACCATTTGAGATCCATCTGAGACACTGTGGCTAATGCATTGTTTGTTGGCATCTATCTTCATTCTATTTTTGGATTATGATGGTGGACACGTATCCTTATTTTGATGATTAGAATATGATAGATAATGTTGTTTACTTGTCTTATGCCTTATTTTGCATGATTTGATTTCTTATGTATATGTTGTAGCATGTTAAGATTTCTTTCTGCATATGATGTAGTATGTTGTTAGGAGTGACATTCCTACTATGATAATATTGATGATCTCTTTGATGACTTGGGATGTTACACGTGTAGGGATGGCTAGGGCCCATAATGGTCTAATAATGCTATTTACAGTTGGGAGGTACCATGCACTTAGTTAGTTATGTTTGTGATGTATGGTCATACTTTACGATGTATGTTTATATCTTCTATGATGATGTATCATGTATGGTATTTGGTTTCATTTACTTTTTTGCACTTGCGTCATGGATTAGAATAGGATGATGTACTTTATTTCATATATGTATATTCTTTTATATCTTTCATACCCTGTGACATGAACAGTGGATGATTGAGCATTTTGAAATGTAATTTACTAAGGGACATTTGGAACAAAGTATATTGTTTTAAGAATGTTAGATTTTTCATTTTTGTTTCATGTGGATGTGGTGTTAGATGGAATTAATATTAGTTAATTTAATGGTGATTCAATATTAAGGGAGCTTTAAGGAATGCAACCTATTATGTATGTTTATGTATACTTTCAGTTGAATGTTGTTATTGCTTTTGATACTATGTGTATGTTGTGAATGGTTTAACTTTCATGTTTCAAAAAAAAAAAAATGCTACCAAACTTAGTGAAATTTTAGGTTAATTCTTTTGGATCCCTTGGCAGGGCATTACACTAAAAGTAGAACCAAGTTGGAAGCTAAGTCAAAGAAATGTGTATTTGTTGGATATGGCATTAATGAATTTGGTTATAGGCTTTGGGATTTTTAAAATCATAAAATTTTAAGAAGTAGGGATGTCATATTCAATGAGAAAGTGTTATACAAAGATCTGTTGTAGCAATATGAGAAGAAAGAAGATGATTATGTAGTGCTGGATGATACTCCAAAAGCTAATGTTCCAACCATTCCTCATGATGTGCAAAAACCATAGCAATAAATACCACACCCACCAGTGAATGTTAAAAAAACAACAAGGAAAATTAGACCTCTAGAAAGATTCTCTCCCTCTTTGATTTCTATTTTACTTAGTGATGGTGGTGAACCTGAATGTTATGATGAAGTTGTGCAGGTGGATACTAAGATTCACTGGGAGTCTGCACTGAAAGAAAAAATGAACTCTTTGCTGAAAAATAATAATTGGGATTTATGCAAATTGCCTATATGAAAAAAATCTTTACAAAATAGGTGGGTTTACAGGTTGAAAGAAGAGGAAGGAGGTAAGAAAATATTTAAAGCCAGGTTCATTATAAAATGATTTGCACAGAAAAGGTATTGATTTTGATGAGATATTTTCTCCTGTTGTTAAGATGACTTCTATTTGTATTATTTTAAGTCTTGTGGCTACCAACGATTTGCATTTATATTAGCTTGATGTTAAAACAACCTTTCTTCATGGTGATTTGGATGAAGAGATATATATGGCTTAGTCACAGGCATTTGCGGTCAAGGGTAAGGAGAACTTAGTGTGCAAATTAAAGAAAAGTTTATATGGCTTGAAGAAAGCACCTTGGTAATGGTATCTAAAATTTGACAATTTTATGCATGAGAATGGATATAATAAGTTTAATTTAGATCATTATGTTTATTTTAAGTGGCTGGATGATGATAGCTACATTATTTTATGTTTATATGTTGATGATATTCTTGTCGCTGGGTCTAACATGGATCACATTAAGGGGCTAAAATGCCAGTTAGCACATGCATTTTCTATGAAGGATTTGGGAGCAAAAAAAAAAAGCCTTGGTATGAAGATTTGTAGAGATAGGAAGAACAAGAAATTGACACTATCTTAGGCTAATTATGTTAAGAAGGTGTTGCAACATTTCTCTATGGAGAATGCTAAAGCTATTAGCACACCTTTACTTGGTAATTTGAAGTTGACTAAGAAGATGTATCCTAAGACACAAGAAGAGGAGGATAAGATGTCCAAGGTACTCTATGCTTCAGCTATAAGAAGCTTGATGTATGCTATGTTATGCACTAGGCTAGATATTGCACATGTAGTGGGAGTCATTAGCGAGTATACGAGTCATCTAGGAATTGAGCATTGGAATGCAGTCAAATGGATTCTTAGATATTAGAGAGGAACATCCAATAAGTGTTTACACTTTGGGGGCTCTACTACTAATTTACAAGGCTATGTTGACTCAGATTTGGCAAGGGATATTAATACTAGGAAAAGTACTACATGTTATATCTTTACTGTTGGTGGGGCAGCCATGAGCTTGGTTTCTAGGTTATAGAAGGTTAATGCTTTATCCACTATAGAGGTAGAGTATGCTACTGCTACTAAGGTAGCCAAGGAGATGATATGGCTTTAGTTCCTATTGGAAGAATTGGGACACCCTTAGAAGGATAATTATTTGTTTACAGATAGTCAGAGTGCTATTCATCTTCTGAAGAATTCAGCTCTGCATTCAAAAACCAAACACATATAGTTGTGGTGCCATTGCATTTGGTTAGTTTTGGAGGATGGACAGTCAAATTTGGACAAGATACATATAGATGACAATCTAGCAGATATGTTTACAAATTTAGTGACAAGGGAGAAGCTGACCTCCTCTTCAGCTTTGGTTGGACTTCTAGATTGAACCTGAATAAAAGAACAATAGAGTCTACGGTGGTTTGATCCAGTGGGAGCCCCATGTGGTAGTGGTATTGCTACAAGATTAGTCTCCAAGTGGGAGATTGTTGTCTAGTGTGGAGTCTAATCAATCCCAAAGTGGGAGATTGTTAGTTTTTGGTGACTGATCAAGAAAGTACTATATATACTTCATAAATTGTTATTTCTATATGTGGTTTATTCCTAACATAATCTACCATCATAATGATAGATTTTCTCCAAATCATCACTTACATCCATTGTTGAATCCACTTTGTCAATCTTTGAATATTGAAGAAATAACAATAGTGAAAACACACCTTATCCTTGGACATGTCTACACATCAAAGAAGTATTTTGGGAGTTCATATATGGTTTGTACTATATATTTGGTTATTTCTGTTTGTGTTTCCATAGATGTATGTTTTTCTTTGTTTGTTGAATGTTCAACATAGCTTACTATTCTTAGACTTACATTTCACATACTATAGTAAATACTAGATTTTGTTATTAATGGAAACATTATGCATAGTTAAGTTTTCTCATCATGAAGATTTTTTTTGATACGATAAAGTGAGACAATTTCCTAAGTAATAACAAAGGAAAACATGGTACAATCATATTGCTTCCAAAAATGAGATTCACTAGAAGTAGAAACATGGATATAATTTTGGGATATCACAAGATGATGAGTCTAATTGATTTATCTATTCTTATTTATGTTATAATGGTAGTCGGGACATATTTTGGATGAATAATCATAATATAGTTTGTTATCATAGAGGTAGAGCATACGAGAGAAAAATATTTTTTTGGATAAGTTATTAAATTAACTTATCAATTCAAGGACTTAGTAATGTAGGGGAAGCATTGTAGATGATGTCCATTACTTAGAAAATTTTAATTATATGTTTTGGTTATTGGTTACTTGGCAACTTAGGGAAAGTAAACAAAGTTAAGAAAAAAGGGTATAAAGGACAGATATTTTGATTAGCAAAGATGCAAATTGTAATACTAAGCTACTATTATCATGTTTGGGAAGACATTTCAACACTTATATTTTGCATTCATGACCTTGTTTGTCATTTAATATCAACATATGTATGTATTCTAGTTAAAACAATCACAGTTGAAGAGAAGGTTTTGGTTAGCACAATTGGAGGATATGGAATGTAGTTCTATGACCTTAAATTAATATTTATGGATATTTATTAATGATTTATCTAAGTTTATAGAAATTAATTTGAAGCTTTTTATGGGTTGTGGAAGAATTGTTGAAGACTAGTTGCATGCCAATATGCAAGGAACCATTTATTGGTAATTTGATTGTATTTATTCAATGATATGAAAACTAGTTTAATAGGCTTGGATTTTGGTTAAAGAAATATTCATATTGATGTGGTCAATTTATAAAATTATAGTGATTATTTTATGAGTATTGATGAAGGATAATGTGTGAGTTATTCCCTAGAATCCAATTTTTAATTATATTCTTTTGGGAATTCATAATTCTAATGTAGAGTGCAATGTAATATATTATTGAGGTACTATATTATTAATTATACATCGGGGTAGCCCCAAGGCTGAGTAAATAATTTTTAAGAAGTTGTCATAAAAGAAAGATATTATCCTTGGTTGTAAGGAGTCACATTGTGTAATTGTGAATATACATGAACTATGGATTCAAATTTTCTGAAATCAAGGAAGAGGGTAGTGTTGATGATGTGTTAATAAATTCAAATGAATTTTATAATTTTTTTTTTATTGTTTTGGTTAGTTCACCCTTGGATTTATTTATCCTAAAAATTCTTTTGTGAAGATAGTTTTGGAGAAAATTGGATATTTGGTTGAGTTGACTTCATATCAGCTCCTAGATGGGTTGAAATCTTCTAGTAGGGTTTCATTGTCTCCTAACAAGGACTATGTATAGTTATTGTATGCAATTTCATCCTAAAAGAGCCTTATCCTTTTACAAGGAATATTTATATCAGCACATCACCTTGTGGGAAATATTTCCACAAGGGTTTTCAATTTGATAAATGTTTTCCCTAGTTAACAAATATTGTTTTATTTTGCATAGTTTTTAGCTTGTTGTTATTGAATCTATTGCTTATATATTTAAGATTTTAAAAAGTTAGTTTAAGGTTTTTAGGCACATAACTAATTTAACCCCGTCCCATCACAATTGTAATTGTGGACTTTACTTTCTAACAATTGGTATCAGAGCATCGGTGGATCCATAGCTTAAGTCCCTTTAAACATTTCTCCTTCAAGAATTTGCCTCCAATATTAATTTTTAGATAACTGAGATGGGGTGAATCAATTATAGCTAGTTATCCTACATATTATTAAACACTTTTTAAGGAGCTTAAAACTTAACACTTTCAAATCACTAGCTTGGTAAATAGATCAATATTCACAATAGTAAATTTATCAAAATTTGGAGTAAATTATTAGCTTCATATATCGAGTGTTAAAGTAAAACTCATGTATATGCCAAGTTGTAGACTGAAATGATAAATAGGAAAGAAACATGCAACACAATCAATATTCACATATTTTGAGACAAGTATTTTTAATATGAAAATCTTGTAAAGGGAAAACCCACCATGGAACTAACAACTCAAAATTTTTAACTCTTCTGAAGTGACCTCTATTAGGTGCCAACCTTGTCATAGTTTACAAATATATTGTTAATATGACTTGGTTAGAGAATACACACCAAAGATCATCTAGACCTTATCACTCCTCAATATGAGTGGCCTACTCTAAATGACTTACAAATATTCAACTAAATGTCACCATACAAATGGATTTATAATTAATATTGTTAAATCTACTTAGTTAAGAAAATTTCTACTACAATGATTAGAGAGTAACAATGAAATTATCTGATAATAATGTAACTACCTTTTCTATTTTAGTTCTCCATTTGGCTCATTCTTTCTCTTGCATTCTTCCTTTTTATTGATCCACTCATATACACATCACATTTTAACTTTACTTACTAGATCTCACAATATTTCTATGCTTATTTGCACCTTCTATCTTCTTCTTCACAAACAACTAGTTCAAAAATAATGAACATCTTATTCATCCCTTAAATAGACAACTTATTGCACCTTCATCAGATTCTTCTTTATTTTTTCTTTTAATCACAATCATCAGATCTTCATCTAGCTTTGGTTCATTAAATCTAGACACTCGGGTATCATGGTTTCACCTTGAACTTTGTGCTTTAATTAAAATAATTTAATCTCCTTCATTAGATCTTCTTTGAATTTCCTGATTTGTAGATTTCATAACAAACTTCATTTTTAGTTTTGGAACTTCTTGATGGTTCCTTATTTTCATCAAATGCCATTCCCAAATAAATTATTTGAGAAATTGTTATTGTTTTCCTTTCTCAGTTAACACTATATTTTCTTGGTAAATACTAAGATTGATTAACACCATTCTTTCTCAATTAATACTTCTTATCCTTCATTTACCTTACATGTTCTTGATTACCATTGATTTATTCAATCACCAACCAAATGATCTATCTCTATGTGACTTTCTATTTCTTTGTTTTCTTACTTCATGACTACATAAATTACTTATACATGATCTAAATATATGGTTAATAAAATCATGTAAAATAATAAAAAATAAAAATTATAATGTCAAAGTATAACTCATCAAGTGCCCATTGAAATACTTACACTTATGAACACTTCCAACATTATTGTACTTTCTTAAAATCATCTTAATTGAACAAGTCCTCCTCACTAATCAGATCCTATCCATCTATCATAGATATGGAAATTTATTGAATTATCATAATGTCTTACCAATTGAGGCTTTAGATCAATGACAATATAGTAACTAATATGCCTCTTTGATAAACACAGGAACATTATTAGATGGGGCTAACAAGTTAGTCAAGTAACACATGGATGAGAATGGATTCATGTAGATATCATTTCTTTCTTCACAAAATACTAAGGATAAGTCAAAAAATAAGTCAGACAAGCACAAAATGATACTTAAGAAGGCACTAGATAGATTGCGAACAAGTTTTCCCAAACCATCATAGTAGCAAGGAACCAATATTGTAGACAATCTAAATTGGGTAATTGAAGACTTTGATTCACACTTTTATACTTTGACTGAGATAACTAAGATAGTATTAAAACAAGAATTTGGGTATGCACATTTTAATAAAGTGTGTTCAAATATTAAAAATGAAATCTTAGTAATTGATCAATATGTTGATGACATAAGAAGCTACATTGAGAAAGCAAGGAAGGTGTAAATAGCATGCACAAGGTAACACCACTTTATTTAATATTTCTATTAGTGTTTCAAAGAGGATAAGGATGTGCTAGAACAACTAATTAGTTAGTTTGAAAAAAAGATATCATTGTGACTGAGTTAGACAAGGTTGGGAGTAAATCATTCAGAGCTATTCAAAAATTGGAGCATGTGAAGAACTGAATGTTATGGAGATTCAATATTGAGAAGCTTAATGACTCAAAAGTTATATATGCTATAGAAGTTGGATACTTTGATTGCATTAAGGAAATTCTATGATGAATTTACTCCTATGGACTTAAATACAACTAAAATAGTAGCTTATGCAATTTATGTAGATATTCAGGTAGCAGAGTCTATGAAAAAGCTATTAGGTATTAATTATGATACTTTGGAGATACTTTTTTTTAGATCTCATGAAGTACATAAAATAAAGAATTTTTTGTATTCACAATCTTTACATGTAAATATCAAACTCACCTTTTCCATTCATTTCTAGGGGGGATAATGTACAGTTAAAAATATATATGAAAGGGGGAACACCATCTAGCTAATATGTATAAAAAATGGGGGAAGTACATATATAGGTATGGGATGGTAATGTTATGCATAAGGAAGATCAATTTTCCTAGCCACAATTTTGTATTTTGATGTTTTTGAATGCGTAGCCATTTTTTCACTAAGTGTTTCCATTAATGTGAAAGTGGGAGATTGATGGCAAGTTGGCTAAGTTAAGAACTTAGATGTTATTAATGGAAAGACTATGCATGGTTAAAGTTTCTCATTATGAACATAAATATTTTAAATGATAATGTAATAAAATTACATAAGTATAATAGAGGAAAACATGGTACAATTAGATTTCTTTCATGAATGAGCTTTAGTGGAAGCAAATGCATGGATATAACTTTTGAGTTATAGTATAATGAGGAGTCTATTTGATGTATCTATTTTCACTTATGTTAGAATGATAGTTGGCACATATTTTAAATGAATAGTTAGAATATAGTTTTTTATCACAAAGGCAAATCATAAGAGATAGAATGATTATTTTGGCTAAAGCATTGAATTGACATATCAATTAAAGGACTTAAGTATATAGGGATGACATCCTAGATGTTTAATCTTACATAGTAGATTTTAATAATATATTTTGGTGACGTGTTACTTGGTAATTTAGGCTAGTTGAACATAGAGTTATTAAAAGGTCTATAATCAAAAATATTTTAATGAAGAAAGATGTCAATTGTAATGCTATGTAATGTTTATGATATGTGAGCTTTATTATGTTGGTTGTATTACATCTTAATCATTAGAGAGGAGTAGAGGTATATGGGAATGATTAGATTCAAGGAGTAGAAAAGGACTAATCAAATATTTAAGATATCAATGTAATCAAGCTTTTGGTCTTTCTTTATACTACTTGCAAAGTTATGTATTATTATAGTGCAATGAGAACATGTTTTTAATACAAATCCTAATAGTTTTGAGACCTCTAACAAAGTTGAAGTCCTCTAACAATGAAAATTTTACTATATGCATGCTATAGACTCTGAATAGGGTAAAACCATTTGACAAGGTACTTTTGATTAGTGGACTATTTTGTCAGTACCATCCCCATCCTAGTTTTCCCTTGGCCTAGGTTTTCCTAGTTAGCAAAACATGGTGTTATGATTTTTTTCCTCACATGAGTGTCATTATTAAATAGTTTATTGATTTATGTAAGTGTTTGTTTTATTTTTGAAAATCATTATTGCACAAAAAAGTGTTGGAATACTGCTTCACTCCCCCACTTAGTATTCCCTATTTCTAATTGTTATAATTTGAAACCATAAAGACGTCATAAAAAAATATTCTTCCAGTTTGTACTAAAAACCAAAAACAAAAAACATAAATATATATTTACAAAAAAATAATGAAAACCTAATCATGATGGTGATTTTGGGCTTTTCTTGGGGGTTTTTCATAAAATGAACAAACTAGTTCATCTAAATATAATAGAAAAAGTTTAAATTAGATTTTAATTTGTTTGAAACCTGCCATTGCATGCCACAAAATGTGACTTTCTCTTTACCAAGTTTTTATCACTATCTTTCCATTTAATTAAAGTTAGGTAACCCATGTTGCAATCCTTGCTGACCAAAACAACTTTCCAATATTGTTTGCCACATCATCATGAACAACCAATGAAAACATCATTAAGGACAAAAATAGAACATTCTTGTCAACCCTAAAGAGTTTCTAATAAAACATTTGCAACAACTGTTATATCTCATTTAGGTTTTAATGCACTTTTGATTTTCCTCATTCAATCTTAATCCAACTAACTCTTTTTAATGTTTTGAAATTATTTAAATCTGTCTCAAAACTATTTAAACATTTAGTTCTCCATACCTTCTATTGAAACACAACTTCATAATCTTTATGAGGCTTCCAATTCTTTAAAATGAAGTAATAAAAGAAATTCCCTTGTGTGTTATAGTTTATAGTTTATACATTGGGACATCCTAATAATTGAATTACCTCCATACATTTTGAACATTTTCTTAAAAATTTAATTAGTACCATTGTTACTACACAGGGTTTGGAATTTTTTATATGACTCGAAGTGCTCATTTATTGTCTCATACAATTTCCTAAAGAAAATTTTCATTGAAGTTCTTACAATTTTATTTTATAAGCACTTTATTAGTTCCTGCCTATGGTAAGAATACTAATGGAACCGTTTAGGTGTAAAAAATAATAACTCTTAACCAATAGAAATTTAGAATTGATTCATATTAAGGCTTTTTAAATAGTTCATTATTTTCATCTATTTTTAAAATTAAAAAAAAATCTATTTATGTAAAGCTTCTATTGGCTCTCACCACTAAAAGCAATGAGAAAAATCAAAATTCTGAAACAAAAATTACAAAAAAATCGATTGCAGTTACGTCTTTTGCATTAAATGCGACAACTATACTTGCATCTAGATCATTTTGTAGTAATTTTTCCTTAATCAATTTTTTAATTCACCTCGATACTTATCGATGTCTCTTCATTGTGAATTAGAGTAATTGATATTGATGTTGTTAACTCCATTGCCACCATCCATTTGTCAGTTTGCACTAGTTAAAATATAGGCAATGGGTTTCAATCGAGAAATGAGAAGTTTCTATGTTAAATACCATTATTAATTTTAATAATTATGTGGGGTTATAGTTAGAATGTGTAAAAATTTTCCTACTGTAATTCAAACATGAGATTTGTTATGCTTATCATTTTTGGTGTTAATAGAATGTTTAAATAAAATAAAATTATAAAAATTTTTCCAAAAAAAAGTTCTTTTTACATCTAATTCATCTCTTTTGCAAATGAATAACTTAGTAACTTAATGAAAACACTATTATATTAAACAATAATACAACATAAGTATTTATATTTAATTTTTTAAATACAAGTTTTACTATATTAATTTTTAAAAATAATATAATACATAATATAAAATTAAGATTCTTTTTATGTATTTGAAGAAATATTTTTAATATAATTAATTTTTTTTTTGAATTTTAATACATTTAATTATTAATTTAATCCATTTTCTGGACTCTCTAGATACCTTCCATACAATGATTTTAAGTCATTAAGTTTTTGCTAGATGGTCTTTTTAAAAGTATTTTGATAAGCATGTATGGAAAGTGTAGATAGATAAACAACACACTTGATCTTTTGTAGAATTGCCACATTTTGTAAACATAAAAAATAAAATTCTAAATGTTTAAAATATCTTCTTTACAAATAACTTAGTATTTTTGAACAATATTTCTCATGTAATTATTAAAAAAAAAAAAAAAAAACCTTACATTTGAAAAATCCTCCACAAAAAAATTACTTGCTAAGAATTCAATTTTCAAAAAAATAGAAAGAAATTACTTGATAAGTATTCAATTTCACATAAATATGAAAACTCTGAAAGCTAAAAATAACTTATGTTTGTGAATGAAAAAAATCATTTAAAAATTTTTCCAATAGCATCCTAATTTTAATTCCAAGTACGTTAAGACATAAGTATTTCATCCATGTTATCCAAATACAAGTATTTATTCTAATGGACATCAATTTAAAGAATAATGTGTACAAGAAAAAAAGACAAAAAAAAATTAACATATTCTCATCGAGAACAATTTAAAGAATTTGAATGGGTGAAAGACATAAAGATAAAAATGAATTAAATAATCAATTTTCAAATTATCGTGTTTGTGAATGAAAAAATCATTTAAACATTCTTCTAATAGCATTCTAATTTTAATTTCAAGTACATTAAGACATTAGTATTTCATCCAGGTTATCCAAATAGAAGTATTTATTCTAGTGGACATCAATTTAAAGAATAATGTGTACAAGAAAAAAAGACAAAAAAATTTAACATATTCTCATCCAGAACAATTTAAAGAATTTTAATGGGTGAAAGACATAAAGATAAAAATGAATTAAATAATCAATTTTCAAATTATCATATAGTAAGACCTAATCTTAATATATCTATGAATGATTGCCCGCTACAATTGAGCAAATTCAAATAAATTAGATCCACCATTCAATGAATCTAAATTCTGAACAAATGACACTCTTGCATAGTTTATTCTTAATTTTCTATTCTCTACTAATCTTTTTTCTAATGTATTTTCTACAAAGTGGAATAGTTGAACATTTCTCATTTGCAATACAATGTCCTCATACTTTTTATTGTCATTTTGTCATATCCTAATTCTATAATAATTGCACAATAGGCGTCCCTTGTTTATCAGATGTTCTTATCTGATGATATCGACCCACAAAAGTACGAGCAGATCATGTGGTTTCTTCTCCATTGGAAAAAAACCAATCTGTCAATTAAATAATACAATAAAGCACCAATTAATAATTGATTCCTATGTAAATTAGATTTAATAATATTATAACATTATTTTCAATGCTTATCTAGTGTTATGGTTTGCGACTCTATTCTCAATATGATGTAGTGTTGTGATGGTGACATACTCAACAAGATCGAAGACTCGAGTTACTTAACCGTTGAAGTCAACGCATGGGCCGCCTCCTCAACAAACCCGCCAAACCTGCCCTAATTTCATAAGAAATATTATATAAATTGGCAGGGAAACGGTTGATGGTTTTGTTTGGCACAGATTTGAATGGATGTTATGAAGGTTTGGTAGCTAACTTACCTTCTTTGGTTACATCTACTGACTGAAGCTATATATTTCCCAACCAGCAGACTATCAGGTGGACATGACTGTTTGGTTAACCATCACAAACAAAGGGAAAGACTCCTACTCAAGTCATCAAGTGAGCAATCTGAAGAGTAAAGAATAACAATGGAGGCTAATCTTCTGCTACTAACTATAGGAATATGGGGGCTTTGGTTACGCCCATGGCTGATGCAGTTGGTGGGTGAAATGTTTGAAGCTGTTGGAGTCGCCTATCAGAGATTTCTATACCGGCGTTCCATGGCAACGTCAAGACATTGATATCTCCGATATTGCCATTGCCATTTATTTTACCTTCTTCTTATGGGGATGTAATTTTAGAATCCTAACTTTTGTATTAGTTTTGAAGCTTGTTGACTCAGTAACTTGAATTCTGCTTTCTGTAGAAGAGACTAACTGAAATCTTGAAATGGGTTTCATTATGAACAGTAGAAAAATAATTATGCCCTGCAAGATTGTTTTTCATTATGGTAGAGGATATGGGTATACAAATCCTGGTTGAAGATGTTATGAGCAGATATAGAATATGACATGTACGGAACAGCATACTTTTGTCAAAAATGTCAGGCATAAAAATATATTCGATCATCATATATGCTGTTAACAAATTGGTTGTGCCTTTTGTTCGTTGTTCTAGCCTTGTTATTTGAGAGAGCATATCAGTTTCTCCAATTCTGTTTTTAAATGAAAATTTCTATGGGTAAAGGCTGTTACAAAGGATGCTTCAGAGGTTCAAAATATTCAAACTGTTAATGTAAAGTTATTATCACAGGATGGAGTAGAAATTGCAGTCAATCCAGGTTAATTGTAGTTTCCTTTCACAGATGTCTTTTCCGCCGCTCTCTCAAGACATTGATATCCTACATATTACCATGGCCATTTATTTTTCTTGTTCTTATAGTGATGTAATTTTAAAATTCAACCTCGTGTATTAGATTGGAATCTTGTTGACTGAATAACTCGAATTCTGCTTTCTGTAGGTTAGAGTAATATAAATCTGCAAATAAATTTCATTCTTAAAAATAACAGAAAATTTATGCTTGGCAGGACAGCTTTTCAATATGATAGAAGACGTGTGTATACAATTCTTGGTTGTCTATAAGCTAGGTTATGAACATCTCTATAGAACGCCGCATCGAAAGCAACATACTGTTGTCAAAATTTTCGGCATAAACTTTTTTTTCTTGTAATCTTGTATTTTGTCAACAAATCGTGTATGCCTTTTCTTCGTTGTTTTGGCGTTGCTAATTGACAGAGCAAATTTATTTTTCCAAGTTGAGCAGTCAATTCTTTTTTTCTTTAAAGTTTGTATTGGTCTGAAAGGCTGTTACAAATTGAAATAACAAGGAGGAGCATAAATTACTCTATTCTGAAAGCTTCTAAAGCTCAAAATATTCACAGTGTTAACGTTTGAAAGAATTTATTTATGTTATGGATAGTATTACCTTGTGGGTTGGTTTTTTCTTTTTTTTTAATATTAAGGGCAGAGATTAGTTTACTGTCTATTGTTGATTTTTTTTATTAATCTGAGGTTACGGTAACTATGTGATCTAACACTTAAGCTCTTGCTTTCCATAAATCAGCCCCTTATGTTAAGTGCTTCTAATATCAAAAAGCACTTATTCTTATCATGATTATGGAATAATAAATATATATTAGCATCCTATATGCCATGGCTATTGTTTATGTCTTTTGTTTGTTCTTTTGGTCGTGTTATTTGACAGAGTCCAATTTTAGTAACCTAATATTTCCTAATTCTCAAAAACAGTAGCTATTCCAGCGGTATTTGTCCACCCAACATATAAATTGGATAAAAGGTATGAAATTAAAGATTGTTTAAGTATTGATGTTTATATATGGTTTATTTTAAATGATATTAGTAGTCTAGTTCAATTGGAGAGCTTTGTATGGTTTCATATGAATCACCTAAATTGTGTGTTCGTCAAAATTGGAAACAAAATAAATGATACATGTAAAAGAGACACTGAATTTTGTTTTGAATAAACACAATGATTCAAGGGTACCGTGATATAAATCATTCAGCGAAATGAAGCATTTGTGGTATACCTTTTGTAAAATTGATTAACCCTTTCGTTCACAACTTCCATATGATTTGCTTCTGTTAGAAGTAGTCAAACCCATGTGGCTGGTTAGTTACAACAAAACTGCCAGTCTGTCATACTTCTAGCCATTGACTGTTAGTGCTGTCAAAATAATACCAGATCCTCTGCAATGTATGAGGAAGTTAGTTTATTTTCAACATGAATTTAGGGAAGCTCTACAAACCTATAGGTGTTGGAAGTCTCTATAAATAGAGAGAAATTGTAACACATTGTGTGTAGTCAGATTAATGAAATAATTTTGTTATCTGTTGTCACCATGTTTCTTTATAGTTTTAATTTTCAATAGCTTCGACGCATAAATATATACAATGTATATGTACGTAAGGAACAATTTGATGAAAAGTTAATTATTCTTTGTTTTTGCTTTTTTTTTTTTTTTTCCGTGAATCTCCCTGACAAAAATAAACTATCATGTAACACTTTGACATAAACGAGCTATAAAATTATTTTGACTTATGACTAACGTAATTCCTAAAAGACTAGACCAATGAACAGAGTAGTTGTAGCATGCACTTGTTGAAATAGAGTATAAAATATAATATTTTGAATATGTCGATTTGTATAGGATAATTTGATATGTAGTTGTAAGAAGAAGAGACAAATTTTCTAGAAGTTGTGATTTATGTACATTACATGTACTTTTTTTTGATGAATAGTCCTTTTCAATTAATAAAATTTACTAAGATTACAATTCACAAAAAAGGGCTGTGGGATACAGGATCAGCCTGCGAATGAGTTCAATCGGCCAAAGCCGGAGCAAACAACATGGCCGCAACCAACAACTATAAACTATTCATCAAAAAATAAAATAAAAATGATAACAATCCTCATGCTGCCAAGGCAATACCAACAGAGGGAGAAGGATCATCTTTATCTGGAAATCCCCATGCATCAGTGGGATTGTAAGGTGGACTAGGAACAGTCTAGCTGTCAGCAGCATCTACAGGATTTGGGGTAGTTGCAGTCTCCGCATCCTTCTTGTCTGGCCGCGGAGGAGAAATCGCCAAGGCCAGCCGGGGAAACTTGCCAGAGTGTGCCCATCTAGGGGGAGGAGCCAGAGACCAGCCCGAAGCTCGCCTAGGGGGGGAGCCGGGGACCAACCAGCACCACGACGTGGTGGGGAAGTGGAGCGACGCCTCCAACCGCCATGACCACCGTTGGGAGAGCGATGGTGGGGACCCTGGGAGCGCGGAGTGTGAGAATGGTGGCCAGAGGACTGGCGTCTGGAATGACGACCGCAGGATGAGGAAGCATCAGCTGAGGCCTTCGGAGGCACTCTGGCAACGGTACAAGGAGCATTGCCCTAGTGGTTTAACAATTCTTGTAAGTGGGCAACCTCCAGTGCAACTTTATTAGCTTGCACCTGTATCTGCATAATGACATTGTTACAAATGCATGCCTTAGTGTACATTGCAATGTTAACATCCAAAAAACTGTGAGTGAATAAAATTGCATTCCTATCTTTCCATAGAGAAAACTAAATTTCCATCTTGAAGGTATGCCAAATCTGGGAAAACTTTCGAGGAAATCTGGGGGAATCACCCAGAAGGATCATGGGCCATGAAAAAGGCTTGGGCCTAAAAGGCTTGAAAAAATCATGGATCCAGTGCCAATAATTCTGAGCACGTTTGCAAAACCAAAAAATATGCAAAAAGGACTCAGGTTGGCCACAGAAGGGGCATCTGGGGTCAGGAACCCCAATGTGCTTGAGCGGAGGCCCTAGGGGAAGACCTTGGAAAGCAAGGCACCAAGCAAAGTGAGCAATCTTAGGTTCTGTAATGGCACTCCAAATGGTGTCGAATCGTTTTCTCCATTGAGAAAGCGAAGAATGCAAATGCCACCATTGATTAAGGGTGTCTACCATCGGAAGGTGGGGCGAAAGCCATCTATATACCATATTGGGCTTATAATTGGTAAATGGAGTGGTAGGAAACCACTTTCAATCATACCACCAAGGTCGAATGGACTGAATCCCCACTTTAAGAAGTAAGTGCACAGGGATGGAAGACAACAGAAGCTCATAAGTCTGACGATCGGCACGAACAAGGCGGTATTGAACTTGCATATCCTCCCAAGACCTGAAATTCATGGTGACTATTGAAAAAATATCCTTAGTAGTGCGAATGCCTCGTTTATTGAAACGCAAAGCACTGGCACCTTGAGTCTTGGCAAGAGGAATACCCTAGAAGGCAAACAGGGGAGACCACCAAATGTTCTGCTGATTTAAGGGCAGCCCATTGTGGAACTCATTACCAGCCCAACGAAGCCAAAGTTTAACAGCTTCCCAGCCTTTCCAGATGCTCTTTATAACAAAGGAGCCCTGTATGACCATTGGTTCTCGCATAGTGAGAAGAGTCTAAAAACCAATTCCCTTCTAGGCCGGTCTGTTAGCAGGGAAGCCTGAAGAGATGCAATGTCTGACAAGAATTTTCCAGGCTTCATCTCTAGAAATAGCTCTGATAATCCATTTAGCATAGAGGGCAAGGCCCTGCTTTTGAGTGGAAAGCAGGCCGAGACCCCCAGATTTCCTTGGGAGACAATAGAAATCCCAAGAAACTCTGTGAAAACCACGATGGTCAGAACCAGAGGCCCAAAGAAAATCTCTGAGCAAACTTTCTAATTTGAGGTATGAAGCTTTGGAGGGAGCCCAACAAGAAGAATAAAACACATGGGCGTCAGCCAAAATCTTAGAACAAATATGGAATTTACTAGCAAGAGAAAGCGGCTTAGTGATCCAATAATCAAGCTTTTTGGTAATCTTTGTAAGCATAACATTCCAAAGTTCCACAGGGGAAGCTTGGAAAGCAAAGGGAATGCCAAGAAAGCAAAAAATTTCTCCATGAAAAACCCATTTCCATTGGAATTGGCTGAGCCAAGGTGGAGCTGGCAAAAAAGACTGTCGGTAACAGAGCGTTTTATGGCATTGAATGGCAGATCCAGAGGCTTGACAAAAAGTGTCAAGACAATCTAACGCATTTTTGATGTTTTCTTCATCCTCAAGAAGAGTGAGAAAAGAATCATTAGCAAAATGACCATTGACTAACTAGGAGGAAGAATCAGGCAAGGAAATGCCATAGACCAGCCCAGAAGACATAGAATGAGCAAGTAAATAACCAAAGCCTTCGGCAGCAAGGACATAAAGCGCAGGAGCTAACAGACAACCCTGTCTGATGGAACGAAAAATTCCAAAAGCTTCAGATTGTGAATTATTGATGGTGATGCAAGCATTAGCGTCACCAAAGAGCATCTCCACGGACTGAAAGAAATTGGGACCAAAACCCAGAGCCTGAAGCATAGCCAAAATGAAAGGCCATTCAATACGATCATAGGCTTTAGAAAAATCTATCTTTAAAAAGATAGCCTGTTGCTTGGACTTACGGGCCCATTCCATACCTTCCCAGACAGCAATGATGTTGTCAAGAATATATCTGGATTTGATCAAGCTAGTTTGTTCAGGCCACACAATTAGAGGAAGCATATGGCAGATTTTGAGAGAGTGCGCCTTAGCAATGATCTTATAAGACACATTGAGGAGGGTGATGGGCCTCCAGTTGTAGATGTCCTTAGGATCGTCGGCTTTAGGTATGAACTTAATATTGCCTTTATTTATGATCATTCCTAAGCTTTTAGAATGGTATGCTTCAAGATAGACTTTGTGCAGATCAAGACCAATTTGCTCCCAAAGATGTTTGTAAAATTCACAGGGAAATCCATCACAACCAAGGGATTTGTCATCCGCCATGGAGTAAGTTGCCTCTTTAAGGTCTCGGAGGGAAAGAATTTGCTCACAGAAAGCGCGTTGCTCAACCGTGAGGCAGTTTGGATTAACAGAAATACACTTTCTGAGAGCCTCCTCCTGAGCAACCGAATGGCCCTGCGAAGAAAAAACGTTCTCATAGTGAAGAAAAAAAGCTTGCAGGATGTCTGGCAGATTGGAAAGAACCTCAGTTCCCTATTTTATCTTTTTAATCCCAATATGACTTGTTAAATAAGTTACATGTACTTTTTAAATAAGTGATGCAGTAGATGCATACATGACTGTAATATGGGTGATGAAGCACCAACGGTACTATTGCTTTCTCAATTTTATTTTTTCAATTGTAGTTGATAAAGTGCATTTTGATTTAGAATATGTACGCTTGTCTGATACATGTAGAAATGACAGTCCATGAAAATTCAAATGAATTGAGTCAAGATCTAACATGCACGCTATAGAAGTTCTTCATAAGTCAAACTTGTTAAAAATGAGAAATGGATCTCAAGATGATAAATCATATAAAATCTATACAATGCTAATATTAATGAGAGTGAACTACCCTTATTAAGGAGATTGAACTACCCTTCAAATGGAGACAAGGATGAGAGGGATAAGCTATTTCCCTTTTTCATCATGGATTATTTTATTATTGTAGGGATTCACGATTTCTCTATTTTAAAGAATTGATAGAATTTTTTATTTTTTATAATTGGGTGTTAATATGACCATATTTGAAAATGTTGATACAGATTTAACTTGTCATCATCATTATATTTTAGTCCATTTTCTTTTTTCTTTGAATTTTTTAAGGTTGTTTTATTATTTAGGAAAAGTCATTAGAATTTCTAACATAGCGTAACTTTGTAGAAACCTTTTGACAATTTTTGGATTTTAAAATTTATTTATTTTTCATAACTTTGAAACCATGTTTCTTATTTCAAAGATCAGTTAGCAATTCTTCTTATCTAATTTAGTACTTCTCTAGGGGAGAAAACTAGTTTTGTAAAAGCTATTTTAAAATAAAAACAAAGTCATCTAATCTAAATATATACATTAAGATAACACAATCATTGTTGCAAAGATTCTAGTAATTGACCTATTATTATTTTAAAATAATTTCAATCTAAGATTGAATATAATTTCTACAAATGTTAGATCATATTAATTAATGTCACATAAAAAGAGAACTAAACTGGATATTGCACATAACTAAAAACTTTGGAGGCTAGAATAAATATTTCACTCATACAGTAATATTCTCAAACAACATCAAGATATTGCAAATGTGCTTACATGTAGATTACAAGAATAATGTGTACACATACTATAAAAAATCTTATAGAATGAGATAATTACACCTATTTTGTTAGCATAAGTCAAATTGGAGACGCATTGCAATACAAAGTCAAATATGACACATAATATAACTCTATTACATTTGATGTTGAATATCTATAGAGATCCTCAAAGTTAGAATAGATGTTTAAAGCATGCTAATGCGAGAGATAAAGACATGGTAGTGCCAAATTAAAAAAAATGGATTTTGTGCTAGAAAAAGGGATTTCCATGGTTTGGGTGAGGGGGTGAGTGGGGGGGGGGGGGGGAGTGGGTGGGCGTGGGGGCTGGGTTAGGGGGGCTAGTATGGGTGTTAATATGTAATACACAACTTTTTACCCAACTATCTATATTAGATATAAACCTCAAAATTCCATAAATGATTAAAATGAAAAGTTATTAATAAACATAAAATAAAGAACTCATACTACTATGCTATGTAAAGTAGAGAAATCCTAGCCAAAAGAAAACCCTAGTTGGAATGATACCCACAAAATGATCCACTAATGAAAAGTACTCGATGAAGATTCTATTATAGTACATAGAGTGTATGTGTCCTTGCTAGAGGACTAGACCTTGTTAGAGGCCTCAACCCTATTAGAAGTTGTATTACAAAAGATGAGCTCAATGCTCTTAGACCAATATGAAACTTCATAGGTGGTATATATAAATGTGAGAACTTGACTATGATAATATCTTAAATAGATGATCATTTCTTTGTAGTTGTTTGTATCCAACCATACATATAAGATTCTTATATTATCTTAATATCAAATTTGCATCAAACCAACATCATTAAATTTTACATATAACAATCATAGCATTAAAATACAAGTGACATCTTCACTAAATGGAAACCCCTTTCATTATATTGTTCTCTTTGATAATTTGGCCTTACACTTAACCAAATGTTATAAAAATTAAGTATTATAGTCTACTAGCTTAGGATTAATATCTAGGATGTTGTCCCCACCTTGTCAAGTTATAGATTTGATAAGTCAAATCAATTCCTTGACCAATTTTCCCATACTCTATCATATGTTGCGTTTCTATGATATGAAAATTGTCATTAAAATATCCACCCAAAAGTCATAAAAGCCATAACACTAACTTTTGTAGATTTATACATAGCATGTATGATGTACATATTATCATCCCTCCAAACAATAGATTTGCATCTTCTCCCTATATAGCTCACCAATTCAGACTATTTATCTATGCATTATTTTCCTGCTTAGTACTTAGTCAATTTTCTTCATTAATCAATATCAAAATTTAAACTTTACTTTCAAAAACCTTAGTCTTTCATAAAGTTCTAATTAATGATTAATTTATTAACTTACCTCAATCCATCTTTCCAACAATCTCCCTCTTTGGCATAAATGGAAACATTGTGAAAATTTGACTAAGTATAAGATCATCAAATTTTGAAAACTTCAAAATATAAAATGTGGGCAATAATAACTTATGGATCATTCTTGTTAGAGAAAAGGGATAATTTAATTTAATTTATTAAATTACCTTTTCCCCCTTCTTAAGATTTCACTTTATGTGTCTTCTAGCATTCTCTATTTAATAATTATTTAATAATTATTAAATAGCTTTCACCTTTAGGCTACCTTTAGTAATATATTAGGTTACTCTTTTTGGGTTTCAATCTCCATTTATAAGGATTGATCTCTTTGTATATGATAATCTCTTCTTCATCTAAATATACTATTTTCATGTTTTTAGAGGAAACTCTTGCCTCTTCCTATCTTTTTTCTTCTCCATGATAGGTTTTCTACATGCAGGTATTCAAGGGCTTCATGGATTTGATTTGCATATTTGCTCAAATCTTTCATGGTATTAGGGCAGATCTACTGTAGCTTGTTTGATATTTGGAGAGAAAGGAGAATAAGGGTTTGATAGAATAGATCTAGAGTTTTTTTTGGGTATTTCTTGAGAAAATAGGGAGGTCACTAATTTTTGGAGTAATTTGAGGCAAAATGGACTTCACAGATGAATCCAAAAGGCTTCAAAAGCCCCATTTCCATATAAAGTTTGTCCGTTTTGGACAACGTTGATCCGAGAGGCAAATTTTTTTTACTTGATAGGGTTGTAAAACCTCTGGCATATGTTACAAGATAGAAAAATAAAAAAATACAAAAAATAATGGTTTTTAACTGCGACAGTTATCTAACCATAGTGGAACCATGGCAATTATCATTGTAGTTATTGTTGGTAGTTATTGCTTAGTGGCTCTGCAGTGGCCCATAGTGGCTTTGCCAATAGTCCCCCATAGCACTACCCTACGGCTTGCCTCCCTCCACCCAACCACCACCCGGTCACCACTCCACCAGCATTGCGAGGGTGGTATAGAGTTTTTTATTTTAAATTTTTTAAATTATTTTTTATTAAAAAAATAATTTTTTTTGCATTTCCAAGGGCCTTGTCAATTTTTTTTCTCCATAAATTGAGCATACAGACGTACTTTTTCAATCCAAAAAAGTTCAAATTTGCATCAAACCAACATCATTAAATTGAACATATAACAATCATAGCATTAAAATACAAGTGACATCTTCACTAAACTAAAACCCTTTTCATTATATTGTTCTCTTTGATATTTTGGCCTTACACTAAACCAAATGTTACAAAAATTAAGTATTATAATCTACTAGCTCTGGGTTAACATCTAGGATGTTGTCCCCACCTTGTCAAGTTATAGATTTGATAAGACAAATCAATTCCTTGACCAATTTTCCCATACTCTATCATATGTTGTGTTTCTATGATATCAAAATTGTCATTAAAATATCCACCCAAAACTCATAAAAGCCATAACACTAAATTTTGTAGATTTATACATAGCATGTATGATGTACATATTATCATCACTCTAGATAATAGATTTTCATCTTCTCCCTATACAACTCACCAATTCAGACTGTCTACTATGCATTGTTTTCCTACTTAGTACTTAGTCAATTGTCTTCATTAATCAATATCAAACTTTAAACTTTACTTTCAAAAACCTTAGTCTTTCATAAAGTTCTAATTAATGATTAATTAATTAGCTTACCTCATCCATCTTTCCAACAATCTCCCTCTTTGACATCAATGGAAACATTGTGAAAATTTGACTAAGTATAAGATCATCAAATTTTGAAAACTTCAAAATTAAAAATGTGGCCAATAATAACTTATGGATCATTCTTAGAGAAAAGGGATAATTTAATTTAATTTATGAAATTACCTTTCTCCCCTTCTTAAGATTTCACTTTATGTGTTTTCTAGCTTTCTCTATTTAATTAATTATTTTATAATTATTAAATAGCTTTCACCTTTAGGTTACCTTTAGTAATATATTAGGTTACTCTTTTTGGGTTTCAATCTCCTTTTATAAGGATTGATCTCTTTGTATATGATAATCTCTTCTTCATCTGAATATACAATTTTCGTGTTTTTAGAGGAAACCCTTGCCTCTTCTTATCTTTTTTCTTCTCCATGATAGGTTTTTTGCATGTAGGTATTTAAGGGCTTCATGGATTTGATTTGCATATTTGTTCAAATCTTTCATGGTATTAGGACCAGATCTACTGTAGCTTGTTTAATATTTGGAGGAAAAGGAGAACAAGGGTTTGATAGAATAGATCTAGAGTTTTTTTGGGTATTTCTTGAGAAAATAGGGAGATCACTAACTTTTGGAGCAGTTAGAGGCCAAACGAACTTCATAGATGGATCCAAAAGGTGTCAAAAGCCCCATTTCCATATAAAATTTGTCCATTTTGGACAATGTTGATCTGAGAGGCATAATTTTTTTGCTTGATAGGGTTGTACAACCTCTAGCCTGTGTTCCAAGATAGAAAAAAATAAAAAATAAAAAAAAAAGTGGTTTTTAACTATGACAGTTATCTAACCATAGTGGAACCATGGCAGTTATCATTGCAGTTATTGTTGGCAGTTATTGCTTAGTGGCTCCGCCAGTGGTCCGCCGTAGCACTACTTTATGGCCTGTCTCCCTCCACCCAACCACCACCCAGTCACCACTCCACTAGCGGTGCGGGGGTGGTACAGTGTTTTTTATTTTAAAAATTTAAAATTATTTTTTATTAAAAAAATATTTTTTTTTTTTGCATTTCCAAGGGCCTATGTCAGTTTTTTTTCCATAACTTGAGCATACAGACATATTTTTTCAATCCAAAAAATGTTCCAAAAAGCTAGGTCCAAGATGAAGACATTGGTGTAGGTGTTTTTGGATTTTGATGTAGTTTGGTTGCCTATTTTGGTAGTCAAAGCTAGATGTTCAATTTTGCACTTCGGGGGACATATCTTGAGCATCTGATCTTCGATTTGGGAATTCTTTATATTGGTGGAAATCTCTTTTCAAGCTCTTTCAAGTGATACTATTTATTTTTCCAAATTCAGCTCTAGGCACATTCTATTTAGTTTTCTGTATTTTTTTATTTTGGTGGATATCTTGGTTGTTTTAGGTCTAGGGATCAATTTCGTCGCTTCAAATGATTCGTCATGACTTGTACTATCTTTTGTATAAGTCTTGTGTCTCTTCTAGTCTATTTTGACATCATTTGTATGCATTATTGCAAACATACTGAGATAAAGTACCATACTGCATCTGTATTTTTCATTTTAGTTGTTTGCCTTGTTTTGCCTTCTGATTTGAGTAGTGTCATAATTCTACAAAAGGAGATATTATTCTTCTTCAAGAAACTAAATTATTAGAACAAGTTTTTGATAAGACATTGGCTAAATGGACTAATTGGCTTTTAGTTCATGCAAAGGGGCATGGGGCCTCTTGGGGTTTAGTAATTTTATGGAATGCTAAAAGTATTCATGGTATTCTTATTGGGAAAGATTCCAATTGGCAGTTGCTGAAATTTGAACACTTTGATTTGAAATTCCTTATCTTTAACATATATGGTCCCACATTTACAAATGATAAGAGGAACCTTTGGGTTGTATTGACGAATCTTATCCAGCAAGAAAGAGAAATGAATTTTATATTGGGTGGGGATTTCAAGGCATTACTATCAATGTCTAAAAAGAAAGGGGGAATTTGTCCACCCATTAGAACTATCCAAAATTTTTCTTCATTTGTAGAAGACAATAACTTAAGTGACATTTCTCTTGACAATGGATTATACACATGGACTAATCGACGTATTTGTTTTTTAGAAATTGTTGAGAGACTGGATAGGTTCTTGTTTTCACAATCATGGAAGCTATTGAGTTTTAGTTTTAAATCTAAAATCTTACCTTTTGCTATATCAGATCATTTTCCAGTCCAGTTATTGATATCAAAGAACAACATATCATAATGTCTTAATCAGGCTAGTTCTTTTAAGTTTGAACACATGTGGTTTAGGCATCTTGATTTTATTATGCTTTTAAAACATTGGTGGATAAATGTTCCAACCTTTAGGGATCCTACGATGCTTCAGTTCTCTAAAAAGCTTTGTTACATGAAAGGGATGATCAAGGAGTGGAATGTGAAAGTTTTAAAAAATGTGTTCAAGCAAAAACAAGATGTCTCAGAAAAACTTGAGAAGGTAAATTCAGTCATCATTCAAAAAGGTCTTTGTCTGAATTTATATCATGAGATAAAATCCTTGAAAGAAGAATGGGAGGAGCTTTGCAATAGGGAGGAGATTTATTGGAGACAAAAGTCTCCTAAACTATGGTTAAGAGATGGTGATAAGAACACAAATTTTTTTCATGAAATTGCTAGAGTTAAAAGGGCAGTTAACACTATTTTTTCAATTAAACACTCATAATATGGTCATCTTATAGAAGATGACAATGGTATTAAGGAGGAATGTGTTCACTTTTTTTCAAATCTCTTGGCTCCCCCTCATTTGGATCCTATTGATGATAATTTGATTAATGATTTTATTAGTTGTAATCCCCCTCTTATTACAGCAGATCATAATAGGATGTTACTTTCCCCTTTCACATTGGAAGAAATTAAAAAAGTGGTATCTTCATTCCCACCTGAAAAAGCCTCATGCCCTGATGGATTTACAGTTCTTTTTAATAAAAAATGCTGGGATTTTATTGGTTTTGATTTTTTGGCAGTGGTTGAAGATTTGAGAAGGAATGCCAAGATGATCAAGAACTTCAATTCAACTAACATTGCTATTATTCCAAAAGTTAAGTAGTCGGCCTCTTTTGCTAACTTTAGGCCTATCTCTTTATGCAACATGATTTATAAATTGATTACTAAAGCTATATATATGAGGTTGTGGCAATTTATTCCTCATATCATTTCTTTAGATCAAGGTGGTTTCATGCTAGGAAGAGAAACATGGGAAGGTGCTATTGTTGCACATGAGACTCTTGATTCTATCAATTCTCATCAGTTGTCTAGTTTTGTGATCAAGCTTGACATGATGAAGGCTTATGATAGGGTAAGATGGTCATTCCTTTTTAAAGTTATTTCTAAATTTGGTTTTTCAGATAAGTGGTGCAGATGGATCAAAAATTATATTTCTGGTGGTTGGTTTTTAGTCATTATTAATGGAGAGTCAATTGGATTTTTCTCCTCTTCTCAAGGGATTAATCAGGGTGATCCACTATCTCCAATTTTATTTATTCTTATGGTTGATGCTTTCAGCAGATTCATCAATAGATCTTCACAATTGGGCTTATGGAAAGGAATTTTGATTCCTCATACATCTATCACAGTTACCCATTCCCTATTTGCTGATGATACTCTTCTTTTTGGTACATCAAATGTTAAGGAAGCTAACCATATTAAATATTCTTTGGACCTATTTTCAGAAGTTTTTGGTTAGAGAATCAATGCCAAAAAATTGAAAATTTTCATTTTCAATACTAATGATGCAGTAGCTCAAAGGATTTCTTCAACTTTGGGTTTCGTAGTGGATCATCTCCCATCTGTTTATCTTAGAATTCCTTTTTTTATGGGATCAAACAAGACAACTTTTTGGCTTCCTATCATTGACATAATTAGGGCTAGGATCTCTACTTGGAAAGCTAGATGGTTATCTTTGTCAGGCTGTATTTTGCTAGTTAAAGCTGTCCTAACAGCTATCCCAAACTATTATTTGTCAATTCTTAATGCTCCCTCTTCTATAATCTTGCAAATTCAAAAGATTATTAGAGACTTTATATGGAAAGGAAATTTGTCAGATAAAAAGAAGCTTCCTCTTGTTTCTTTGCTTGAAATGTCTCATGATAAGGCATCTAGGGGTGTGGGGTTGCATGATATTGCTACTAGAAATAAGGCTTTTGGGGGAAAAATTGTGTGGCAAATGTATACAAAATCTCATGCAAAATGGTGTTTAATCATGCAAGAAAAATATTTAGATTCTCCAAGTCCTTCTAGAATTTTTATAGTGTCTAATCCTCCTTTAGGTTCAGCCATATGGAACTTTATGGTGTCTTCAAAGGATATTGTTTGTAATTATGGTACTTGGGAAATTCACAGTGGAGAGAAAGTAAAGTTTTGGGAAGACTCATGGAATGGATTTCCCCCTCTATGTAGACAAGAAAAATTGGATGAAGCACGCCAAGTCTTAAAAGCTGAGTGGGACTCCTCTTTTTGGGACTATGTTTTGGCTATTGAAACTCATTCAAGAAGGGTTCTCTGGAAAGAACCTCCAACACATCTTCTTAGTCAGCCAAGTCTCCTTTCCTTAAGGGACTCTCTTGTTGAAAGAATCATTTTTCTTTCTAATAGGGAAGATATAGTTATATGGGCCCCATTCAAAGGTGGTGATTATTCAATCAAGGAAGGTTATTATGGTCTACAAAAAACATATAATTCAAGCAACAAGTGTAGAGCTAGAATCTATAGATCACCTCCTTCTATAGTGTCCCTTTTCTTATCAGTGTTGAGTTTTTATGTTGTAAAAGCTTCAAATGTCTTTACCCCTGCCAAATAGTCTTTGGGACCTATTTCAATCTTGGCCAGTTCTATTCTCAAGATCTCTATTTTCTAGTGTTTGGAAGTGCATCCCAGTTGCTGTGGTGTTGGCCATTTGGTGGGAACATAACAAGATCATTTTTTGTAATGAAAAATCAAACCTAGAATTTGTTCTAGATGGGATTGAGAATGCAATTTTAGAAAGTGTAAATGCAAATATATTCAATTGTATGAATAATATTTCAGTATCTGCTTGGGATTATCTTCTTCTAAATCTATGGAAACAAATTAAGTTACCTCCAGGTTTCTCTGCAAATTGGAATTCTAATCATCAATATGATCGACTCCATGTAAAATGGTTTCCCCCCTCTAGAAATTTTCTAAAGTTAATTTTTGATGGTTGCTCTCATGGGAACCCTGGTAAGTCAAGATTGGGTGCTTGTATTCAGAATTGGCAAGGTAAAGTAGTTGCAATCAAAGCAGATGTTTTACTAGTTGGTACTAGCAACCTTGTAGAAGGTCAAGCCCTATTGGTAGGTCTAATTTTGGCAAAGAGATGTAATGTTTCTAGCATCCATATTGAAGGTGATTCTTAGGTAATTATAAACTCTTGTCTCTCACGATCTTCTCATACCTAGAAACTAGCCTATATCATTCAACAATGTTGGGATTTAATTGATTCTTTTCAAGCTACTTGTTTCTCTCATACTCTAAGGGAGGGCAATAAACTAGCTGATTGTCTAGCTAATCTTGGTTGTGAAGGCTCCATATTTGAATCTTGCCATTCAGAGGTTATTTTTTTGAAATTTCCATGGTTAGCAGAGTGCCATATTTGGGACACAAAGAAGATGAATGAAGCTTAACAGAAACTAGTATTATAATTGATCAACTCATGGCTACTAGTTTGCACATTCTTTGAGCATGAGGATTCTTCTTTTTTTTGAAAATGGAAAGTACATAGTTGACCTTCATGGTTCATCTCCCAGAAGTTGATTTGGATAGTATTTTTTGGTTCACAAATGCTCCAATTAGATAGGAGGTTCAATGCTCTCTTGATTTTAGTTAAATCTTTAAGGAGGAGAGGTTCATTGGCATAATTGGACCCTAATCATTGTTGAGTATTGATATATATCATATTTTGGGAACTCTTTCTTAGTGTAGAGAAATTGTATTTTGTTGTAGGTATGCCTGGTATGACATATCAACTTTTAACACTCTTGTACTTTGGCAACGATTCACAATTTTCTTGCTAGTTCTTTCTTCGATGAGCCTTTGAACTAGTTTATTAATAAATTTATTATATAAGTGCTATGTCACTTTTTGATTTAAAAAAAAAAAAAAATTTCTTTATGCATTTTTTACCTATCTCTATTTAATAATTATTAAATAGCTTTCACCTTTAGGTTACCCTTTTAGGTTTCAATCTCCTTTTATAAGGATCGATCTTTCTGTATTTGATAATCTCTTCTTCATTTGAATAGACAATTTTTGTGTTTTCAGAGCAAACCCTTGCCTCTTCTTGTCTTTTTTCTTCTCCATTATAGGTTTTCTGCATGTTGGTATTTGAGGGCTTCGGGGATTTGATTTGCATATTTCTCAAATCCTACAATTCTATCATCTATACATACCACAATCTATATAGTACTTTGTACCATACTCCACATTTGAATATAAAGTAGACATACATACATGCTCCCTCTTAGTATATAACTACTATTTAAACCACTATTTTTCACTCACTTATCTCACTCTTTGACATCAATGGAAAAAAGTGAGTCAAATTTGTTATATACATGTCAAATGTTTGGTTCACAAGTTATGCTCCTCATGGTAAAAATCTGGTGCAATCTAAGAATTCATGGAGTTTCTAACTCCACATTCAAATTCTTTTTAATAGATTCTACAATATGAATGACTTCATATATTCCATATGTAGCTACGTCTTCTCCTTTCGAATACATTAGAATAAAATTTTCATATGATACTATGAAATCCAATAATATATTAATTTATTTTTGAAGCATATTAATCTTGGATGTCAAATTATTTCTAAATAAATTAAGGTTTGCTAAGGTTCTACTTTTATCTCTCTTCAAAACATCGAAGGTGTCAAAAAAATTTCTTACTCTTTTTTATACCTCTATTATATTCAAATCTTATTGATTCAATTCTCCAACAATCTATCCTAACTTTCCGTCATCCTCTTTAATACATTGTGTTATGTCATCAAAATATTGATGTGCCTTTGTACATGGAAGATACATTTTCTTTGATACTTCTATGCATCCTTTTATGTCCTTTATGCATGTACCTATAACTTGGAAATTATTTCTAATGTTTTTACATACATGGTAAATAATCTAGCTTCAAACTTTTTTGTGCCTTCAACTTTGCTAATTCTTTAAGAGTTGTATGATCATCAAATTCTATGAAAACTCTTTCCAAGTTCTGTATCATATCAGTTCCTTATAACTGAATAGATCTTGGTAAGGATTTTTGCAATCTATCCAAAGCCTTTTGAAGTAATACATTGTGTTTCTCTAACTTTTGTTATTATTTTCCTTTTACCTTACTATGAGAAAATAATGTTAATTTCATGCTACTATCCTCATCATGTCATCCTTTATCAACTTGGCGATGTCTTCTTATATACTAGGACTTGCCAAAAATGTTTATATTGATGGTGTAGGTGTGACTACAATATATTTCTCTTTGTCAAATATTCTCTTCTCAACTATTGGTATTTGAACAATTGTAGAAGTTTGAATTATCTCTTATATTTTTTCCTCTATCCTTTGTTTAGTCTGAGTGTCCTCTACTCTTATAGTAGAGTCAACTATTGTAGGAAATTAAGATGCTTCTTTATTTTCCACATTTGGTATCATGTCCATAAATATATCCTTCACTAACTAAATATTCTAATCATTTTAATTCAATTCCATCATAGCATCCTTTGGTTGGTGTTGATCTACTTTTTTTGACTCTTTCCTTGTCTTGCTTTGCTCCCTCATCCTTAACACTGCCATCATTGTTAATATCCTCTTCCACACTAATTGATTTTGACATTATGTTTCCAATTTCTCCTAAATCTCCAAGATCATCAATATTATATTGATCCTTTAATGGTGATGCTTCTCCTAATGATGCATCTAGAGTGATATGAACTCTACCAATATAGACATCTAGTTGTTTCATGTTGCTCAGAAATTGTTTTGTCTCATTTTCATTGCTTCCTAAACTTTAGGTTCATCAATAGATTTGCCTATTGATTTCTTCTTTGACTTCAATATTTTTGGATCTTTTAATACCTCAAGTAGTGAATTATTTTTTCTAACTATAACATCATCATATTGTCCTAAAATTGATCTTATTGTCCTCAAATTAAGTTTTCAATAATGTTTTTACATTCTTAAGTACATTACTCATATTCTAAAAATGAATTAAAGTTAAAAATTTTCCAATTATATCCTCTCTCATTTTGATATCTTCCTCAATAAAGTTTAACCTCCTCTCTTCTAACTTCACAAATATTTTATCTAGAACAGTATGCTATATTTCCACTACATTCCTCTAAAGTTAAGAAATTTTTTTATAATAACATTCTCTAACTATCTTTTTTGATTCTCATTATTTTGTAAATATAATTTTTGTACTTGGTCAATGTTATCATCATGTCGTATCCTTTTATTTATCTTTCTCAACTCATGTTACTACTTCTTCCTTTCTACTTCTAGGCAAATGCTTGGTTTCTCTTCAACTTGTTCTTGAAGTTTTGGTTCTATGGCATCTTCCTGATGTTCCTCTTCATCTTTTATTTGATTATTTTTATTCTTACATTTAATCTTAATATCATGGGATTCCTAAAGCTTGTCCATGGTACCTTAAATTTCTTCCTTGTTTTGCTCTTAGGTTCTTCACATGCCTTTTCCTTCAAGTTGACTAACTGTCTTGTAGTTATGTTGGGTTCCACCCTACATGTCTCTTTCCTTTTAACTATGGGAAAAGATCTTGTCTAGATATTTGTGGAGTGTGTATCTTTGATATAACATGAAGCTTAGTAATTTTAATTTTATCTTCTTCTTTAACTTCTTCTACTATTAATGCAACTTCAATACTAGTTCCTTCTATGATAGGATTTTGTGCTTGTCCAATATTATAGGCTTCAAGTTTGGATTTTGAATGTATATCAACATCTTATATCTTGAACACTTTCTACTCATCCTTAGACATTCCCTATTGTTTTGAAATATTTTCTACCATTTTACCAACTTTCCTTTTTCCTATACCACTCTAGAATTAATCTCTTACCTCATTTGAATTTTCTTCTTATGTTCTACATCCAGGACAAGTGGTGTCCCTCTATAATTTTGACATGGCCTTTGTGTTGATAAAAATTATTCTTGATTGTATATTGTCTTTGATGTTACATAAAGGTTATACTCTAATTGAGAACTTCCAGTTGGATCTGAGTTTAGAAGACTAAAGTATATGCTGAGCATAAGTTCAAAGAAGAAAAAGTTTAGTGTAAAATGAGTTAGGTCAATTACTAAAGAAGTTCACTATAAACCAAGTCAGGTTTGTTACCAAATAACTGAGTGGTAATTGAGTGACCTAGTTTTAGCTGGTGTGCAACATATTAGTTTTATCTATTATTTGGTTTATGCAAGATGACTCAATGGATGTTATTTGTTTATTAGAAAGGGTATTCAAGCTAAATTGACATTGGATTTTATATATATGAAAGGCCAAGATGTGGACTAAAATATGAGAAAGTGGAGAAGAAGATAAGATGTAAATAAAGAATGATATCTAATTTAGAGAAGAGTATCCAAGGAGTTTCAAAGAATATTCTTGTTGGAATCATGAATGCTGATAATATTCCTATGGGAGAGTGTTGTAGAAACATGATTAGATCATTATTTTGATGATATGTTACATTTATGACTATGTTTGGCATTGATTTCTACATAGTAGTTTTCTGTGGTATTTGACATAAGAAGTAAGGTAAAGATCAAGTTAGTATGGATAGATTGTTGAGTATTTTCACTAAAGAGGTTAATGAAAGATACTACTAAGTGTCTAGCATATGTAGCTGGGTAAAAGTACAAACTTGTGTCACCCTTTTGTAAAATAAAAGGCTAACAAAAGTATAACTATTCACCTTCAATGACATAATATTGGTAATATTATTTTAAATTTGAAAATGAAGTAAACTAATGAAATGTATAGAAATTGATTTAGGATTGTAATTTTTAATAATTATTTGGAATAAGAATTGAAATAGTTTCCTAATTTATATATATAAATTTTTAGTTGTTGAAAAATGCTAAAAATTAGGGATCTAGTTCCCACCACAAAACTATATGGAAATAAACTTATTTCCCTTTAATCTTAGCCTATATTAAAGATAACATAAATAGCTAGAACAATCAAAAATAAAAATTGGATTTAGACCTATATTTTCTCTTTTATAATGATTCAAATTTAAACTCACATGAAATCAATAGTTTTCATCTCCCACTACATTTTTCAAAACAAATCTACTCTAACCAAGAGAAAAATTATACATTCTAAAAGAGGACTCTCTCCTCTAGAATGTCATATAATTTTAATTTTTTTTTATATAATTAATTTTTTTTTCTTTCTCAAAATCAACATCTTTTCAAGTGTTAAAATATGTGCTTGTAGATTTTTTAATTATAATATACTATATCTAATTAAAATAGTATAAACTCTAGATGAGAATATTCTTGAGTCTAAGCTCTATAATATGGTGTTTATATGTTATTAAAACAATATCATAAAATATAGTAAGAATTATTGAAACACCATTTTTCTGTAATAAATGTATTTTTTTAGTAATTGGATAAAAACTAATATAAAATGTGCATTTGATAGACATTTCCAATTGGAAAAGTGTGAGTCCATATATAACTTAGCTAGAATGAATTTATCTAGATCATATATTTGAAAAAAAAAAAAAAATAGATAGAAATACTCAAATTCAGTCATTCTGATAAGTCAACCTAAAAGGTAACACAACTTTGTACTTTTACCTAGCTAACCTTGGGTGCAAAAGATATTAAGAATAGAAGAAGTTATGCAAATTTTGGTGAAGACTATTCTGAGATAGAGCTTACAAAAGCATGTTTTTGTAAACTTGTTATATCTCTTACCAGAATTGTTGTTGTGAGAAGAAAGGTTAAAGGAGTGTAGAAGACATGTTGGAGATGATGTGGCTAAGATTACTCATCATAATATTACATGAATAGAAAGTTATTCAAGTTACAAGGTAATAGATTTATGTTATTCCTAAGAACAACGTGTTCTTAATGAGGTCCTATAATAATTAATTGAGGAGGTGTGTTAGGGTAAAAGTATAAAGTTGTGTCACCTCTTAGGCTAACTTATTAGAATGAATAACTTTGAATATTTCAATCTAAAATTTAATTTTTTTAAAACATATTATCTTGATAAATTTATTCTAGCTAAGTTATATATGGTCTTACACTTTTCAAATTGAAAATTTCTATTCAATATATGTTTTTATACTAGGTTTTATCCAATTACTAAAGAAATTTAAAATTATTTCAGAAAAGTGGTGTTTCAATAACTCTTACTATATTTTATGATTTTTTTTTAAGAACATATAAACACCATTTTTTAGAGCTCAGAGTCAAGAATATTCTCATGTAGAGTTTATAATGTTTTAATTATATATAGTATATTGAAATTTAAAAATTCCACAACCATGTATTTTAACACTCAAAAAGATTTGCCAATGGTGGCATGTTGTGATGGTTAATTTGTTGTGTTGTTATCCTTTCTATCAAGGTTCAAATCTAATGGGGATGAGGTCCCCCATTTGTGGCCTCACTGGTTTATAGCTCCAGGTCAAAGCATTTACCCCTCTTTAAAATAAAAGTATTTTAACACTAAAAAAGATATCAGTTTTGAGAAAGAAAAAATATTAAATCATATCAAAAAAATCTAAAAATTATATGAAGTTCTAGAGGAGAGAATCCTATTCTAGAATGTATAATTTTTATCCTAGTTAGATTTGTTTAGAAAAATGTGGTGGGAGATGAAAACTATTGATTTCAGGTGAGTTGCAATTTCAATCCTTATAAAAGAAAAAATATACTTCTAATGCCGAGTTTTATTTTTATTTGTTCTAGATATATATGTTATCTATAACATAGTCTGAGATCAAAGGGAAATAATTTTATTTGCATATAGTTTTTAGGTGGGAACTAGACCCCTAATTTTCAACATTTTTTAGCACATAAAAAATTATCTACAAAATTTAGGAAAATATATCAATTCTTATTCCAAATAATTATTAAAAATTATAATCCTAAAATTCATCCATTTCTACACATTTCATTAGTTTACTTCATTCCCAAATTCAAAATAATTTTTCCAATTTTATGTCATTGTTCAGTTGAATGGTTATACTTTTGTTTGCCTTTTCCTTTACAAAAGGGTGACATAGGTTTGTGCTTTTACCCATTAGTCAACTCAAGAGAATTGTTTTATGGCCTTAGTATAAAGGAAGGATATTTTCCTTTGTTTAGAAAAAAAGAAGAAAGCATGAAGAACATATTAGAAGAGAAACATGTTAATATGCGACGATAAGAAGAGTAGAGAAAAGTTGGAGATAACTTCATTGCCAAGGTTTTATTTTAAGATCCGCAGTTTCATATTTGGAACTGACATTTGTAACCTACTCTACAAGGTCTTGCAGTGATTGGTCTAGTTAAGAAGGTAGAGGAAAGAGGATAAAGCATAGTACAAACAATTATATTTCAAGGAATAGTTGAGAGATTAGTTGGAAAGTGAAGTTCAATGGTCTTGCCATAGATGCTATTTGGACAATGGGTCCTATTGCCTTCTACAACTCCTAAAAGGCTTGGCACAACTCCTAGAAGGGTTGGAATCTCCTAACATGGATTCAAAGTCTCCTAACAGGGACTCTTATGTATTGATTGTGTTTTTAGACTCCTAAAAGGGTCCATCTTCTAATAAGAAATATATATATATATATTTTTGTGGGCATCACTCGCATCAGGGTTTTCACTCTGATCAAGGGTTTCCCTAGTTAACAAATATGGTATAATTGTGTATGTGCATCTTGTTATGGTTGTTGCTTACTTTGATTGAATTAATCTTAACCATTCAATCAAAGTAAGCAACAACCATAACAAGATACACATACACAATTACACCATATTTGTTAACTAGGGAAACCCTTGATCAGAGGGAAAACCTTGATGCGAGTGATATAGCTAACTCACACAAGGCTAGATATATAGAAAATGTAGTTAGAATTATTATAGGATTTCAAACTAATCCCAGAGAAGCACATTATGTTGTAGTTAAAAGGATATTTTGATATTTTAAGGGAACACTAGACTTTGAATTATGGTATGACAAATCTAATGATTTCACTTTATATGCTTATACTGATGTTGATTGGGTAGGAAGTATAAATGACAGAAAGAGTGCTAGTGGTGGAGAATTTTTCCTTGGAAGAAGATTGGTATCTTGGTTAAGCAAGAAGTAGGATTCTATCTCATAGAGTACATTAGCAGTAGAATATGTTGCAACAACAAATAATTGTAATCAAGTTGTTTGGATGCTGAAGAATATAAGGATAGAATTTAATGAACCTATTGTTATACATTTTGATAACACAAGCACAATGAATATGTCTAAGAATCTAGTGTTGCATTCTAAGACTAAACAAATTTCTATCAAATATCACATGTTGAGAGAGAAAGTTATAGAAAAGGAAATTAGATTGGAGAATGCAAACACCAAAGAGAAGATTATAGATATTTTCACCAAGCCTCTTCCCAAAGAGACTTTTGAGTATTTTTGAGGTATGCTAGGGGTTATGCTCCTATCTACATTAGAGTAGATGATGCAAGAGTGCATCAGTCCAGTGATATAGAGCACTATTGTTTGTTTGGACTAAATGTCGATGCTTCCTCTATGGGGGATTATCTGTGATTGATAGATTCATCTAGGACTCTTGATAGATGTTGTTTTGAGTAGTGTCTTTGGGCACTTGAGCAGGTCAGAGAAAGTTATTGCAAAGATTTATAGGATGCAATGATAGATGGTTGCTGAAACCTTTGACATTAATGTCAATGGGGGAGAGATTATAGCATGAATTTTTTTTTGATATAGAGAACATTGAGGTATATCAATGGGAAGAAGCATGGGAATATAGAAGCCAATATCATTGATGTAGAGGATTTGATAAGAAATGATAATAGCCTTTAACAGTTGGTATTCTTGGAACTAGATATTTTTCATCTATGTTACCATTAATGCCAAAGGAGGAGATTATTGGAAGCATGAATTTTGATGATATTCCTATGGGGGAGTATTGTAGAAACATGATTAGATCATTATTTTGAAGATATGTTACGTCCATGACTATGTCATTGATGTCAACATAGAAGTTTTTTGTTGTATCTAACAAAAAAATAATGGTAAAGATCAAGTTGGCATGGATAGATCATTGAGTATTTTCACTAGAAAGGTTAATGGGAGATACTACTTAGTGTCTAGAATATGCAGCTAGCCTTGGGTACAAAATATATTAAGTTTGCAAGAAGTTATGCAAGTTTTGGTGAAGATTGTTCTAAGATAGAGTTTATAGAAGCATGTTCTAGTAACCTTGTTATATTTCTTAGTAGAGTTTTTATTCTTAGAAGAAAGGTAAATGTTGTAAATGATGTGGCTAAGCTTGCTCAACATAATATTACATGTATGGATAGTTATTCAAGTTACAAGGTGATAGATTGATGTTATTGCTAAGTATAATGTGTTCTTAGTGATGTCCTATAATAATTAATTGAGAAGGTGTATTAGCTAACTCAAGGGAATTGTTTTATGGACTTGGTATATGGGAATTTTTTTTTCCTTTGTTATAAAAAAAGAAGCAAGCATGAAGAGGGGAATAGAAGAGAAACAAGTTCATATGCAAGGATAAATAGAGCAAAGAAAAGTTGGAGATAACTTCATTTCTGAGGTTTTATTTTAACTTCCAAGATTTGATAGTTGGATCCAAGGTTTGTGACCTAGTCTATAAGGTCTAATAGTGACTCATCTAGTTGACAAGATAGAAGAAAGAGGATAAAGAATAATACAAACAATTATTCTGCAAGGAATACTTGAGAGGTCAATTGGATAGTGAAGTTTAGTGCTCTTTCCTCGGAAGCTATTTCGATAGTTGGTCCTTCTACCTTCTACAAATCCTAAGAGGGTTGGCACAATTCCTAATAGGGTTGGCACAGCTCCTAACAGGGTTGGCATAAATCTTAATAGGGTTGGGATCTCCTAACAAGGATTCAAAGCCTCCTTACAAGGATTCTTATGTACTAAATGTGTTTATAGAATCCTAATAGGGTCCATCCTCTAACAGTGAATATATATAAATTACTATATATTTATGGGCATCATTCCTACCAAGGTTCTCCCTCTGATCAAGGCTTTCCCTAATTAACAAATCTAGTGTAATTGTGTATGTGCATCTTGTTATGGTTTTTTTTTACTTTGATTGAATAGTTAAGATTAGTTAAGGTTGATAAATGTTTTAATTGGATAACTAATTCACCCCCACTCTCAATTATCTTGTTGAAATATTATTTATAACAATTCTAATTAGGGAGGATCTAGAGGATAATCCAAAAAAGTGATCTAGATCTACAATTCAGTTGCTTCCTCAATCAGGTCAATCATTGTTACTCTCTAACAATTGTAGTAGTGAGGAAATCTCTTAACAGGCTTGAATTAATAGTCATTTTGTAAATCTTCTAACTAGGTGGACTTTATAGATTGAAGTTTCTTAAGATGTATAACATGACCACTCCAAATAGGTTAATTTAAATTCTTTAACAAGGTCACACCTAACAACGTGTTTTGTAATCTTTAACATGGTTGGCTCCTAACAGGGCTAACTTCAGAGGAGTGAAAAGTTGTAACTACTTTTATTGGTGGTTTTCCCAAATTTGGGTTTCCACATTAAATTTTGGTGTCTCATGTGTTCATGTTATTTTCTTGTTGCTCTATCTTTGTACGACTAAGTTATTAAAGGTTAATACACATCATTATCCTAAGATTGCTTTATTAACTAAGTTACAATGAATATCTAGCTTTGATCGAGCTATGAGTTAAAACAAAGTTTTTACCAACATCTAAGGGATTTGGAATTTTTTTTTGGTTATTGATTGACCACTCCCCACTTAGTTAGTCCTCTTGTATTTCTGATAATTGGTATCAAAGCCCTTGGTTCTTACAAGAAAGGTTTCAAGGACCTAAGCTAAGATAAAGATGTCTTACAGAAGAGAGATTCCTAAGTTGAACAAAGACAACCTCAAATAATGACAAGATCTCATGAAGCTACATTTGGGAACCATTGGAGTTATAGACCTAAAATTCCTAGATAACTAGTATGTATCATATCCTAATCCTTTGATTGTGGATCATATGGTAGATAAAAAGAATCACAATACAATAATGATTGACATTGCTTCTACTCTCAATTATGCTAAATTTAATAAAGTCAAAGATTGTCCTACTATTCACGAAATATGGAACAAGATGAAAATGATATACAAAGGAGATGGCAGTGTGAGGAGAGCCAAAGTATAAAGTTTAAGAGGCCATTTTGATTAGATGAAAATGAGGGAAGATGAAAACATTGCAAAATATAGTGAGAGAATAAAAACAAGTGCATGCAATAAGAGCTTGAGGAGGAAAAATTGAAAATGAAACAATAGTCAACAAGGTATTAAGAAATCTTCTTTGTATTTATGCAGTTAGAGTTTCAACTATTCAGGAGATGATATGTGATCCTAAAAGTCATATAACTTTGGATGAACTAGTGGGAAGGTTAACAACTTCTAAGTCAAGATAACAATCTTCCTAGATCTCACAACATAGAATCAATATTCAAAGCCAAAATAACCTTTAGTAGAAAGGGAGAAGACTCAAAAGAAAATAGTCTAATAGTGAGGAAGAAGAAGAATTTGATGATGACCTTGAAGCCATTGATGCCCTACTTGCAAGAAGGTTACCAAAAGGAAAAGGTAAATACAAACGATAAATTTTGTTGATTTTTTTTTGGTCACATTGTTGTAAGGTGTCCTAACAGGGAAAGTAACGATGAGAGAAAATCCAAAAAGTTTAAAGGAAAGAAAGATTTCAAAAGCTTAAAAGAAAAAGGTAAGAAATCTTGTTATATTGCAAAAGATTTTAATAATGATGACGAGGATGATATGGTATATATCTCTATTAAAGACAAATAAGATAAATTAGATAATAAAAAGATGGCACTTATTTATCATGTTAGCAAGAATGACACATGGATAATAGATAAGGGGTGTTCTCATCACATGAGTAGTGATAAAACCAATTTTAAACACTAATGGTGGAAGTGTTAAATTTTGAAATAGTGAACCATGTTATTTGAAGGGAAAAGGTTGCATTGTATTGACTAATGGAATAAAATGTGATAATGTCTACTAGGTTAAAGGATTGAGGCACAATCTTCTAAGTGTGACACATATAAAAAACATTGGATTCAAGGTAGGATTTAGGAATGGGAAGGCTACATTTCTTGATGGTAAATGAAACCTAATTGGAACTGGAAAACAAAAGAAAGGTAATTTGTTTTACCTAGACTTCACTAAATCTACATGTTTTCTATCTCAGATAGAGGAAATTGAGTCTATAGTACAATCTGAGTTGCAACCAATTCATCCTAAGTTAGAAATAGTTCTAATCAAGTTTTAGATAGAGGAACCTAAGTCACAGACTACAGAATTGAGTCTCAGAAAGAGCTGGAAGCTGAGTTGCAAATAGAGGAGATATTGAAGACCTTTGGGATGGAAGATTACAAACTAGTTGGAACACCTATGTCTAATGAACATAAACTAATCAATAATGATGATTCAAAAGAGGTAAATTCAACTACCTATAGATCTATGTTTGGGAAACTTTAGTATGTTGTTCATACAAGATGTGATATTGCATTAGCAATTGGTATATTTGCAAGATTCTCTACAAATCCTAGAGAAAATTATATAATGGAAATCAAAAAAATTATGAGATATCTAAAAGGTACTCAAGACTATGGTCTATGGTAGAAGAAAGGAGGGAACTTTGACTTGAAATCCTTTACTAATGTAGATTGGGTTGTAAGCATTCATGATAGGAATAGCACCACTAGAGGATAATTCTTTCTTGGAAAGAGGTTAGTATCTTGGACAAGAAAAAGGAAGAATTTCATCTCTTAGTCTACAAGAGAAGCAAAATATGGTGTTGTAGCAATTAATTTCTTTAACATAATGTAGATCAATATGATGTCCCTGCTTTCCAATTAAGCTCAAATGGTGTAACTTGTAACCATTTTTAATACAATATGAAAACTTTTATGTAAAACATATTAGCAATATTCGATTCAGTAAATACTAATCTAAATAGTACCCAAGCTACCCTTCATAATCCTTTGGGAGAGATCATTTCTCCAATTACCTAATCCTTTGGTTCAATTAGGTAATTATCATAGAAAGAGCTTCTCCCTTGGACCTCTTTGGGAACTCTGAAAACACTACTTGGTAGAGATCCTACGTCTAACAAAGTCTCTTATCTCTGACATATGCATACATTTGACCACTACAATATATATTGTCTCTTAGGGATTCTCTATAAATCCCTCTCTAGAATCTAGTTTTGAATTTTGACATTCGATTACGAGTGCCCTCTAGTCCCTAGGTTTCCTTGTAGGGAGCTCAAAATTCCTAATGAATTACCTCTACCAAGATCTTTTCTTCTCACTTAATTATATATTCATCATTGTAATATTAAATGTGACATACTTCTATTGGACAATATTGTCCCAACTATTGTTTCTAATTACTCTAATCATGAAATAGATGGCCCTTAGTTTATAAGTTTTTTATCTCCACCATACATTAGTAATTATAATGATTGCTCTAATTTGTTACCCCCTCTTCTCCTTATCTTTCCCTTGCTCTTTTGGGTGATGAAAATTGAGCTATTATATTTTAGTATGTTATGTTGTTCCTCTTTTCTCCAATCTATTATTGACATTTTAGAAAGGTCCAAAGCTAATTGAAGATATTATATCTATCTATGGTCTACAACATAATACTAGTCAAACTATGTTATATAAGACAACTTCCCTATTTTAACCATTAGATAAATAAAATTAGTGATGATGAATGGAGGGGTTCTTCACTTGATTTAAACTAAGAACTTTTCTTTCTTAAGCCATATAATCTTTCTACTATTGCATCTTTTTGATCTTCTATTGAGTGAAGTGTTGTGATTCCGAGTGCATGGGCAGCTATTTGGTATTCCCATATACGTGGCTATCTACAGAACTAGTTTATCTCACTCATTCAGTATAAGTTTGTTGGTTCAAAGGTTGCAATGTTGTGTAAAAGGGATGTTATAGTCACTAATATTAGTAATATTTGAATCCACTTTATCAGAGCTGACTTGGGACATATTGGCTATGATGGATATATATTATTTTTATTAGTCTTATATAGTTTAGACCTACTTCCATATGCAACTTATATAGCCAGCATGGTTGGGAGGTCATGACCCTTGGTCGAGACCTATGGCTGATGGCCTTTATATAACTAATTTATATTTTAAAAAATAATTAGCTGGTGTTTATGTATATTTAATGTATAAAATAAATGTAATTGTATTGGAAGCAAAAAAATATGGTATTAGTATTGTTGTTCAAAAGTTTGACCCTACTATTTAATAATATGTCTTAATATTCTAAATGAGGGATTCTATAAAATATTTGATAGGATGTTTTATTCTTGTTATATATCTTGCTTGATTTAGAGATGATCTTTTAAGAGGCTCAAAAGATACTAATTGTAATTTAGTCTCTTTATAGATTTTATTTTATTATAATTTATTATTTATTTATATCTTAATTATTATTTATTTCTCAAATATTCTTTAGAATAAATTTTAAAAAAAATTATCCTATATTCGGATAGAGATATCACAGTCCTACCCTCGCCAAAATTGTTTGTCCTCAAGCAATACATGTTTTATACAAGTCTTTATCTATGAGTAGCTTTTGTTGCACATGTTGTTATTGACACATGCATTACAAATTTACAACATTTGTAATTCTATTTTTTTTTCTCATAATAATAAAGGCCATATTCCTAGTAGACTTAAACTATAGTGATTTATTTATTCATATTTATCCTACATGATTGAAAGATCATGCTCTAATACCACTGTGATGTCCTTACTTTTCGATTAATTTCAAATTCTATAAATTGTAACTATTTGACAATAAAATATCAAAAATTATATGTAAAACATATTAGAAATATTGGATTAAGTAAATACTAATCTAAATACTACCCAATCTACCCTTTATAATGCATCAGGGGAGATCCTTTTTCAAATCACCTAAACCTCTAGTGAGAATTTTATCTTGATTAGGTAATTATCACAAAAAGAGCTTCTCTCTTAGGCTTCTTTGGGATCTCTGAAAATACTACTTGGTAGAGATCCCACCTCTAACCAAGTGTCTTATCTTTGACATATGCATATGTTTGACCACTACAATATGTATTGTCTCTAAGGGATTATCTATAAATCCCTTTCTGAATCTAGTTTGGAATTTCAACATTAGATTATGAATACCCTCTAGTCTCTGAGTTCCCTTATAAGGAGCTCAACATTCCTAACAAATCCCCTCTACCAAGATCTTCTTGGTTTTTCAATTAATTATATATTCATCGTCATAATATTAAATGCGGCATACATATGTTGGACAATATTGTCTCATCTATTTTTTCTTATTAATCTGATCATGAAATGGACGACCCTTAGTTTATAAGGTTTTCCATCTCCACCATATATTAGTAATTACAATGATTGCTCGATTTTTTAACTCCCTCTTCTTCTTATCTCCCCCTTTCTCTTTTGGGTGATGACAGTTGAGCTATTATATTTTAGTACGTTATGTTGTTTCTCTTTTCTCCAATATGTTATTGACATTTAATTGAAGACACTATATCCATCTATGGCCTGTGACATAATACTGGTCAAACTATGTTATATGAGATAACTTCCTATTTTAACCATTAGATAAATACGATCAGTGATGATGAATGGAGGGGTTCTTCACTTGATTTAAACCAAGAACGTATCTTTCTTAAGCCATACAATCTTTCTACTATCGCATCTTTGTGATCTTCCATTGAGTTAAGTATTACGATTATGAGTGCATGTGTAGCTATTTGGTATTCTCATATATGTGACTATCCCCACAGTTGGTTTATCTCCCTCGGTCAGTATGATTTTTTTGGTTCAAAGTTTGCAACGCTATGTCAAAGGAATGTTATAGTGAGTAATATTAGTAATATTTGAATCCTGTTTATCACAGGTGACTTGGGCTGTATTAGCTATGATGGATATATATTATCGCTATCAATCTTATATGGTTTAGGATTTCTCCCGTATGTTCGCATTCAACATCCTCTTGTTAGGGATCGCTTTCACTTAGTATGTCTGAATGATGTCTACGCTTCCTTATATTATTGTCTTCCTTCCTACCTATATCGGTGATGGTGATTCTAATCGTAGATGGCTTCCTTATATTTTTGCTCGATCATACTAGTGGTAATGAAGTTTTGATGACTGGGCAATGTTAGCTATTAGGCATCTTTTTTTTAAATGGATTCCATATGCAGCTTATATAGCTTTCATGGCTAGGAGATCATGCCCCTTGGTCGAGACCCATGGCCGATTTCCTTTGTATAAATAATTTGTATTTTTAATTTAATAATTACTTTGTGTTAGTGCATATTTAATGTATAAAGTAAATGTAATAATATTCAAAGCAAAAAAAATGCTATTATTATTATTGTCCATGAGTTTGACCCTATTTTAAGGCTATTTAATAATATATCTAATATTCTAAATGGGGATTCTATAGAATATTTGATGTGATGTTTATTTCTTGTCATATACCTTATTCGATCTAGAGTTGATCTTATAAGAGGTTCAAAAGATACAAATTGCAATTTAGTCTCTTTATAGATTATATTATATTATAGTTTATTATTTATTTATACATTAATTATTATTTATTTTTCACATCTTTCTTTATAATTAATTAAAAGTATTTATTTTTATGCTATATTAGGATAAGGATATCACAATCAAGCAACTGTTATCAAGAATGAAGGAAGAAATTAAGGATCCAATGGTTATCTATCGTGATAACACAAGGGCAATCAATAAATCTAAAAATCTAGTGTTGTGCACGAAGAAAAAAGGCATTGCAATCAAGTATCACTTTCTGAAAAATTAGTTCAACACAAGGAGGTCAGATTAGAATATGTTAACACAAAGGAGTAGGTTGTTGACACATTTACCAAACCTTTACCTAAGGATGCATTTTTGTATCTAATAGGAAAGCTAGGGGTGATTCCCTTGTCTGATGCTCACTAGAGTATAGATTAGTGATGCATCAACCAAACTACTTTGAAGATCTATCAAGTTGATGCAATGAAGTTAGAGTGCATTGCATATGAATTAGTACATCATGTACATTGTAAAATTACTATGCAGAATCTTTGGTATTTGATGTCAAAGAGGGAGATAATCATTTCATATAGTCGTAAAAGGAAGAGATTAATGTAATCAAAGAAGAATAAAAGGTAGTAATGTGCAAGAGGGAGAACTTGATCTGATGGAGTTTGAAGATAAGTTGGCAGAGGGAGAATCTCACAGGGAGTTCTCATGGATGTATGGAGAATTAGAATGAAACAAAGGATATTATAAAATTTTATAAATCATTGTAATTGCTCTAAGTTTTATTTTCTTAATTACATGTTGTGTTTCCATCTATACCAAAGAGGGATATTGTTTGGTAACAATTATTCAATTGTATATTTTCATTGATGTTACACAAATTTTATACTCTAACCAAGCACTGCTAGTTGGAACCAAGTTCAGAAGACTCTAGTATATGCCAAGCATAAGTTTAGAAGAAGAAAAAGTTCTATCTAAATTGAGTTATATTGATTACCAAAGAAGTTCAGTGTAAACCGAGTTAGGTCGGTTACCAAGGAACTTAGTGGTAACCAAGTGACCTAGTTTTAGGAAACCTATAGCTAATTAGTTTTATATATTAGTAAGTTTATGAAAGTCACCTCAATGTATGCTATTTGTCTATTTGAAAGGGTATTCAAGCCAACTTCACATTGGATTTTATATTTATGAAAGGTCCAGATGTGGATTGAAATATGAGAAAGTGGAGAAGAAGATAAGATGTGAATAAAGAAGGCTATTTGATTTAGAGAAGAGTATCCAAGGATCTACAAAGAATATTTTGATCAGAGAGGATCCATAGGACAAGCCCTAATAGTGATTTGAATCTATAAATTAGTTGCTTCATCAATCAAGCCATTCATTTTTACTCTCTGAAAATTCTAGCAATAAAAAAAATCTCTTAATAGAGTTTACTTAACAGTCATTTTGTAAATCCTCTAACTAAGTGTCATTTCTAGATTGAAGTGTGTTAAGACCTCTAACAAAGCCACTCCTAATAGGGTAATTTAAATCCCTTGATAAGGTCACACCTAAAAGTGTGTTTTGTAACCTTGAATAGGGTTTTCTCCTAATAGGGCCCACTTCATAAGAGTGAAAGGGTGTAACTAGTTGTGTTGGTGGTTTTCCCAAGTTGGGTTTTCATGTTAAATCTTGGTGTCTCATGTGTTCATGTTATTTTCTTATTTCTTTATCTTTATGCAACTAAGTTACTAAAGGTTAATACACATCATTATCTTAAGATTTATTTGTTAATTGAGTTAAAATGAATATCTTATTTTAATTGAGTTTTCTATTAAAAGGAAGCTTGTACTGACATCTAACGGATGTGGTAACTGATTCACCCTTTCCCTCTTAGTTACTCCTCTTATATTTCCAACACTTTCTATATAGTTCCTACATACCTTCTGCTACTTCATATCCCATAGGATAGTTGAAATTTTTTCTAGCTTTAACTTCCTCCATACAGGTGCATTCAATTTCTACCATAAAGAAAATAGTATCTTTTTTAATGTTTAAACAATTGATCTAGGATTATGTTTCTCTATTTTATTTATATCTAATATCCTTTAGTCATTCTAAAGATGTCATATGTAATTAGTTATTTGGTTTGCATGTTATAGTAATTGGTTCATAATCTCATTTAATACATCTTTTAGTGATCCATGTAGGATGTGCCATATTTGGAAATGCGTGTAAAATATAAAGGAATACATACATAACCAATGTTCCAAATCTGAAAGTTTGGTACTTATCATTCTTTATTGTTTTAATATTCTCCTATGATTGATCTTTCAAGATCTCATAGACATTAATTTTCTATCTTTCCATAATCATCTACTAAGTTGTATTAATGGGACTCGATGATAATGAATTAGGTCAAGAGCTGTAATTCATCTTATATTTAGTGATTTTTTCTAACAAGCCTTATGTCAATTTGTCTAATGCTTGATAAACTTGTGCCTCTCAACTATCCCATTTTTCTCCTATATTTTCTCTACTTCCTTCTTCACGAGTTTACTAACTATAGGTACAATATTCTAGTATTACTTAGTTCAATTACTTTATGAATAGTTCATTACTGATCATTATAGGCTGGTCACCCATCCAAAACATAACATCATGGAATCTAGTAAATACAATCCTAATCCATTCCTTTTCATCAAATTCCTTATGAAACATGTATCATGGAATGTTATATTGTCCTAGGTGCTCAATCCATTACTTAGGCAACTTATCCTCATGGTACACTTTTCATAGGTTTGCATGAATCTCCCTATCTCCAATTGACTCAAATTCATAATGAATTTAAGATCTTATTTCTTCTAAATGATACATGCCTTCATAGGTTTGTGAGAAGGATCCCATAGGATCATCTCCAATTGATAGAAAAGTTTGTTTCTTGTACTAATATGTAGGTCTTTCATTCATAATGCATATTTGTTGGTTTTCTGTGATAATTGAACTAGATTTCAATGCTTGAAACTACCTTGAAAAAGTGATAAATGCCTTTTGATTGCTACACATCTAGGGAATCAAGTGAATTACTTCCAAATGCTTCAAATATTCTTCAAATCTCTCTTCGAGCACCTTGCACTCTTTCTTTTCATGAATGATGAATAAAATGATAGATTTCCTTTCTTAAACCATTTCCAAAATGAATTTGCATTCAATGAAGTACTCAAAAAGAGGCTATTACTTGTCCACAAAAAATTTAGCAACCACCAATGTAGTACCTGTCTTACTCTCACTCATTAAGGAGTAATATTTTGGAGTAATTTGATGGGGGCAATGTGGGTAAGTACATATTTTATAATAGTTGTAGTATACGTCTACATAGAGTTAAGATAGTTACATATACTTCTCTTTATGCTTTCATAAAAATATATAATATTTTGAGAACCAAACTTATAAGTTAAATACAAGTATCTATGTTGACTTATTTATTTAAAAAAAAACAATTAGTTCATGAACAATTCAATGAATAAAGGAATCATAAAATATCTTTGATATAAGTAGTCTATTTTTTTAATACATATTTTAATTAAGAAATTTATTAAATATTATAAGTAATAAAAAATTAATTATTTAATTATAAAGAAGAAAAATTTTTAAAATAAAAATAAATGATTTTTTTCCAATAAGTCAAAAAATTCTTCTTTATATTAAATGAACTAAATAAACTGAAGAGTCTTCTCTTTAAAAAAAAAAAAAAAGGAATCACCATTTCTTGAAAATTAGAAATATGATTTTTTTGGGTAGGAAAATGATTATTAAGAACAAAAAAAAAAGAAGAAGCTTATTAATTATTTTAATTCATATTAGTACCAATAATTGTCAGTTGAAAATGATTGGTTATAAGAAATCAATAGTTGCGACCCTTAGAGAGATGACTTTCCAACATAGAGGAAATGATTATTGAGTTTTTAATTTATTGAAGAAATGCAAACTAATACAAGAAGGCAACAAGCAGCTGCCATGTAAAAATAATTTTTAAGTAGTATTTATCATGATTTCTTCATCAAAAATTATGTAGCTATTACTATTAATTTGAAATTAGTTTTGACATATAAGTGACAATAAACTAAATTCATTTACTTAGTTCATGTTGAAAAAGTAATGAATTTTAAGCATAAGTTGTTAGATAGTATATGTTGAGTGAGATATACAGTATGTGTCAAGTCACTCAAGTGCTTACCATATAGTTGATGTCGAGTGATTCAGATGTTGAGTACTTAATGGATGCTTAGTTATCCAAAAGCTGACTTACAACATTGAAGATACAATGGATGCCGAGAATCAGACACTTTAGGTCTTGACTAAAATAGCTTTGGACATGGTTGTAATGGCACAAACTTCTATGTAAACCATTTTTGAGCTAACTCAAGGATTGTTTTGCAATTCTAGATGATAAGAATGAATGTATATTAAGGATTCCTATTTAGTACATGCAACCAATTAGTAAAAGGGATGGATTAAGTGGAAAAATGGGAGAATCATAGTTGTTGATTCATACCTAATGCTAATTCACCTAGATGTTCTTAAGGAAGGAAAACACTAAACATTGTATATGTAGAGAGAGAAGTTTGCATGTGTAAATAGAGCATTCATGGTGACTAAGGAGTTGTGAATTGAGATACAATATAGCATTAGTTAAAGAAGAATAGAGGAAAGGAGTTAGAGGACAAAAGTGATACATATGATCAGAGAAGATCAAGTACACATTAAGAAAGAGGTGATATATTATCTAGTAATATAGAGCTTACCACAGGATAATTGCTAAGATATTCTAGCAAGTGAATAAGTTAAATCTGTTAATAGAGTAGTCCTAATAGACCATGGTAAATATTTTAATAGGGTTCTTAATTCATTGTAAGTTTTAAGTCCTTTAAATAGACACACTTCTAACAGGGTGAGATATAAGGGTAAAAGGACAAATTTGTGTCACCCTTTTGTAAAGGAAAAGGCTAGCAAAAGTATCATTGTTCACCTTCAATGACATAAAATTGGTATTATTCTTTCGAATTTGGAAATGAAGTAAACTAATGAAATGTGCAGAAATGGATGAAGTTTAGGATTACAATTTTTAATAATTATTTGAAATAATAATTGATATATTTTCCTAATTTTTATAGATGATTTTTTAGATCCTGAAAAAATGTTGAAATTAGGGGTCTACTTCCCACCACAAAACTATATGGAAACAAATTTATTTCCCTTTGATCTTAGACTATGTTATAGATAATATATATATATATATAGAAAAATCAAAAATTAAAATTGGCTTTAGACCTATATTTTTTCTTTTATGAGGATTGAAATCTCTACTCACTTGAAATCGATAGTTTTCATCTCCCACCACATTTTTCAAAACAAATCTATTATAACCAGGAGAAAATTATATATTCTAAAAGAGAATTCTCTCCTCTAGAATGTCATATAATTTTAAATTTTTTTGATATGATCTAATATTTTTTCCTTTCTCAAAATTGACATTTTTTGAAGTGTTAAAATATGTGGTTATAGATTGTTTTAATTATAACACACTATATCAAATTAAAACACTATAAAATCTATATGAGAATATTCTTGACTCAATGATCTCTAAAATGGTGTTTACATATTATTAAAAAAATTATAAATAATAATAATAAGAATTATTGAAATGCCACTTTTCTAAAATAGTTTTATTTCTTTAGTAAATGGAAACAAACTAGTATAAAACATGCATTTAATAGACATTTCCAATTGAAAAAGTGTGAGACCATATATAACTTAGCTAGAATCAATTTATCTAGATTATATTTTAAAATAAAATAAAAAATTAGATAGAAATACTCAAATTCAATCATTCTAATAAGTCAACATGAAAGGTGACACAACTTTGTACTTTTACCCCTAATAATCTTGTAAGCCTTTAATAGTGTAGGAATTTCACAAGGTAGATCATAGTTTATGATCAAACATTGTAGCCTTCATTGGATACACTTTATTACTGTAGTAGTGAAGATTTGTGAGTATCATCCCCCCCCTAGATTTACCTTGTCATTGAAGGGTTTTTGGACAACCAAATATCTTGTGTCATACATACGTTGAATATTATTTACTTTCATGCTATGAATGAATATGTTTAGTTAGCTATTTTAGTTTACATGCAAATTATTAGATGGATGTGTGGTGAATGATTTTATGGTTAAAGTTGTGAAGGACTAATTCAAACCCCCTCTTAGAGTTTACTTTCCCTATTGTATTTCCAAAAATTGGTATTAGAGTTGAGTTCTCTAGAAAGGAAAGATTTGTTACTTTGAGGAAAGATCTTGAAGATTGAAGTCTACAAGTTGGGAAATATTATTGATAATTAGAAGATTGAAATCTAGCTTGACCTACATCAATTGAATAAAGCAATAGATGAGTTGAATCTGTCACTGAAGAGAAGGAAAGTGATAGCTATTGAAGAGAATGACACACATTACAAAGAGATTGACACTACTCAATTATTTGGAGATAAAAATTCAAGTAAATTTGATGTAGCAGTTGTAGATATGATGGAAAAGAATGGTGTCATAACTAAAGAGATTAGAAATTTTAAGATAGAAAAATAAGTCCAATCAGTATTGCTATGTGAGGTGACTGAGCAGGAAAAGAAAGCTAAAGAAGACAAAGTCATGATTGAAGATGATAAAAGGATATTGACTAACATATTGGAAAATAAGACATTAGAGGTGAATATGATTGCTTACATGCAACTGGAAACATTAAATCAAATGATGATCGTCAATCATGAATTTAATGGAAAGAATATTGAGATCACAATGCTCAAGTTGTAGAATGAATAATTGAGAAATTATCTAAAAATAGAGAAAGAATCTACTAAAAATTTCAATAGACCTAGTGAAGCCATAATATTTTTTTGAGCAATTGATGATATCTCCTAGATCTAACAGTAATATTACTAGATTTGTTTACACCAACATAGAAGAAAGAGAATCATCTAAAAGTGGTGAATAGAGAAGCAACAAAGGTAAGAACTACAAACCTACTTGTCATAATTGTAGAAAGATAGGTCATACAACAAATGTTTGCATGAGAAACAATGCAAATCAAAACCCTAAGAAGAAATTCATGGGTAACTATCATAAGTAAAACAAACAAGGACATTAGGCACATGAATGCAATACAAAGACATTAAGCACACAAAGATTTGAAGTTTACTACTACAACTATAAGAAGTATGAACATAGAGCATATGAGTGCATATCAAATGCTAACTAGTTATCAAACAAGAAAGACAAGGTAAACTATACTAACAAATCCTACAATTGGGATTACAGTATAAGGTATAGTTGTCACTATTGTCAAGAGTATGGACATGTTGCTAAAAATTGTATTAGAACACATTTCAAAAGTGACTACAGTAGATGGTTGATTCAAACTACATGTTTTAGCTATTTGAAGACTAGTCACATTAGTAGAAATTGTCCAACAAGGTCAAAAGAACCTACAAGTGAATTCAATAAAGGAAAAGGAAACATTGATGTTGAATAAGTCAAGGTAAAGATTAACAAGAAATGGAGAAAAAAGGAAGACTATAGTACATCAAGTTTAGATGGGATCACTTCATCCAATGGATTAGGTGATCACACCTCCCCCAACTAGAAAATCAAGAGGTATGAATGGGATTGATATTTCAAAGTTCAATTATACATTAGTTCCAAGGATTAAATTCTCAAAAGATCATATATGCATAAAGTAAGACGCAAAGTATTGGTTAGAACTTAGAAGAAATCTACAAGTTTTCATGTTATTGTCCAGCATAAAAAGTTTTATTATTGCTATCAAGTGAAAGTTTCTAGTTATTTTCGAGCTATCAAAGGTGATAGTGTTGGTCGAGCTCATTGTGGTTGTCGAGCATAAGAGGAATTGCATATAAGTTAAGTGATTTAAAATTTCTATTTGAGTCGAGCTTATAGATGTGTAAGAACTAGGCATTTATTTTGAAGTGTCAATGGCTATATGGTTAATTTTTGACTCATTTGCAATCGTTCAAGACTAGAAAGAGCATGAAGAGAATAAGGAAAATTGGAGAATTTGATTCAAGCATTTGCATACTTAATTCAACTACTACTCGACACTAGACATCAGATTTTTCAAGGTATTTATCGTATGTTGAGCTATGCTATTTGAATTTACACAAACCCTAGTTAGTTGTTATGGCATCTAGCTCTTCTGCTACTACCATTGAGGAAGGAAAGGAATTTTTTAATTTTCAATTTATTAGTAATCAGATCAAACAACCACATTTTTTAGAAACTCTTGACATTTCATATAAAGGAGACCCATCTAGTACATTATCTGTGATACCACTGCAAGTTTTAATGATACAAGATGTAAGTTTTTGTGAAACCCTTAAGGTAGGAAGTATTGGAAAGAGGAAAGTTATGTAAAAATGGAGTATTAAAAGAGAAAAACAAGGTTGTAGAGAGAAAAGGGTTAACTAATGCCCTAGATTTTCCTATTGTATTCAAGATAGATGGATTAATATTGTTCTTATTAGAATACATGAAAAATTTGTATGGTTGGAGGATGACCCTATCAAAACCACAAAGAGGATTATTCATAGAGTGAAAAGGTAACCAACCCTAGATAGACCAAAGACTATGAGGAGTGATGGAAAAGAGGCAATTGAGAAGAATATATGGGCACTATAGAACAAGAGAGGGATGACCATAAACACAATTACTAATCTTGTAATTGCATTTGCAGTGAGAATTATTGCATATAAATTCTTTCTATCTAGTAGGTTGAATAGTGTACCATATATGGCTATAGATTTAGGTTACAATATAGTAAAGGAAGACCATCCTTATGAGCTTGCCAAGTTAAAACTTCAAAAGTTATCCAAAACTTTGGAGCCATAAGAAAGACAAGAAGTGCACAATGCAAATTTGGTTGAATACCTTTTTGTATATTTTTCTATGTACAAAACACTTTTTCCTCATTTGGGAGGGCAGCTTGGAAAACTAACAGGTCAGTTACAATGCAGAGTGGTGAATTCATAAAGAATCTTGTAGATAATTTTGAGACTATGATGACTAGTTATTTTGAAGACTTTAAAAAGTAAAAAAAACAAAGACTGAGAATTCCAGTGTTACTAGTAGAGAATCATTTGAATGATTTTCTTCTAGTTGATGTTGATTTCACTTATGTCCAAGTTGCTATTCCAAGGGTGAGATGGCTCAGATCAATGCCTTATGAGATTAATGTTGATGAGGCATTTGCAGCCATCACTACTTTACTGGAAGAGGAAGTAGATCAAAATGCTACTACATTTGGAAATTATGATGTAGAAAAGTCAAAGATCACAATGGAAGATATCTTATATGATGAGGAAGAAGAATAAGCTTTTTGAAGAAACTCAAGGAACAATTTGGTGAAGAGGAAGAAGGAGATGAAGAAGAAGCAGAAAATGAAGATTATGAAGAAAACCTACTAAGGCGCCACTTCCTCTCACATAGGGTCAAGGTGAGGACCAAGCAAAAGAAGGAGCATAATTTGATGAAGGTATCAAGGGAGAAGAAGCCAATGAAGAACTTGTTTCCATATAAGAAAAGAAGATAAAAAAAAAAATCCAGCAACAAGAAAACCCAAAAAAGGTTGTGAAACCTACATAAAAAAAGCCTATAGTTCTTTTCACCAAGGCTAACACAAGAGCTATGACTAAGAAGATTTAGAAAGTTCAAAAGCCTGAAGGAAAGATAGCTAGCACAACTACAAAAGAAGATGAACTTGAATATAAGAAAAGAAGGAAATATATTGCCCTAGCTGAATCAAATGAGGAGAGGATTGAGTTAGATGAAAACAACCAATTTAAAGTGGTAAGTCATAGTCCTTCTTCTAATTTGGAGAACTTGTGTGAATATATCAAGAATAATGCTGATTTAAGTGGATTTACTCATCTTGAGTTTGATAAACTTGGGATGTTAGAAAAGAATAAAATAGAGGAATGTGTATATGCCATGATGACAATTTTTAAGAAGACTCTAATTAAGATTTCCAAATCTCTATCCAGTAGCCTATATGACAGAGTTGATCAAATGTGGAAATATAGTCTCACAACTAAAAGAAATATTACAGAGCCTACACTTGCAAGAGTAATGCCAAACTTGGACAATTGTGAAATGACAAAGGCTATTAACAAGTATAAGGGGAGATTTTCTCTAAAATATCGAGCATTTAATATTTTACAGAACAATATTGAAGACGTTGTTCAATAGAGAAAACAATTATGGAAAGAGATCTATGGGCTGACAACACAAAAGGCTATTGAGAAAGAACCTATGGTAGTAGCTGAAGAAAAAGTAGAAAAATATGTATTTGAAGTAATAAATGATGAATTTGTAAGGCAGTTACATGGGGAAAGCACTATAGAGGCAATAATTGAGGAAGAACAATAACTAGATTGGAATGTACTAGAAATACATATGTCAAGTGCTAGTCCACAAGAAGATAAAATAAACATTAAGGATGTATTTGACAACTCCACTTAGAACAAAAATCCCTTAATAAAGGAGGATGTGAAGAAGGTATTGGTTGATTCCATCACCAGTGAAAAACTATGTAGCCATCCTATTTTGGTGAGTGTGGATGAGATTGAGAAGGAAGAATTGGCATTTGCAAGGAAGAAAACACAAGCATTATCCATTGCCCCCCCCCAATAGACAAAGGTGAAACTTGTCATACCTATGGTAGTATATCAAAGGAAGGACACAATGTACTCACATGTCAACACATTGGTGCAAAATGTTTTTGCACCAGTAGTTTCAATAATTGAGCTAGAAGGGACACCAATCCAAATAGGCTAGGAAGCCAGTCTTGCACCTACACCACAAGCACAAGGTAAAGTAGAAACTAAAGAAAAGGATAAGGATATGATTGAAGATTTAGTCTTGACTATGAAACTAAAAGAAGTGATAGAAATTTGGACATTGGTTACCTTACTAGGTACTACTACTCCTATTCCTAGCTAAGCACTTCATAGGCCGAGTAAAGAAGCTACACTATTGTAAGCATCTAGTCCTAGTACTAGCACATCTAAGGTTGATGAGGTGACATCCTATGGTGATATCAACTTAAATTAGGTGATTGAATTACCAAATTTTTATCTTTTATCAATCACAATATAACAAATGAGCATATTGTAGGACATTCCGACAAGGAAGAAACACCAAGAACTACTTAGAAGGGAGCATAGGTAGAAATAAGAACTTCATGGCATCAAGGGCATATTTCTTGATGCATTTAGGCTACCTAGACCTAATGAAACAAAGCCAATCATTATGTAGTTGGAAAATATTTTGGAGAAGATCAATGATGAAGACCTAAATATTAATGTTAAATTATTGGAATGGTCTGAGGAGAAATTTTAAACAAAGGTGAATGAACAAATATTTAGTGTGATTACACTACATGAAGTTGAGTTAGGAACCAAATTGATGGTATGAAGAAGATGTTGGAGAATATTTTCTCTCTTTACACCAAGTTGTGTGATGTTCTCCTACTTACACAAGAAGTGTATAGACACATTAACCATCTGGTGGGAGATTTGAATAAAATAGGTAACATTATACAACAATCTCCTAGTCAAGGTTAGTCTCATTTTAGAAATTTTATCTTAGCATAGGGTCAATTTGCAACTTTACAAGCTCAAGATGTATAATATAGGGTCAATTTTATGATAATGAAATATAAATGTAATACATCACATGTATAATAGCTCAACACTTAACATAATCATTTGGTTACCCAGACACACTTCAAGATGAAGGTAAAACTAGGGTGGGGATGAAACTCACAAATTTTAAATGTTGTAACAATAAAGTTAACCAATTAAGGTTACATAGTTCGATAATAAGATACAATCTACCCTATAGGGGGTCTACCCAATTAAAAGCTTAAGATACTAATAGGTCTCACCTTGTTAAAAGATTTTACACTCACAATAAAGTAAGGACTCTATTAGGAGATTTACATGTGCTTGTTAGGACCACTCTATTAAGAGATTTACTTTGTCTTAATAAAAAAATAACTGATTGAGTAATTAACCCTTAGTTTACTCTACAAGTTGATCTTGGGTCTCCTCTTTCCTTTATCTTTGATTTGATTCTCCTAATCTAATAATTCTATTCAATCTTTCACTGCTTTGATTGATCTTTGTTGGATCTTCTTTCTTAAACTTTTCTTCACTACTTCACTTGCACATATCCCTTATGAATTGTCATTTTATTGTCATTGTATTGTGTTGTATATAATTCTAGGGTTCTATTCCTCCTTAAATAGACACCATGGGTATGTGCAGGATCATGGTGTGCCAAAAAGTGGTGATCTAAAAAATTTGTAGTTCTGAAATATCTCAAACCATTTCAAAATCTATTCCAACTTCTTTCCCACCAACCCTGATAGTAAATGAAAATAATTAATATCTTTATAAGGTCTACTATATCTTTTGATACTAAACCTATATGGTCAACTTTAAAAACATCCTAAAATATGTGCTTTTTGCATGTTTTTATGTGATTTTTACTTCAAACATGTAGTTGACGACTTTTTTTTCACTAAAATTTGATTAAATGAAAAATATTTCTTAAGAATATTTTTATCTTTCCATAAATGTAAGGTTTATCAAATTATGAGTTTAGTAAGTAATTATTACTTATTTTCTAATGGAGTTACGTATAAAGTGCTGACTGACACACTACTTGAAAAATAACTATAACTTTCAAATGATACAACATTTTTTAAATCCAAAAGATGCATCACATTCTATGTTTCTTCTACTATAAGAAAAATAAATGAAAATTTGAATTTTGTAAAGTTTTGAATTAGTTAAGGTGGTCAGACACGAGAGTTTTTTATTCCAAAAATACTAAAGTCAAAAATTAATTATTAATTATTTATTTAGAATAAAAATACCCAAAAATATGTGTTACATCTAGGCATGAGTCTACTACTTATATCTAGAATATTATTAAAAAATATTATCATTTGATTTTGATTAAGGTTGTTAGACATATGTCTACTTCTTATTTTTGTTCTAAAATATTTCTAATATTGCATTAGAATTCAAAATTTTGACCAATCAATTTTTATTTTTTTGAGATAAGTCCTAGTATTTTAGAAACTAGATTCTATTTGATAGAGATTCTTTTTGCTCAACATTTTGATATAAATTTAATAACAAGTAGAAAATTGCATGTCAAGTTGACATAACCTTGATTTTCTAATTTTGTATTGCCACTTAAGAGCATAGTTTGGTTGACCATGATCCTGCACATACCCTTATGTGAAGTGTCTAGATCTTGATTGACAACTTAAACTTCATCATCTTTTGTCATTTGCATATCTTTTTCTAATTGGTTGAATTGTATGCCTATGGATCATTACCTTTTGTAATGATTCATAATCAATATCTATTTTAGCTCTACAAATATTAAATGTCATAGAAATGTCACCCAAAATGGTTTATGTATGAGTTTGTTCTATTAAAAACTCATATATCAGAACTAAACTACTTGGCACTTGAATTTTCTAATGCTTGCTCATGCATAAAACTTCATGTTGTTACTTGGATTCTATATTCCTATGTTCTCAACTCTAAATAACATTTCAATATGCTCAGTCTTCATTATATTTTTGGGCTCATACTATATTCCTCGGTCCTCAGCTCACCTATCTACTTGGTCTATACTAAATGCTTGGAAATCACTATCTTGCTTGGTATAAGTGTTGTATTCTTGTTAGTAGATAACTCAGTCATAGTGATGACATTGTAATATTTCCTACTAAATTATTTGCAAATGAATAAGTGTTGGGACACTAATTGACAACATAGTCTTAGATATCAACAATATCCCCCTTTGACATTAGTGGAAAAGCACTTTGTCATGAAATCATTTCAATCAAGATGTATTATCCTCTTTAAGACCAATAATTTGAATATTTTCTTACCTACCCCTTTGTTCATTCCAAAATTTTCACCATTCCCCCTTAGGTCAAACTTGGAGTTGTTTGGGTAAGCTGATATATCTCAAAAAATAATTTATGACTTGCAACAATATTGGCATAGCCAATATTCCATATTTCTTTTACCTAATCCAAAATATAAAATTGAATCTCTTGCTCAGTAGTTAGGTAAATGAATCTTGAAATGTCTAAAAAAATTGCCTCTTTGATGTAGGAGCATCCTAGGTTGCACTGCTATCCTGCATGTTTTTAGTTTTTATCTTGCTCCTAAAACTGTGTTCTGTTGAAATTATGTTTTCTAGTTTCTGGGTGCCTGTTACAGACTGTGTGACTAATTTTTCTTAATTAATCAAGATCTATGCACTTCAATTATAGTAGAGGTCCTAGAGTTCTATCTATGATCCAAAGAATGTGTTCTAACTCCTTATGAGTTGAGAGATATGGCAATTCTTCTAGAGCATCAATTTTTGGTAGTTTTGCGTGATAATTTCTTGTGCTTGACTTTTGGAATGGATGCACACATTTCCCTAATGAATCAAACTTTGAAAAATTAAGGGTTGTATAGGACCTAAATATCTACCCATAGTTTGAATTACAAGTTCTAACTCAATCGAATCTAGGAGATATAGTGATTTTTCTCGAACATTGATTTTTGGATAGTTAATTGCTGATGTAGGCCGACTTGTGTATTTAATGTTAGGATTATTTTCATTTAATATTTGCTAAGAGAAAACTTGTGGCCTCTCCATGTTCTAAAAATATTTGTAAGCCATTTTGGTTAGATAAATAGAGTGTTTAGGCTAGGAGCTAAGATAGTGAAGAGTTTTTATGGAATTTTAAAGAGGATTGTAGAGAAGAACTGGAAAGTGTGAATTTGTTTCTAATTTTTGTGTATGAATGTATTTTGTATCTAGCTATAATATAGAAGGCCTCATAGTTGGGCATGTATGTTGAATATTTGAAGAATTAATGAAATTATTTTAGTCTTCTTCCTCCTTTGGTTGTTGTTCTTTTTGTTTGCTTCCGTTGTGTTAACTCTTGCAAGGTGGTTCAAAGAGTTGGTTGTGCCCTTCGCCCTAGTTTTCCATATCCTTCCTTGTCTCAAATGGTATTAGAGCTTGAGGTTCATCATTAGGAGATTGGATCATGTACAAACCTGATCTAGATATTTGTTGTAGGGTGGCAGATCTGTGAATTTGACCTATAACATGTAGAGGGTTATGATCTTGTAGAAACTTGATTTGTAAAGATGGTCTGTGGTAGAGGAAATGCTGATAATTTTATATTGGATCAATTGAGACAAATTGTAGCTAGATTAGATTCTATGGAGATAGCCTATAGGAGAGGAGCACATCTTTAATTATTTAAGTGATGATGAAGCAACAACACCAAACCAAAATCTTGAACTTGAAGAAGATCAAGATGATGAAAGATTGTTGAGAGTATTATCTAGGGAAAATTCAAAGCCTGCTATAGAATTTGTTCCTTATGATGGGAAATTGGATATCAATGTTGTCATAGATTAGATCTTAGATATGGAGAAGTTCTTTAAGTATGAAAACACTACTGATAATAAGAAGGTAAAGATTGCAGTTACTAGGCTGAAAGGTCATGCTTCACTATGGTGGGAGCATTTGCAAACTTATAAAAAAAGGAGAGGAAAGGAGATGATTAGAACTTGGTTAAAGATGGTGAACAAGGTAAAGAATAAATTCCTTCTTGCTCATTACAAAGTTAGCTTGTTGAGAAAGATGTACAATTTGAAACAAAAGGACATAACTATGAAAGAGCATACCAAGGAATTCTATAGATTGGACATTAGATCTAGACATGTGGATGATGATGTTGAGAAAATTGCAAGGTACATAAATAGATTGAGATCTAGAATTCAAGTTGAAATAAGTTTTGTGAAGTTGGAAAGTGTTGAAGAAGCATATCAATATGCCTTGAAAGCTAAGGAGATCTTTACAAAGAAGCATGAATAAAGACAAAGAGATAGAGGTGGTAGATGTAGACACCTAGAATCCCTTAGAAAATAAAGTATTTTTATTTTTTGAAAAGTCCCTGATGACATCATCATTTATTAATTAATTAATTATTTAATTAATTAATTTATTTTTATGCCATTAAATCCCTTTATCTTAATTTAAAATATTTAATTAAGGAATCCCTCCCAAAAATGTTTAAATCTTATTTAAACATTATTTCTTTATTTATTAATTATTTAATTAATAAATTGACCAAAAATTCCAAAATAAATAATTTATTTATTTTTTGCCCAAAACTTGACCAATTTCTTTAAGACCACTAACCTCTTCCAAAATCTTCTAATCCTTCTTTAATTTTGATTAAAGGCTAATCCCATCATTTTCTACCCCTAATCCCAACTCAAAATATTTAATTAAGATTAAATATTAATCCTCATATTTATTAAAAATGTTTTAATAAATATCTCCTCAAACCAAACCTTTGAGATAAATAAACTTTATTTATCCTCATCCTAAGAAGTTCTAGACTCTTCTAGAAAGTCTTCATCCTCATCCTAAGCCTATCCCTAATCCCTCATTTAGCCTAATCCACCCCATCCACCCATACTAACCAAGCTTAGCCACTAACTCACCCACCCTCATCAATTCCATCTACTTGCCCATCTCTAACATCCCTAATATAATCCTAAATCCACCCCTAATCCAACCCTTAATCATTTGCACAATCCTAAACAAGCTTAAGACTTTCCTAAGCTAAGCCAAAGTCTTCCCTCAAAATATCCCAACCACCAAACCATGAATGCTCTTACAAAGCCATAAAAGACTCTTAAAAACCCATTCATTGCTCTTACAAGCCATTATGAGGGTCTTTAAGGCCTTGAGCCTCCTTTGTTGACTCATCCTTGCCCTTTCCTCCACCCACTCACCTTGTGACATGTGTCACTCTCTGATTAGCTGTAAAGAAGCACAATCCGTGTGCTCTCCTCTCATGAAATCTAAGCCCTCCATGAGCTTTTTTCCATCCTTGCATCTTAGCCCTCAAACCCTCAAGCCCTTAGCCTATAAATTGAATCCCCTCCCAAGCCATTTCAACACAATCCATTTAGTAAAGTTATCATGCTAGTTTGAGAAACAAAGCCATCAACCATACCCTCATAATGCCAAATTGAGAGCTCACAAGGCTACCAATCTACCATTATCCATCTCCATTAAAGCAATTGAGCAAGCAAGTGAGCATACATCCTAAATCTATCAAATAGACTCATTCCTAAAATAAGAAAGGCCTCATTGAGAGAACCTCTTAATGGTTCATATTCTTAATTGAGGGTTTGTCTTTGTCTAGCATATATGCTATGCTTTTTAAGTTTGTAAATGCTTTTGATTCCTTAATTTAGTATTTCTTGCATGCTTATTTCTCATATACATTTTGGCATGCACGGTGGGACCATACTATGGGTCATTCATTCATCAATTTCAATCCATGTTTTGTTCTTACAAACTAACAATCTAACATTTGTTGTTGTTTGAGTGGGTTGTACGGTGTTTTTCTTATTTTTGTAAGTTGAAGGATGCATTTGGGAAGAAAAAATATTCTCAAAAATCCAAAAAACACCAAAAAAAATAGAATTTCTTAAAAAAAACCCATGCCCATCAATTATGTTTATCCCCAGTGTTGTCTCCACTAGCTTAACTATCGTCTCTGTAGTTCAGCGTCTCCACCTAGTTAACTGTCGTCTCCGCTTGATCAATTGTCGTCTCTGCCAACTTAACTGTTGTCTCCGCAGTTTAGCATCTCTGCCTGATCAACTGTCATCTCCAAAAACTTAACTATCATCTCCGCAGATCAGCATCTCCACCTAGTTAACTATTGTCTTTGCCAACTTAATTGTCATCTCTGCTTGCTTAGCTATCATCTCCGTAGTTTAGCGTCTCCACAATTCAGTGTATTCGCCTGGTTATTTTTGCCTTGCTGCACCATCATCATTTCTATTTTAGCATTTCTGTGGCTTAGTAATCCTTACACTTTTTATTGAATTTTTTTAAAAACTTTTGGTGGTTCTATAGAGTAGAGATTTTTCTAAGCATTTTTACGCTTATGAAAAAGAACAAAAAAAATTGATTTTATTTTCCCCATAATTAAGCTTCATTTTTTGAGATTTTTGAGTGACTAATCAAAATTGGCTTTTGTAACTTTGTAGATTAGAGCATCTACAAAACCACTAACCATGTTTCTTGCACGTTCTCCTTACATGGTTTAATGCTCTTGAAAAATGAACTTGAATGTTTAAACACTTGTCTTTGAATGCATGTTGCTAAAATGAACTTGAATGTTTAAACACTTGTCTTTGAATGCATATTGCTAAAATGAACTTGAATGTTTAAACACTTGTCTTTGACTGTATGTTGCTTAAATCAATCTTGAATGCCATGGATTAAAATCAAATTTTTTTTGGAATGCATGCTTAAAACAACAAACACAATCTTGAATGCAAAAGGTCAATTAATCATTACAATATCTCACACTTCATCTTTTGGGGCATAAAAAGAATGCGCATTTTAGAAACTTTCTAAGTTATAAAAAAAATAAAGACACTTTGAGTGAATTTGTTGTTGGACTCACCCTCTTTAATCACCTATCATTTGAACCATTGGTTGCAATATCAGCACCATATATAGGGATGGGTCTACCTAAGAAGGTGTTAAGTGCTCCACAAAAATCAAATTCCTCTCACTTGAGTTTTTATTGGTTTTTCTAAGATAGAAAATTTCTTGAATGCACATTAGTCTCGCTAACACTTCATTTGGGCATAAAAAAATTCAACAAATCTTGACATGGAGGGCCTTCGGGGACGCGCTTGAAATCGAGCTTTACACACATCTTTGTTTTGGTCTTAAAACAAAATCACACTCAATCTTGAATGCCTTAAAGAAAATCAATTGATACTTGATGTGGAGGGCCTCTGGGTGTGCAGGTTTACTTTTTTGTTGACCCTAACTCTCCTTTGTGTATTTATTCTTCGATCACTTCTCTTTTGTTGGCACATTTAAAATTGGAATTGAAACTTTTCACCTTAATCATGTGTATTTTCAAAAGGTCTAGATCAGAAAACTTAAAGCGTCAGTTGGAAAAGAACTCTATCTTTTAGCCCAAGATCATCCAAGTCTTCTCTCCCCTTGTCATCTTTCAAGGCCATCTTGGGTGCATAAGATTAGGATCCAAAATCTTGTCTTAGCTTTTAGGAGGCCTGCTTTGGGATTTCATCACCCCTTGGGATGACCTCAACTCCATCATTTTGATGGAGTATAAAGATTGGGAGGTGAATCCAAAGACACCTCTCTTGGGATCAAAATTCTGTCACTCGAGCTAAGCATCAATGAACTCTATACCCTTGAGAAGTGAAAGAGGAGACATGGGTTATTTCTCCTCTCGATTGTGTGACATTATTTTGGTTTCATCTATGGATTTGGGCCTCACGTACCTTGAGTGTATCGAGGACTCCCTAGCTAAACCAATTGTTAGCCTTGTAGAAAACCATCTAGGATGTTAATGTGTTTGAAGTGACTGATCAAAACATTTGTAGAATATACACACTCCTTGGCACATGTATCACATTCTAAGAATCAAAAACTTCTATCTAGTTGTTCCTATTTATTGCTTGATCTTTTACTTGTTGAATGAATGTTTGCCAAACTTGATCAATCCTAGCTTAGGGCACATCACTGCCTATATCAGAAGTTGAACAAGTTGAAGCAAAACAACCACAATCTCTCAAAGCCAAATAGATTTAGGAATTTATGTTAGAACAACCCAAACCCAAATAGAAGTTTCACAAAGCCAAACTCAAGCCCTCTCAAGCATACCAAGAAATTTCAGCCAAGAGAAAGGAAGTAACACCAAGCCCTGGAATTGCCAAACTCCACAAAATAGAAGACAAAGTGGCCAACAAAACCTGTCAAGATTCCTGGTTAGATCGCACTATTAGATTTAGCAAGCATCCAAGAGTTAACCCTAATTATGTCTTACCAACTAGGCATGATTTCTATGATTAGGCCCCCTTTTTTTTCCACATCTTCTTGCATAAGTTTCAATTTATTTTCATCTTTGTAGAAAAGCCAACCATTCTAGGTTACCCCTTTAAATCATTTTAGCTCATCCATCTCATTTAGAACCAAACCATCTAGCCAGTAATCAAAAGATTCACACCCAAGCCTTCAGAATTGTTGTCACCTTGCCAAGAGTTTTCATTCCTAACATCTTCCAAATCCACCAATCTCACCAAGTTTATCCCTTTGACAGAGCTTTGTCTAGGGTAATCTAGCTTTTGTCACTTGTTATCCCTCATCACCTTGAGCTAAAGGTTGGGATCCACAAGTGGTCAATCTTGTATTTTTCCTAAAGTATCATCAGTCTATCCTTAATTTGACACAATCACCACCAAACTTTCAAATAGGAAAGAAAACCTTTCATGATTTGGCAACATATCTTTGAAGTTATAATCCCCAACCCAATCCTCCTTAGGTTTGTCATATAGCTTTGCCTCAACCTAGGAAATCATTTGCATAAAAAAAAACCTTCCCTCTTTTCATCCATCAGAATTGTTGCATCTCATCCCTAGGAACATTTTCATGCAACCCGTCACTCGCTTAGCCAAGAAGAAGAAGGAAACAATGGAGCCCTATCATTTGGATCAAACAACATCGCTCCCCTTGAGCACTCAACCATCCTTTAGCCTAGAGAAAACTATACCATCACCTACTGACATTGAAGCTTTCATGAACCAACTAGGAAATGTAGTATTGGTGAACGCCATTATAGAAAAGAACAAAGAAACAATCATGGCTAACTTTTGAAGGGACAACATAAGAGCCTTTGACTTTGGAAGAACTCCTCCCTTATCAGATCCATCTCACCTAATAGGCTCTTATGATTCAAATTATCCTCAATATGTGCCAAAAGAAGAACCTCAAGCCAATCCTTTTGATCCAATTGACCCAAACATACCATCCTCCACCCAAGTTGAAATCTCCATTCCACAAGCCAATCCAACCACCACAACTCCATCCTTGGTTCATACCTCGCCACTCCAAACTATCTTTGCCCAAAACACCTCACCATTTACTCCCTTCACTATTACTATTGCTGCTGCTCTCCAACCCAAACTTCCAAATCCACCCATCTCCCAAATCAGTGCTAGCATCTTTGGCCAACCTCAACAATATACAATAGGGATGCCACCCATAAGGCCAAGTAATCAACCTTTCATCTCCCCTAGCTTATTCACCACAACCCAAAGCACAATTCCATCATTTCTACTAAGTCCTTGGAGCTCAGTGTCATCAGTGACAAATCCACAAGCTACTACCCTTACTCCACAAAGCTATCAAACCCTACAAGATACTACCAATGTTCTACCAAGCTCTCAAGTGAACCAAGCTCCTACCACCACTCTACCAAGCTATCAAACCCCATCAGATCCATTCCCAAGCTTTCAATTCCCACCACCTCCACCACCAACTAATCCATTACCTTCTATTACCAACTATTTTTCTATGCCACTTCTAGGAGGAAATCCACCACCACCAACCACCAAATACTTGGCCTCTTTCACCATGCAGATACCTTCCCAAATGGGGGCATAACCCACATATATTGGTTAAACCCTTCAAAACCAAAGTCAAGTTCCACAGACTCCCTAATCCTTCCACCAAGCTTCACAACCATCTTATACCTTACCTCCACAAAGAAATCCATTTATCCCATAGCCAGCTTATGTTCCTCAATCCCAACCTCAAATCCAATATCAGTAGTAAGCCTCGCAACACATGCAACAATATGTGCCACCTCCACCTCAGCAACCCATCATCCACCATTTAGTTGCCCAAGCCATGTACAATCCCTACCAGCCCATACCTCAAAGCCATCCATATTCTATTGCCCCATCTAGCACATACCTACCTCAGCGCACTCCTACATTGGGGGCACCCCAACCATCACCCATTAATTCAGAATGGGAAGCCATGAAGACAGCTTTGAAGAAAATCCAGGAGGGAAATGATCCAAAAACCTTCAAGTTTGACAATGTGTGTCCTTACCCATTTAACGAATCCATTACCATGACACCATTTCCCAAATACTATGAGACACCCAAGTTTGGCAAATTTAGAGGAAAAGGAGACCCTGTCACACATATTAAAGAATTTTACATGCACTGCTAAGAAGTGGCATACAGTGAAATCTTCCTCTTGCATCTCTTTCTCAAAAGCTTGGTCAGACTAGCTCTTGAATGGTTTTATAGAATCCCATATGGCACAATTAAAAACTTTGATGAATTGTCTGAGGCATTTGTAGCCCAATATGCCCATCTTGTTGAAATAGAGCTATCAGTAGTTGATCTTGTCCACACTAAGCAAAAAGTTGGAGAAAGCCTTCCCGAATATCTGCAAAGATGGCAAACCCTTACCACTCACATATCTTGCACCTTACCAGAATGCCACTTGGTGAAAATGTTTATTGGTAATGCCCATCCTAGCTTGGCTCACCACATGACCATGAACTATTTGCAGACCTACAAAGATATCAAAGAAAAAGGAATGATCCTTGAGCAAGGACTCATTAAAGATGGTGTTGTCAAGATTTACAAAGAGGCCAACCAAAATCAATCACATTCCAATGACAAATCTAGGTATTGGAACAAAAAAAAGCACATTGCAACAGATGGGGTTACTAATACGAGACATGTGAATATTGTTGGTCCTTTCCAAAATTAGTCCAACCCACTGTATCAACCAAACAATCAACAAGCTATCAACTACCAATAGCAGAATCACCAAAGCTATCAAAGCCACGATCCAAGAACCAATGTTCAATGGTCTAGCAATCAAGCTAATGCCATCAATGTAGTTGTAGGACCAAAGCCTAAGTTCCAACCTGCACCTAGAAACTATACACCCCTTGGTGAGCCATTGGATGTCATTTTTGACAAATTGACTAAGGAAAACCTCATCAAATTTCCTCCTACCCAAAAAATTGACCCAAGCCAATCCAAAGCTGCATGGTAAAAAGACAATGAGTACTACAAATTTCATAGGATAAAAGGTCACACCACCCTCAGATGCATGAAACTAAAAGATTATGTGCAGGACCTCATTAATCGGAAAGAAATCACCATTGGTGCCCAAACCTCTCCCAATGTAGGCTTATAGATCTATCAAAATTCTTTTCCTCCTCACAACAACCAAAATCTTGGAAAAGCACCTATCCAAACCAACAATAACAATACCAACAATCACTAGCCAAACCAACAGCATGGGAAGAACAATGATCAGACTTCATCCTATATAGACTATGATAGCCTTATCAATTGTATATCTGAAAAAGAGCCTTCTGTCAATGTTATCAATATCCAAGGCCCAAACAATGAGTGTGCAATCACCACTAGAAGAGCATGATTCAACATTACAGACCCATCAGTCCCATCAGCACTATCAACCCTAGCAGTATCATCAAGTCCATCCAAAAGCTAATACAATATCTTGGAACACCTTGGGAACATGCAAGCCCAAATCTCCATTTTAGAACTTCTACACACTAGTACTATGTACAAAAACATCCTTGAAAGTGCTCTCATATAATCTCGTGTCCCTTCAGATATCAACGCTACTAATTTTTATAATCTCATTGGACACCTATCCTCCTCATGTGCCCTATAATTCAAACCCACTGACATACCCATGGTCGAGCCATATCACACCCTTCCACTTCGCATAGCCATCATGGTATCCAATTTTTCCATAAAAAGAGTAATGATATATAATGGATTGGTCTTGAATATTTATACCCTAAAATTCATACAACAAGTTGGGTATACTAAGGCAGATATCATCAGTGAGTTTATCACCATCAAAGCTTATGACAACTTGGAAAGAACCATAGAAGAAACTATTATGCTACCAATCAATGCTGGGCCAGTCATCCAAGAAACACTCTGCCATGTTATTGATCTAAACGTACCATTCAAAATCCTCCTTAGTCACCCATGGATTCATGCCATGAAAGCCGTTCCATCCACTTACCATTAGTGCGTCAAATTTCTGCATCAAGGCACTGAGGTAACCATCCATGCTGATCCATAACCCTTTTCTTACTACAATATGGTTGAAGCTTCATATGTAAACCATTGCCCTAGAATTGACATGGGCACAACCATCGCTAGTTCATCCCACACTTGTAATGACCCAGAAACCATCCTTGCCTCCACCCTATCTACCGTGAAGATCAATAACAAAGGCTGTGGAGAGTATAGTTTGTCAGATGCATTTTTTGTCAGGTCACTCCTACTTGATCCACACACGCATGGATGATCAACATATCAAAAAGATAAGGAGATTCCACCTCCTCGATACAAACAATTTGGCCCAACAACCTTTGTATCCTCAAAAATCTCTCTTCATGAGGAGCTCACTCCAGATATCAATAATTGGTTACATAAGGATGCACCTCCAAGAAATCAAGCATGCCTTGATCACTTCAGCTAGAAGTATCCCCAAGAACATAAGCTCATCACTGACAAATGGAACTATCAAGGTGGTGGTCTAGGACCAAAAGAAAGAGGCATGCAGTACCCCATCGAAGCACACAAGTGGGAAATGAAGTCAGGTCTTGGCTTTGGCATACCCACAACTGGAGGCACCAATACAAATGGTCATAGTTTTTTGAACATTCACCGTGACCTTGTCAAAATCGAAGACATTTCTAAGGAAGTTGAAAAAAGAGCCTACAACGATATCCTAGACTAAATCTTCCTCAAAGACTCTGTTCTCCAAGAACTATCCATCCATTTCATTGACTCACCACTCGCCCATCCACAACTCATAGATTGGGACCAACCAAGCGTCATACACATTGATGAGTTCACATTAGAGGAAGCACTTCTGAGATTCATGGGAGCTGAAACACCTCACAAGAAAACAAAGCCAGACTCAACATATATCTACAAGTTGGATCCAAAAGCATATTTTGGAGAAAATCCCCAACCTAGTTTCGATACAACCAAAACTAGAACTAAGGAAAATCCAAGACTAGCTAAGGCAGTGAAGATAGCCCCTCAGCAAGAAAATCTAGAGTCACAAGCAGAACATGAGGATTTAGCATTTCCTTCTAAAGGTAATCAACTAGAGGTGTCTTCTATTCTAATTGAGGATATTAGAGAAGTCAATATCGCTTCTTTAGAGATCCCCAGACTTGTTCACATTGCTGCATCCCTATCGCAAGACCAAGCTGACCTCCTCTTCAAGGTCTTAAGAGAGAACATTGGCCGATTTGCATGGTCATATCAAGACATGCCAAGACTTGATCCAAAGTTTGTAGTTCATCACCTTGCAATTGATCCAAAGATCAAGCCCGTTAGACAAAAGCTTAGAAAAATGCACCCCAAGGTGGCATTACTGGTCAAAGATGAGTTAGAAAGAATTTTAGCTAGTAACGTTATCTGACCTATTGACTACTCAGAGTGGATCTCCAACATGGTCCCCATCACTAAGCCTTTTGGTGACATCAGAATCTACACTTATTTTAGAGATCTTAACAAAGCTTGTCCAAAAGTTGATTTTCCCTTGCCCAACATAGATATGATTGTAGATCTTATAGCTAGACATGAAATTTTGTCCCTCATGGATGGATTTTTTGGGTATAATCAAATCAAGATTGCAGGAGAAGATTAGCATAAGACAACATTCACTACCCCTTGGGGAACCTTTTGCTACAACATGATGCCTTTTGGCCTAAAGAATGCAGGGGCTACCTATCAAAGATCTATGACAACCATTTTCCATGATCTTATCCATAGCATTTTGGACGATTATGTGGATGATATCTTGGTCAAATCTCATACCTTCATGGATCATCTTGCTAACCTAGAGAAAGTCTTTGATAGGTTAGCCACATATCATCTCCTACTGAATCCAAAAAAATGTGTGTTTGGGGTCACATCTAGCAAGCTTCTAGGCTTTATAGTTTCTAAATGAGGTATAGAGATTGACCCCAAGAAGGTCAAGGCTATCTTACACATGTCTCCTCCCCAAACACTGTGACAGCTTCAAACTCTTCAGGGAAAGCTTCAATCTGTTCGATGCTTCATCTTCCAACTGGCAGATAAGTGTACACCATTTGCACATTTACTGAAGAAGGATGAAAACTTCAAGTGGGATCCTTTATGTCAATGCAACTTCGATCATCTCAAGAAGTATCTCATCAATCCCCCTATCTTGGTTCCACTAGTTCCTGGTCATCCCTTGATCTTGTACATATTAGCAACGCCTACTACTCTCAGGGCACTTCTAGCACAACTCAATGACTATGGCAGAGAAAGAGCCATCTACTTCATCAGTAGAACCCTAGTTGGTTATGAACTCAACTATACTCCTATAAAAAAAGGTCGTTTGGTAGTTGTTTTCTCAACTCAAAAGTTTTACCACTACATGCTAAGTCATACCATCCAACTAGTCTCCAAGATTGACCCTCTCAAGTATATGCTCTCCAGAACAACAGTTACAGGCCATTTGGCCAAATGGGATATGCTCCTTAGCAAATTTGACATTTGGTATGTAAACAAGAAGGCAATCAAAGGACAAGCTATAGTAGATCACCTAGCTGATGCACCTCTAGTAGATACATATCCTTTGATCACAGAATTTCTAGATGAGCATATCTGTCTAATTGAAGAAAAAACCCCATGGAAACTTTATTTTGATGGCTCATACACATCTCATGGATCGGGGCAAGAATATTGTTGGTCACACCTCAAGGAGATTACATTCCAAAAGCCTTTAAGATACAATTCCCTAGCGCCAATAATATAGTTGAATATGAGGCTCTCATAGCAGGATTAAAGATAGCTATAGAATGGAACATCACTGAGTTACAAATCTTTGACGATTCTCAACTCATCATCAAGCAAGCCCTAAATGAATATCAAACCAAAGATGAAAAGCTATTACCCTACAAAGAGCTAGTTGATCAGCTAACCCAGCATTTTACAAAGCTTTAGTTTACACAAGTGCCTCAAATGTAGAACAAAGCAGTAAACACTATGGCTACTATCAGCTCGCTCTTGGAAATTCCCCAAGCAACTATGCAGTATGAGTTTTTAGTCGAGCAGCTCCTCACACCTGCCTATGTGAATTATGACTCAAACTATGTTTGTATCTTGGTTGGTCCCTAATCCCCTTAGTACTATGAGATTCACACTTACCTTAAAGATGGTATCATCTCCCCTCACCTTACACATACCCAACGCCAAAACCTCATCCGAAAATCATCTCGCTATGTTATCATAGCCAATACCCTATATTGTCGGGGTTATCATGATACTCTCTCTGGATGTTTAGATGAAAATGAGGCCGCGATGGCATTAAAAGAAGTACACTCTAGACTTTGCAGTGCCCACACGAGTGGTATTGTCCTAGTGCAAAAAATCCTTAGAGCAAGCTACTATTGGCCTACCATTGAAGAAGACTCTTATGACTTTGTCATAAAGTGTCTCCCATGTCAGTAGCATGCAAATCTTGTGCACACTCCAACACATGATCTACCACCTATTGCACCACCTTGGCCCTTTGCTTATTGGGGCTTTGATCTAGTTGGAACTATCACACCTCTCTCATCTAATGGACATAAATGGATAATAATAGCTATAGACTATTTCACCAAGTGGGTGGAAGTAGTCCCCCTAGTCTCAACTATAGGAGTTCAGGTCTCCAAGTTCAAGATTGTACCACATTGTTTACCACTTCAGTATCCCATCCACCATCTTTACCGACCACGGAGCTAACTTTGAAAATCTCAACATGGAAGAACCATGCACTTCCCTCCGCATCCATCACCATTTTTCTAGCCCATATTTCCCACAAGGTAACAACTAGGTAGAGGCAACTAACAAAACCCTCCTCAAAATCCTAAAGAAAGTTGTCAATGATTTCGGCCACGATTGGCACCTACAAATAAATCCAGCCCTATGGGCCTATCAAACCTCCTTCTATACATCCATGGGAACAACTCCATACTCCCTAGTCTATGGTGCCAAAGCGGTACTTCACATAGAGGTTGAACTTCCATCCTTGCGCATATCTTTGCAAGGGAAAATATCAGATGAAGAATACAAGGTAGCTCGGCTCACCCAGCTAGATCTCCTAGATGAGAAGTGACAACATGCCTATGATCACCTAACACTCTACCAAACTTTTCTCAAAAGGAACTTTAATAAGAAGGTGCTTCCTCGACACTTTCAATCGGGCGACATGGTCCTCAAAGAAAATATGAAAGTCCAAGCCAATCGAAAAAAGAAAGGCAAGTTTGAACCTACATAGCTTGGTCCTTATGTTGTCACTGCCTCCTTTGGCTCTGAAGCCTATCAACTATCTATACAAGAAGATCCTTGGTATACTTAGCTTTTGAAAGATACAAAAAAATAGTAAAGAGAAATAAGTGTCCAATGGTGAAAACTTGGCAATTCAAGCACCTTGGATAGGTACCTTGGTGGAAACCTAGTAATTCAGGCACCTTGTGTACTAAGACTAATCCATTATCTATCAATATCCTATCCCTCATCCATCTATTCACCATCCCATAAAACACCTACTTGTTCCCTTCATGTTCCAACAAAATATCCAACATCTAATGAAGCTTATAAATACCTCATGTACAACTTGTAAATCTTATACCTTAGCTTGTAAATCTTGTACCCAAGCTTGTATCATACCTTGTAAATCTTGTATCATCCCTTGTATCATAGCTTGTATATCCAAATCTTGTCCAAAACTTGCACCATATTCTAGCTTGTAAAAAATCTTGTATCCTAGTGTGTACCCTATCACGTGCACACACAAATCCTACTTCACTTAAGCTTTTCACAAAACCCTCAAATTATCCAACTATCCATCTATCACACATTGCAAACATCCAACACACTCTAAAACATTTCCATCTCACCAACCCAAAACATGAACAACCTTGTACATTTGTACCATATCTTGGTCCGTCAGCTTGTACATCCTCTTTAGCTTAGTACTACTATATCTATCCAGCTTTCATGTCAGTTCATCCTTGAACAACATCTTGCACACATCGCACAACCCTTGGTTAGCTATTCCAAATGCATCCCTTAGCTAGATCTCCTGTCACCAAAGTGTTATCCTTCTTAGTTCAGCTTGCCAAGTGCATCACTAATCCAAATCCACTAGCTTCGGTACTCTTCGATAGATCCTTGTAGGATATAGCTTTCCTCATGTTTGATCTTGGTCTTTTAGTACCTTGTCCTACCCATCTCGTTGGCAAACAGTTCTCTTTTGGATTTTTGCTTTCTTTTGATTTGGAATCTTTCCTTTCGGGTTTTGAAGTATCTTTTCCAAGCAATCTTTTTGTTCCCTCCTCAAGGTTGCCACGATCTTCCATATCATGGTATGCTGCGAATGGGGCACTCTGAGCATATGGTTTTGATCAAGTCTTTCATTTGTTTCAATTTTTCTTGTGGTTTACCCAGTGTCGGTTCCATGCTCTGTCCTCCGGGTTTCATGTGTGACGCTGGGGCAATCCTGGCATGTTTGTTTTGAGTTAGTCCATCAGTCCTCTGGATAGTTGGTGAAAAGGCCTTGATGTTCTTGGTAACCTTGGCAATTAACCAATAGTCCTATAGAAAATCTAGTGCTCAACTACATGGTGGTACTTCTCTTTGAAGTATCCCCCTACTCAAAAAGCTTCAAAGGATTCCCTTCATCTCCATTATCCCCCATCCATATCCAGCATCTATCTCTCCTACCCCACCTCATGCATCAGTATCTCTTTGAATCAATCTTTACTTTTAGCTTTAGGGATCCACAATCCTAGTCTTAGGGATCCACCAATCCAATCAATTCACCAAGCCTCATCTTTTGAGATCCACAATCCTAGTCCTAGGGATCTCCGAAACCCATCTTCTGCCAATCTAACTATTTGAAATCCTGTTGCATCAGCTTTATAATCCCCTCATCCTTATCCCTATCCTAGATTCCTTTTTATCGTGCGCTTCTCCTTCATCCTCCACCTTCCCTAAATTCTTAAGCTTGCTTCCTCTTGTTCCTCTGATTCTCCCTTTATCATTCTCCTGTAGTGAGAGTTTGAGCTAATTCAACCCCTTCTCTTTGCCAATCTAAGTCTCCTTTCTCATCCTGGATTCTTGTATTTTTCAAGAAGCCGTCAAGCCTCGTTTTCTCTCCCTACTGCCTTCTCAAGGGGGCATCATCTAAGTCTAGTCTCTCCTCTTCTTATCCAAGACTGGGGCAACTTTGTTTCTAAAAACATCTTCCTCGTGTCGTTTATATCTGAACTTCTTTGAAATAGTGTTGTTTCAACACTATGTCAAAGAGGGGTAAAATGTAGACACCTAGAATCTCTTAGAAAATAAAGTATTTTTATTTTCTAAAAAGTCGCTGATGAAATCATCATTTATTAATTAATTAATTTATTTATTTTTATGCCATTAAATCCCTTTATCTTAATTAAAAATATTTAATTAAGGAATCCCTCCCAAAAATGTTTAAATCTTATTTAAACATTATTTCCTTATTTATTAATTATTTAATTAATAAATTGACCAAAAGTCCCAAAATAAATAATTTATTTATTTTTTGCCCAAAATTCGGCCAATTTCCTTAAGACCACTAACCTCTTCCGAAATCTTCTAATCCTTCTTTAATTTCGATTAAAGGCTAATCCTATCATTTCCTACCCCTAATCCCAACTCAAAATATTTAATTAAGATTAAATATTAATTCTCATATTTATTAAATTTTTTTAAATAAATATCTCCTCAACTCAAACCTTTGAGATAAATAAACTTTATTTATCCTCATCCTAGGAAGTTCTAGACTCTTCTAGAAAGTCTTCATCCTCATCCTAAGCCTATCCCTAATCCCCCATTTAGCCTCATCCACCCATACTAACCAAGCTTATCCACTAACTCACCCACCCTCATCAATGCCATCCACTTGCCCATCTGTAACATCCCTAATCTAATCCTAAATCCATCCCTAATCCAACCCTTAATCATTTGCACAATCCTAAACAAGTTGAAGACTTTCCTACGCCAAGCCAAAGTCTTCCCTCAAAATATCCCAACCACCAAACTATGAATTCTCTTACAAAGCCATAAAAGACTCTTACAAACCCATTCATTGCTCTTACAAGCCATTATGAGGGTTTTTAAGGCCTTGAGCCTCCTTTGTTGACTCATCCTTGCCCTTTCCTCCACCCACTCACCCTGTGACATGTGTCACTCCTTGATTGGTGATAAGGAAGCACAATCCATATGCTCTCCTCTCATGCAATCTGAGCCCTCCATGAGGTTTTCCCCATCCTTGCATCTTAGCCCTCAAACCCTCAAGCCCTTAGCCTATAAATTGAATCCCCTCCCAAGCCATTTCAACACAATCCATTTAGTAAAGTTATCATGCTAGTTTGAGAAACAAAGACATCAACCATACCCTCATAATGCCAAATTGAGAGCTCACAAGGCTACCAATTTTCCATTATCCATCTCCATTGAAGCAATTGAGCAAGCAAGTGAGCATACATCCTAAATCTATCAAATAGATTCATCCCTAAAACAAGAAAGGCCTCATTGAGAGAACCTCTTAATGGTTCATATTATTAATTGAGGCTTTGTCTTTGTCTAACATATATGTTATACTTTTTAAGTTTGTAAATGCTTTTGATTCCTTAAGAAATGCTTATTTCTCAAATACAGTAGATTCTAGAGAGGCAGAGTTAAATCTTATGGTGAAGGGGGTAGATCTAACAATTTTGTGCAAGATAAAGGAAAATCTAAATGGAAGAATGATGACAAAGACAAGGCCGAGTGGAAAGGTGGTATCTCATACCGAGGAGGTACCAGATCTCACCAAGGAAGAGGTAATTCTTATCCTAGAGGTAGTTTTCAAGTTAATTGTTTCAGATGTGGCAAAGAAGGGCATAGAACTTTTGAATGTAGATCTTCTAAAAGTGAGAAAAATAATAGAAATGTTGTGATTCAAGGAGACATTGAGAGTTCACCAAGTGGGCATGAGGCTGGAGAAAATTTGATGGTAGAAGAACCTTATGTAATAAGGGAAGTGATGAGGAACCTATTCTTAGAAGAAGTCTTTTCAAGACTAGATGTAAGATGGCTGGAAAATGCTGCAAGGTAATCATTAATAGTGGAAGTTCAAAAAATTTGGCATTAGAAAAGCTCATTACATAGTTGTAGTTGTAGAGGCTAAAACATCCCAAACCTTATCATGTTTCATGGATAAAAGATGAGCATAAGATATTGGTAAGTGAGCAAAGCGTTGTGAAGTTCAAAATTGGACATTACTTTGATGAAGTTTTGTGTGATATTATGCCTATGGATTGTTGTCATATTTTGTTGGGTAGACCTTGGCAATATGATAGATATGTCATGCATGATGGAAGATTGAATCAATATACTCTTTGGGTAAATGGGAAGAAACAAATATTGTTGCCTTTGATTGAAAGTCCAGATGAGGTTAGTTGTACTACAATAAAATTTTGTGTGGTTAATGGTAAGTAATTTGAAAAGGAAGTAAAGAAAAATCATGTTTTTTTTGCTATATTTCCTAGAGGATTGAGTGTTGGTAGTAATGACCAAGCAACAGAAGTTGGTAATGGCAGAGTGATGACAAAAATTGTAGAATTGATGAATGAATATAAAGATATTATTGTTGATGATATTCCTGATGGTTTACCTGCAGTAAGAAGTATAAGTCATTGTATGGATCTAATTCCTGGAGCTAGTTTTCCAAACAAAGCACCATATAGATTGACACCTACAGAGAATGAAGAACTTAATAGACAGGTGCATGAATTGTTGTAGAAAGGTTTGATTAGAAAAAGTTTGAGTCCATGTGTTGTACCTACTCTATAAGCACCTAAAAAGAATGGAGAATGGAGAATGTGTACCGATTCCATAGCTATTAATAAAATCATAGTGGAATATAGGTTTCCTATGCCGAGGATGGATGGCATAATGAATTATTTGAGTGGAGAAAAGTATTTTATCAAGATTAATTTGAAGAGTGGCTATCATTAGATCAGAATCAGAGAAGGTGATGAATGGAATATTGCTTTCAAGACAAAGGATGGTTTGTATGAATGGTTAGTTATGCCTTTTGGTTTGACTAATGCACCTAGTACTTTCATGAGGTTGATGAATGAAGTTTTGAAAAGATTCTTGAGTAATTTTGTGATTGTTTATTTGGATGATATTTTGATATTTAGTAAGACTAAGGAAGAACATCTTGAGCATATTAGAGAAGTATTGTAGAGGTTGAAATAGTAAAAGTTGGTGATTAATCTAAAAAAGTGTACTTTCATGTAAATGGAGATTGTGTATTTGGGATTTACAATTTTGGATGATAGATTGAAGATGGATTTTGAGAAGGTTAAAGAAATTTTGGAGTGGTCTATACTTAAGAATGTGGGTAAGGTAAGATCATTTTATGGTTTCGCTAGTTTTTATAGAAAGTTTATAAATAATTCTAGTGCTATTTGTAATGCTATGACTGAGACAATAAGGGGAGATAAAAAGGAATTCAAGTGGACACATGGAGCTGATAAGAGTTTTGAGACTTTGAAACAAAAGGTTGCTGAATTACATGTATTGGTTTTTCCTAATTCCGATAAAGTATTTCAAGTTGAATGTGATGCAAGAGGTAATGCAATCAGAGTTGTAATAAGTCAAGAAGGTAAACCCATTGCTTTCTTTAGTGAGAAGCTAAATGATGCTAAAAGGAAATATTTTGTTTATGATCAAGAATTTTATGCTATTGTTCAAGCATTGAAGATGTAGAGACATTATTTGATTCCTAAGGAGTTTAGGTTGTATACTGATCATAAAGATTTAAAATACTTGGGAAGTCAACATAAATTGAATTAGAGAGGTATGAAGTGGGTTAAGTACTTGTAGAATTTTACATATATTATTAAGCACAAGAGTGGAGTTACTAATAGAGTTGTTGATGCATTGAGTAAATGTCATTCTTTGTTGATTGAAATGAAGGTTGAAGTTCTTGGTTTTGATGAAATGAAAGAGTTGTATGATGTTGGTCCTGATTTTTTTGAGGCATGGAGAGAGTGCAGAGCACCAAATCTAACAAATCACATAAGTAAGTATGATGAGTATTTAATTCAAGAAGGTATGTTGTTCAAAGGTATTTAGTTGTGTATTCCTAGAAATTCTATGAGGTTGAATCTGATTAAGGAAAAGCATAGTGGTGGATTGGCTAGACATTTTGGAATTGATAAGACATTGATTTTGCTGAAAGAGAAGTATTATTGGCCACAAATGTATAAGGATGTTCAAAATTTTTTAAATAGTTGTGGAGTTTGTCAAGTTGCAAAAGGAGTAAGTCAAAATATTGGTTTGTATACACCTATTACTATTCTTGAGAAGCCTTGGAGTGACATTAGAATGAATTTTACTGTTGGATTACCTAAAATATTGAAGGGGTATGATTCCATATTTTTTGTAGTGGATAGATTTTCTAAGATGGTTCATTTCATGTCATTTAAGAAGACATAAGATGTTGAGCATGTTGTTGAACCTTTCTTCAAAGAGATTGTTGGATTACATGGATTACCAAGAAGTATTATTTATGGTTGAGATAGTAAGTTTTTTAGTTATTTTTGGAAGACTTTGTGGAAGAAGATGGGTACTGAATTGAACTTTACTTCTGCATTCAATCCATAGATAGATGGATAGACAAAGGTTGAAAATATAAGCTTGGATAATTTGTTGAGATGTTTAAAGTTGGGAATAAGCCAAGTAATTGGGAGATTGTATCAAATTGGAGAGATGTTTCTGGTGAAGAAAAGAGGAGTGATGCAAGACAAGAATTTTTTGATTATATGGAGTCTCTACATAAGGAAGTGAATTTGAGGGTAAAACAAAGTAATTAGAAGTATAAGGAGAATGCTAATCAGTCTAGAAGAAATCATGATTTTCAAGTTGGTGATGAGGTGATGGTTCATTTGAAAAAATGAAGATTTCTTGTTGGAAAATATAGTAAGCTAAAGATGAAGAAGTTTGGACCTTGTAAGAACTTGAAAAAGTTTGATAGTGGAAATTCTTATGAAATTGAGTTACTTGATGACATGGATATATCTCCAAAATTCAATGTTGTTGATCTATATAGGTATCATGGGTTAGATGATGAAGTTGTTATACCTAATTATTATCCTAAGAAGTAGATTGAAGGAGTTAAATAGATATTGGATTAGAGAATTGGTAAGAGCACAAGAGGAATTGATTACTATGAATATCTAGTGAAGTGGAAATATAGACCTAGGGAAGATGCTTCATAGATTTCTAAATCTGAGTTGGACTCGGCTTAGGTTGTGACATCTGAATGATTCAAGAGAATAATTTCTTCCAACCCTAGTTATCTGATATAGGAGCACCATGGGTTGCACTACTATCTGGCATGTTTTCAATTTTTATCTTGCTACTAAAACTGTGTTCTACTGAAATTGTGTTTTCTGGTTTCTAGGTGCCTATTGCAGACCATGTAACTAATTTTCCTTAATGAATGAAGATCTAATAAATTCATATATTCTATAGGGCCTAGAGTACTATCTATTTTATAGAGAAAAAGTTCTAAATCCTTATTAGTTGGGAGATATGACAATTCTCCCAGAGCATCAATTTTTTGGCAATTTTGTGTAACAATTTCCTATACTTAACTTTTAGAATGAATGAACACTTTTCCTTGATGAATGTGAATTTTTGCACTTAAGGAATTATAGAGGACCTAAATAAATATCCATAGTTTGAAGCACAAGTTTTAACTGAATCAGAGCTAGGAGATATCACAATTTTTCTTTGACATCAATTTCTAGATAGTTAATTGGTAATGTAGGCCAACTTGTGTATTTAATGCTAGGATTATTTTCCTTTAATATTTGCTAAGAGCCAACTTGTGGCTTCTTCATGTTCTAGAATGATCTATAAGATATTTTGGCTAGTATAAATAGAGTGTTTAGGCTAGGATCTAGGGTAGTGAAGAGTTTTTAGGCAGTTTTGAAGAGGGTTGTAGAGCCAAACTGGAAAGTACAAATTTGTTGTTGATCTTTGTGTATGAATGTATATTGTATCTAGTTGTAACCCAAAAGGGCTTATAGATGGGCATGTATGTTGAATATTTGAAGAATCAATGAACGTATTTTACTCTTCTTCCTCCTTTGGTTATTTTTCTTTTTGCTTGCTTCCATTCTGTTAACTCTTGTAGGGTGGTTTGGAGAGCTGGGTGTGCCCTTGGCCCTAGTTTTCCCTATCCTTCCTTCTGTGAAAATTGATTCAAAATATCTTGAGCTATAGATATTCCCTCTTGAATTATCTCTATATGTGGAAATAGTTGAAGTTGGATTAATTCCAATTTATGTCTTATTGTTACATCTTTAGCTATGAGCTTGGCTAACCTTGTCTACATCTTTAGCTATTGCTACATCCATATAATCTATTTCAATTTTGTCAACCACATATATTGGCTGGTACAAAATTGGATTTAGATTGTTTACATTTTTAATTCTAAATGCATCTATGAAAATATCTTTGATAGTATGTAATACCTATCTTCTCTTCTGAGCTCTATTTTTAATTGTTCTTGTTTTTCCTTACAACTCAACAAGGCTTGTAATTCTTTTATTTTCTCTAATGTAAGATTATTCAAATAATATTTAGGTAATGTAATTAACTCATTAAGATCCACTAACTCATCATCATTATCCTCTACATGAGTCACATCTTGAGATCCGAAAGATTTATCACTCGACAGTGATAGTTGCAATTGTTTCCCCTTTTCACTTGATCTCTCCTTTCCCTACTACACTAGTGTAGATATCACCTATTTTATAGGTGTCACATGTGCAGGTTGGATAGCCTTTGCACTTAAAAATTGAATAAAATATTGAGTGGCCTCTTTCTCTTTTAGTGTGACTTCATCCTTTGTCATTTGGGTGCATGAATCTTTCTCAAAATTTATATCTTTTTTCAATTTTTTTACACAAATTGGTGTCATACATAAAATTAATAGCTTACCAAGTTGATCAACACTTAGAGCCTCAATAAATGGTGTGACCATAGTATCAACAGTCTTCTTGACTTCAACCATTAGATATTCAACTATCTATAAAAAATGGGTTTGTATAGAGTTTTCTTTAGTGATTCATCAAAATTTCAATTTCCTCTTTAGTTAATATATTAGGATTAGGTACAGGGGTATTACTACCATATTCAATTGTAATAGTGTCCTTTTTTTCATATCCACTAAGAAGTTCTTCAATTTTTATTATTATCTTGGCTATTTCTTTATTATAATCATCTTCAATTCTATAGCATCTCAACCTTCCCTCTCCTCTACTATTGGGGCAATCACTCCCAATGCTTCTTTCCACACTCTTATACAGTCTTGCTCATTTTTAGGTTCTGTACTCTTCAAAATTTTATATGTCATGTCCCTCAGAATAAACTTCTTAACAAAATCTTTAAGGGCTATGAACATGTGGATCTTTCCCAGATCTAACATAACATGTGCCAATGTTATTTCTCTTATTTTCTTTTTAGTGATCAATGCCTATTTCCACTTAGCATCCACTTTGATGTAGAATCCTACTATTGTCATCCAAAGCTCTAGTTCCCAATTCCATGGGTATACACTTAAACTTCATTAATAGATCAATTATTGTGCCTTCAAGTTTTACTTGATCATCATTGACCAAAGAATCATACTATAGGACTTTGAGTGCCAAAATATTTATCAATTCTTTCAATTTTTCGCATACCAAATCTACAGTCATTGGATGGAGTTTTTTCACTACTTGTAGTTTGCTGACAACTTTTCTTTTCCTTTTCTTTCCTTCCTTAGTTGTGGCATCATCTGTAGTTAGCTCAGCAATAATAGTCTCGTATATCCTAAAATACTCAGCATTAGTATCAATTGATTTTTCCAATAATATGGTAAATTTAACTATAACATCATCTACATTTACCTCATAGGACATTGGCCTGAACCATGACACCCTTAGTAATACTACATATGCATGCATACACAAAATCTGTGTCTACCATGAAATATATTTCATCATAATATTTCTCTACAATAGACATTGGAGTCCTCATCATGATCTTCATTTTATCTTTAAATTCTTCAAAATAGTTGTCCATTACTACCTCAAACCTTTTTCCCACCCTATCTATTAGGTCATTTAATTGTTTGACAATATTTCTATTTCTATCCCATCTAATCCTTCCAATGGTAACAAAATAATTTTGTACATAAAAAAAAATACAAACTAATAAGGAGCCAAACTTAGAAGATGAGTTATTTTCTTTTCTTATTGCTTCTAGGTTCTCTATGAGTTTATACAATTGCAGCTCACCAAGGTTGTATGAATGATCTTGCTTCACAATTTTGTAACACAAGTTAACTACTACATAAGGTACATTTTTTAATCTCCTTGATTGATAGAACTTGTGTGCAATCATACGAACAAAAAATTCAATTAGTGGATCCTCAATACTGTCGATTGACATTCCATGACCATTCCACTTTTCCTTTGTCAAGTTTTCAATCTCATTCTTGGTTCTACTCCTTATTCTCTCTGGTCAATCCTATGTAGGGTACCTAGTTACCCTTCAAATGATTTCCTTGTCTAAGTTTTTCTTTATCTTTATAGGTCCCCCTTCCAAAACTCCAAAAGTCTAGTTCCTAGTTCCATGGGTATACACCTAAACTTCATTAATAGATCAATTATTGTGCCTTAAAGTTTTACTTGATCATCATTGACCAAAGAATCATACTATAGGACTTTGAGTGCCAAAATATTTATCAATTCTTTCAATTTTTCGCATACCAGATCTACAATCATTGGATGGAGTTTTTTCACTACTTGTAGTTTGCTGACAACTTTTCTTTTGCTTTTCTTTCCTTCCTTAGCTATGGCATCATCTATAGTTAGCTCAGCAATAATAGTCTTGTATATCCTAAAATACTCAGCATTAGTATCAATCAAATTTTCCAATAATATGGTAACTTTAACTGTAACATCATCTACATTTACCTCATAGGACATTGGCCTGAACCATGACACCCTTAGTAATACTACATATGCATGCATACACAAAATCTATGTCTACCATGAAATATATTTCATCATAATATTTCTCGTCAATAGACATTGGATTCCTCATCATGATCTTCATTTTATCTTTAAATTCTTCAAAATAGTTGTCCATTACTACCTCAAACCTTTTTCCCACCCTATCTATTAGGTCATTTAATTGTTTGAAAATATTTCTATTTCTATCCCATCCAATCCTTCCAATGGTAAAAAAATAATTTTTTACATTAAAAAAAAAAAAAAAACTAATAAGGAGCCAAACTTAAAAGATGAGTTATTTTATTTTCTTATTGCTTCTAGGTTCTCTATGAGTTTATGCAATTGCAGCTCACCAAGGTTGTATGAATGATCTTGCTTCACAATTTTCTAACATGAGTTAACTACTACATAAGGTACATTTTTTAATCTTCTTGATTGATAGAACTTGTGTGCAATCACACAAAGAAAAAATTCAATTAGTGGATCCTCAATACTATCGATTGACATTCCATGACCATTCCACTTTTCCTTGGTCAAGTTTTCAATCTCATTCTTGGTTCTACTCCTTATTCTCTTTGGTCAATCCTATGTAAGGTACCTAGTTACCCTTCAAATGATTGCCTTGTTTAAGTTTTTGTTATCTTTATTGGTCCCCCTTCCAACCATATTTTCATGTTATGCACTCGATTGAGCACAATCTTGATTCATTCAATCTTGAAAACTTTAGGAAAACCTAGGGAATGCGTAAGCCATTTGTCAACAATGATCTGGAATTCATCTTTTAGAGTTCCATCAAAAAATTGATTGAGATATAATGATCTTATTTCATAATCTTCAATCTTTCCAATCAAACATTGATATCATGATTTGATACCTTGAACAATGAAGACTCTAGGTGAAATTGATGACAACACTCCAATATCGTCAATAGGAGTTTCAATGTTAACCCAAATTTTGAAATTTGGTGGATGTTCCCAATCATTCCTAATGATTTGTGCACTATTATCCTTTGTCATTTCATTACTAGACACCATTGTGAAATAGGGTTTTCAATAAAATATTTTCATAGATTACCTTTACCAAATACCTTATTCAATAATGAAAGTAATACTTACTTCACTCAAAAAAATTTTGATAACTTGGTGAGATTCTTTTCTCTAATCACTGAAATCTCTTTACCACCTTTAGATCTTCTCAAGATCTCTATGATCATTTGGTGAGAAAAGAATGAATGCCCAAATTTGATAAATATCTTAGATCTTTCATTTTAGGCATGCAATTAATATATTCATACTTAGATAGTGTATGACATCTAGCTTGGTCTACACTTTTAGTTTGACCAAGCTTATTCACTCGATCTATACTGCAAGGCTCAATCAGTATAGACTGTACCACTGATGCATGGTACTTACCAATTTCTTATTTTTAATAGTTCTCAATGAATCTTAATTTATGTAGATATGAGTTTTCATTATTTCTATGCTAGAAATCGATGTAAAATATAGCTTTTAGTATACAATTCCTACAAAGCTTCTTTCTTTACTTTGATGTACTGTGATCACCTGCTCCATTAGATTGGGTGATCATAATGTCTTATGCTCTACTAATTCTAGCTCTTACTATCTCTATCCATGTCATGTTACCTTTTGTTTTGTCATTTCCATTACTTGGTGTTGGTGTTGGTGTCCTTGTTTTGCAGTTCTTACTATTTTTTATAACTTTGAGACAACTAGAGTATATTATCTCTCCATTTAGCCATTTCTTGTAATTTTCTCTAAAGTGTGTCTTGATTCAATTATTTGGAATGTGTCAATACTCTCCACAATAGTGAAAATTGTACCATGTGTTATATTCCCAATTGTAGGAGTTACCTTTCTTTGTTGTATTAGTTTGTTTCTTAGGTGACTAGTGTGACTTCTTCTTAAGTTTGCACTCATAAGCCTTGTGTCCATAGTTTTGAAAATTTTAGCTATGTCCTTGGAATATAGATCCATTTTTTTAGTTGAATCATTGTTCTTTGATTTGCATTCATATTTTTTGTGTCTCCTTTTCTTGCAATTTAGACAATTATCACTTGGCTTAGGTCTAAGGATTTATTTAACATTTTTGCTTTTGCAAATGTTGGTTGTTTCAAATTTCCCACAATGATAACATGTAGGTTAAATTCCTTTTGATTTTGTATTCCTTTTTTCTCCATTTTTGGGTGATTCTCCCTCTTCATTAGTAGAAAATTGCTTGAATCCAAGTCTAGATGTGTCTTTTTCTCTAGGTGACTTAATCATATCTTCAAAATGCTTGATTTCTTCATTTGGTTTGTTCATCCTGTGCATGAGTTTATTTTCATGCCTTAACTAATTTTCCATTTTCTTATTATGTAAATTTATTTTTGTTATCTCCACGTCCTTTCTTGATGTAGGAGCATCTTGGGTTGTCTTTTTATCCTACACTTTTGTTTCTTTTCTGGCAATTTCTATTGAGTCATAGTTGTTACCGAGCACCAGTTTGCAGTTGATGCCAAGTTCCTAGTTGATGCTGAGTGGTCTTTGGTTGTTGAGTTATTCCTTTGGTTACTGAGTGCTGGAGGATGTTGAGTTCGTAGTAGCTACTGAGTGATTCTTTTGGTGCCGAGTTTGTATAGATGGCAAGTGCCAGTTTTGGAAAAACTTTCATTTGCCAAGTAATTTGTGTTTGGTTCTAGTTTGGGCTGACATTGCTCACATTTAATTTTGGTATAGATAGCTAATATTGGTTGTGAGTTGACTCGTGGCTTCTCTATATTCTAGAATGTTCTATTAGCCATTTTGGCAAGTATATATTAATTTTTTAGGCTTAGAGTTAGGCAATTTTTGGAAGAGGATTGCAAAGTAGAAATGGAAAGTGTGGATTTTCTTTTGGATCTTTGAATGTAAATGTATTTGCATTTGGTTGTAACCCAAAAGGCCTTACAACTAGGCATGTATGAAGATATTTTGATAAACCAATAAAAGTATTTCACTCTTCTTCCTCCTTTGGTTGTTGATCTTTGTGTTTTCTTCTGTTGGGTTAACTCTTCTAGGGTGGATTATAGCTAGGTGTGCCCTTAGCCCTAGCTATTCCCTATCCTTCCTTGTGTTAGGTGCTATTAGAGCTTGAGGTTCATCCTTGTAGAGATTGGATTGTGTAAAACCTTGATTCAAATTTGGTTGTAGGGTGGTAGATCTACAAATTTGACCTATAACTTGCAGAGGGTTACGATCTTGCAGGAACCTCATTTGTAAAGATGGTTAGTGGTAGAGGAAATGTCGATAATTCCATATTGGATCAGTTGAGATGAATTATAGCCAAATTAGATGTTGTGGAGACAACCCAGAGGAGAGGAGCACATCTTGATGATATAAGTAATGACAAAGTAGTAGGACCAAACCATAATCCAAAACTTGAAGAAGATCATGATGAGGAAAGATTTTTGTGAGTGTTGTCTAGGAAAACTTCAAATCCTATTGTAGAATTTTCTCCATATGATCAAAAATTAGATACCAATGTTGTGTTGGATTGGATCTCAGATATGGAGAAGTTCTTTGAGCATGAAAACACTCTAGATAATAGAAAGGTGAAGATTGCAGTCACTAGGTTGGAAGGTCATGCTTCACTATGGTGGGAGCACTTGAAAACTAATAGACAAAGGAGAGGAAAGAAGAAGAACAAAAATTGGCCAAATATGGTGAAAAAGGTAAAGAAAAAATTTCTTCTTGCTGAATTCCAAGTTAGATTATTGAGAAAGATGCAAAATTTGAGACAAAGAGACATGACCTTGAAGGACTATATTGAGGAATTCTATATATTGGATATCGGATCTAGACATTTGGATGATGATATTGAGAAATTTGCAAGGTACATAAATGGATTAAGATCTAGAATTCAAGATGAAATAAGTTTTGTGAAGTTGGAAAGTGTTGAAGAAGCATATCAATATGCCTTAAAAGTTGAGGAGATCTTAGCAAAGAAGCATGAACAAAGACAAAGAGGTAGAGGTGGTAGATTGTAGAGAGGTACAGGTAGATCTTATGGTGAAGGTGGTAGATCTAAAATTTTTGTGCTAGATAAAGGCAAATCTAAATGGAAGAATGACGAGAATGGAAAAGTGGTAATTCTTACTGAGGAGGTACTAATTCTTGTCGGGGAAGAGGTAATTCTTATTCTAGAGGTGGATTTCATGGTAATTTTTTTAGATGTGGTAAAGATGGACATAGATCTTTTGAATGTAGATCCTCTAAAAGTGGGCAAGGTAATAGAAATGCTATGCTTGAAGGAGATAACGAGGGTTCACCAAGTTGACCTAAAGCTAGAGAAAATATGATGGTGAGAAGAACCTTATTTAATAAGGGAGGTGATGAGGAACCTATTTCAAGGAGAAGTCATTTCAAGACAAGATGTAAGATGGCTGGAAAATGCTGCAAAGTGATTATTGACAATGGGAGTTCTACAAATTTGGCATTAGAAGAGCTAGTTACAAAGTTTCAGTTTTAGAGGCTAAAATATCCCAAAACTTATCATGTTTCATGGATCAAAGATGAGCATAAGATATTGGTAAGTGAGCAATGGCTTGTGAAGTAAAAGATTGTACATTACTTTGATGAAGTTTTGTGTGATATTCTGTGTATGGATTGTTGTCATATTCTATTGGGTAGACCTTAGAAATATGATAGATATGCTCTACAGTATGGAAGATTGAATCAATATACTCTCTAGGTGAATGGGAAGAAGAAAATATTGCTACCTTTGATCGAAATTCTAGATGAGGTCAGCTATACTACAATAAATGTTTGGATGGTTAATGAGAAACAATTCGAAAAGGAAGTGAAGAAGAATCAAGTGTGTTTTGCCATAGTTCCTAGAGGATCGAGTGTTGGTAGTAATGACTGAACAATAGGAGTTGGTAATGACTGAGTGATAGAAAATAGCAATAGCCGAGTACCAGTAGAAATTATAGATTTTTTGAATGGGTATAAGGATATTTTTGCTAAGGATATTCCTAATGGTTTAGTACCAATGAGAAGTATAAGTCATTGTATGGATCTGATTCCTAGAGCTAGTTTGCCAAAAAAAGCACCATATAGATTGATGCCTATAGAGAATGAAGAAATTGATAGAAAAGTGCATGAGTTGTTACAAAAAGGTTTGATCAGAGAAAGCTTGAGTCCATATGTTGTACTTGTTGTATTAGCACCTAAAAAGAATGGAGAATGGAGAATGTGTACTAATTCCAGAGCTATTAACAAAGTCACAGTGAAATATAGGTTGCCTATGCTGAGGATGGATGACATAATAGATTGTTTGAGTGGAGCAAGGTATTTTACAAAGATTGATTTCAAGAATGGGTATCATCAAATCAAAATTAGAGAAGTTGATGAATGGAAGATTGCTTTCAAGACAAAAGATGGTTTGTATGAATGGTTGGTTATGCCTTTTGGTTTTACTAATGCACCTAGTACTTCATGAGGTTGATGAATGAAGTTCTAAAAAGATTCTTGGGTAAGTTTGTGATTGTTTATTTGGTTGATGTTCTAATTTATAGTAAGATTAAGGAATAAGATCTTGAGCATATTAGACACGTAATGCAAAGGATGAAAGACTAAAAGTTGTTGATTAATCTAGAAAAGTGTTCTTTTATGCAAGAGAAGATTGTGTATTTGGGATTTGTGATTTCATCTAATGGATTGAAGATGGATTCTAAGAAGGTTAAAGCTATTTTGGAATGGCGTACACCTGAGAATGTGGGTGAGGTAAGATCATTTGATGGTTTGGCTATTTTTTATAGAAAGTTTATAAATAATTTCATTGTTGTTTATAATGCTATGACCAAGATAATGAGGGGAGATAAAAAAGGAATTCAAGTCAACACATGGAGCTCATAAGAGTTTTAAGACTTTGAAAAAAAAGGTTGCTAAATTAACTTGTATTGGCTTTGCCTGATTTCAATAAAGTATTTCAAGTTGAATGTGATACAAGCAGTAATGTAATAAGAGATATATTAAGTCAAGAAGGTAAGCCCATTGCTTTCTTTAGTGAAAAATTGAATGACGCCAAAAGGAAGTATTCTATGTATGATCAAGAATTTTATGGTATTGTTCAACCTTTGAAGAAGTGGAGAAATTATTTGATTCATAAGGAGTTTGTGATGTATACTAATCATAAATCTTTATAATACTTGGGAAGTCAACATAAATTAAATTAGAGAAATATGAAGTGGGTTGAGTACTTGCAGAGTTTTACATTTGTTATTAAGAATAAGAGTGTAGTTACTAATAGAGTTGCTGATGCATTGAGCAGAAGATGTTCTTTGTTGACTAAAATGAAGGTTGAAGTTCTTGGTTTTGATGAAATGAAAGAGTGGTATGATGTTGATCCTAATTTTTTTGAGGTGTGGAGAAAGTGCGAAGCACCAAATCTAATAGAACACATAAGTAAGTATGATGAGTATTTCATTTAAGAAGGTATGTTGTTCAAAGGCATTCAATTGTGTATTCCTAAAAATTATATGAGGTTGAATCTAATTAAGAAAAAGAATACTAGTGGGTTGGCTGGACATTTTGGAATTGATAAGATATTGAGTTTGTTGACAGAGAAGTATTATTGGCCATAAATGTATAAGGATTTTTTGAAATGTGTAAAGAATTGTGGAGTTTGTCAAATTGCAAAAGGAGTAAGTCAAAATACTAGTTTGTATACACCTATTACTATTCTTGAGAAACCATACAATGACATTAGTATGGATTTTATTCTCAGATTACCTAAGACAGTGAAGGGGTATGATTCCATATTTGTTGTAGTGGACAAATTTTTTAAGATGGCTCATTTCATACCATGTAAGATGACATCAGATGTAAAGCATGTTGTTGAAATTTTCTTTAAAGATATTGTTAGATTTCATGGATTACAAAGAAGTATTATTTTTTACAGAGATAGTAAGTTTGTTGGTTATTTTTGGAAGACTTTGAGGAAGAAGATGGGTATTGAGTTGAAGTTTAGTTCTACATTCAATCCATAGAAAAATGGATAGATAAATGTTGTGAATAGAGGCTTGGATAATTTACTGAGATGTTTAGCTAGAGATAAGCCTAGTAATTGGGAAGTAGTGTTGGCACAAGCTAAGTTTGCATATAACAATTCTATGAATAGGAGTATAGGGAAAACACCTTATGAGATTGTTATTGGAATGAAGCCTAGAGGTATATCAAATTTGAGAGATGTTGCTAGTGAAGAAAAGAGAAGCATTATAGGAGAAGAATTTGCTAACTTTATGGAGTCTTTGCATAAGGAAGTGAAGTTAAGGTTGGAATGAAGTAATCAGAAGTATAAAGAGAATGTTGATTAGTCAAGAAGACACCATGATTTTCAAGTTGGTGATGAGGTGATGGTTCATTTGAAGAAAGGAAGATTCCCAATTGGAACATATAGTAAGCTAAAGATGAAGAAATTTGGAACTTGAAAGATCTTGAATAAGTTTGGTAGTAGTAATTCTTATGAAGTGGAGTTCCTTGATGAAAAAGATATATCTCCTATATTCAATATTGCTGATTTGTATAAGTATCTTGAGTCAAATGATGAAGTTGTTGTATTAGAAGATTATCGTAAGAGGTAGATTGATGAAGTTGAAAAAATATTGGATTAGAGAGTTGGCAAGACCACAACAGGAAAGGATTACTATGAATATTTGGTGAAGTGGAAGAATAGATCTATGGAAGATGCTTCTTGGATTTCTCAATCTGAGTTGGATTTAGCTTAGGTTGTAAAATCTCCATGATTTAAGAGAATCATTTCTTTCAACCCCAGTTGTCTGATGGAGGAGCATCCTGGGTTTTCCTATAATCCTACACTTTGGTTTCTTTTTTGGCAATTTCTACCGAGTTGTAGTTGTTTCCAAGCACCATTTTGCAGTTGATGCTGAGTTCTTAGTTGGTGCTAAGTGATCTTTGGTTGTCAATTTATTCCTTTGGTTCTCGAGTTCCTTTGATTGTTAAGTGATTTTCTTTGGTTGCTAAGTTCCTTTGGTTGCTGAGTGCGAGAGGATGTTGAGTTCATAGTAGCTAACAAGTGATTCTTTTGGATGTCAAGTTCGTATGGTTGCCGAGTGCCAATTTTGGAAAAACTTTCATTTGCCGAGTAATTTGTGTTTGGTTCCAGTTTGGGTCGACATTTCTCACATTTAATTTTGGTATAGATAGTTAATATTGGTTGTGAGCTGAGTTGTCAGTTCTCTATGTTCTAGACTGTTCTGTAAGACATTTTGTCAAGTATATATAGAGTGTTTAGGCTTAAAGTTAGGCAATTTTTGGAAGAGGATTGCATAGCAGAACTAGGAAGTGCAGATTTTCTATTAGATCTTTGAATCTGAATGTATTTGCATTTAGCCGTAACCCAAAAGGCCTTATAGCTGGGCATGTATGAAGATATTTTGATAAATTAATAAAACTATTTCACTCTTCCTCCTCCTTTGGTTCTTGTTCTTTGTGTTTACTTCTGTTGTATTAACTCTTATAGGATGGATTGGATAGTTGGGTGTGCCCTTGGTCCTAGTTATTCCTCATCCTTCCTTGTATCATTTCTATTTGTTTCTTGATTTTCAATTACCTTTTGACTTCTCATGTCAAGATGATTGTTCATAAGTTTCTCAACTTCAAATTTCTTCAAGTCTATTAGCTATGTGCCTTTTTTCTTCTTCATCCATGAGCTTATCTTCCATTGATTTCTTCATTTGTTCAATAGCTTCACAAATTGTCACTGATTTAATTTTGTATTCTGTACTACGATCTTTTACTTCCTTTACTAGGACTCTATTTTTTTCTAGTAATTCAATCATTGCTTTATCTTTATTACCACTCTTTCCATTATCTAATAGTCCTTCTGTATCAACTTCTATCTATAGATTTTCATTAAGATGTATAGTCATCTCTCTTCTTCTATTTAAGGATTTTCTTAACTCGTCACTTGTTGTTTCCTAGTTTTGCAAGCTGATATGGATTTCTATCATTTGATTCTCATTGACCTTTCGCCACTTATACACTTTCATCTCCATGATCTTATGCTCTCAATTTGTAAGGATTCCTAACAAGAGAATTATCTCTGATATCAATTGTTTGAATAAGTATATGGGAAACAAGATATTGAGAGGGGGGGGAGGGGGGGTGGCAGGGTGAATCAAGATATTTCACTTTTATCATAAAAATAATTCCTTTACTTCATATCTAAGTTATTTTAGAGATTTATCAATAAAATTGTATTACAAAAATATAAATTTAATACATCACGTCCATAATAGTCCAACACACAATGATTTGGTTACCCAAAAACACTTCAAGATGAAGATAAAATTGGGGTAGGGATGAAACCCACAAATATTCATGTTTGCAACAATAAAGTTAACCAGTTATGGTTACAATATTTCACCATAATATATGATCTACCCTATGAGGGGTTTGCTTGGTTAAAATCTTAAGAGACTATTAGGCCTTACCTTGTTAGAGGATTTTATACTCATAATAAAGTGAGGACTCTGTTAGGAGATTTGCATAGGCCTTAAAGGATCACTTTGTTAAGAGATTTAGCCTATCTAAATTACAAAATAAATGATTTAGAACGTGGCCCTTAGTTTTTTCTACAAGATGATCTTGGGTCTCCTCTTTCCTTTATCTTTGATCTAGTTCTCCTAATATGGTCAATCTATTCCATTCTTCATTTCTCTAATTTTTCTCTACTAGATCTGCCTTCTTAAACTTCACTTCACTCCTTCACTTGCACATATCCCTTACACATTGTAATTGTATTATCTTACATTATGTTGTTTATAATTATAGGGTTAAAATCCCCCTTAAATTGATGTCAGGTGAAGTTTCTAGATCTTGATCGATGACTTAAAATTCATAATTTTTTTTTGTTTACATCCATTTTTCTGATTGGTTAAATTGTATGCCTAGGGATCATTACCTTTTGTATTAATGCATAATCAATATCTATTTTGGCTCTACAAATATCAAATGTCATAGAAATTTCATCCAAAATAGTTAATATATGAGATTGTTCTATTACAAACTTGAATATAAAAATTGTATTACTCAACACTTGAATATTCTAACACTCGATCATGCATAAATACTCATGATATTACTGAACTTCTATATGTCTATTTTCTCTACTCTTAATAACATTTTAATATGCTCAGTCTTTATTATATTTCTTTTCTCATACTATATTCCTCATCTTGCATATCATCTTGGTCTCTATTGAATGCTCGACAATCACTATCTCACTTAGTATAAGTGGTGTATGCTCGACCATTACTAGATAACTCAGTCATAGAAATGACCTTGTAACCTTGCCTAGTAAATTACTTACAAATGACTAAGTGTTGGGACACTAATTGGAAACATAGACTTGTTTATCAATAATGGCATAGACTTCAAATTCTTTAATCTTCTACTCTATTGCTCAATCGAGCCTATGCATTTGACCTATCTTTGACCACATGTTCAAGGCTTTAGTATTGTTCTCTTCTTCACTTACAACATGATTCAAAAAATTGCATTATCTTGTCAAAGTCCAACTAATCAAGTGTCCATTTATAGTGTCTTCTTCATAACTCAACCTTTCCTCTATATATAATTTTTTATGAACAACATCTCAAATACTCTTCATCAATCAAATAGATATGACACTCAGATCAAATTGAATACTATCTTGCCAATAGGTTTGACATCAATGAAAACATAATAATTGTTCCAATTGTAGTTTCCAACAATTTCCCTCTTTGGCATTGATTGCAACACTCCTAGTTACCATGAGATCCAAAACATGTACATTCCCAAGCTGCATCCTCAATGTCTCAAATCTTCATTAATATCCTTCATTTTATTCTCATTCTCATCCATATAACTTAGATATGCAACACATAGGATCTTTCTATCATATCAGATCTAGAAACACCTTTGGTAAGTCTTATGAACTCTCTCTTGTAGTAATCTCCCCCTCTTGCATCATTATCTCCTTCTTTCATTTTGATCTTCTCCTTCTTGATAGTCTTTATTTGTTGGATAACCTCTCTTTATTTCTTTCTTAGAGCAACAAAATTGTTAGTAAATAGTTTTGTCCTTCACATACATCATAAAACCTAACTCAAAATGCCCAACAAGAAAGACAAAATATACTAATAGTTAGATGAATTATCATTGATTGATAGCTCTCCTTTGAATTTAGAGGTACATCTCCCTCATAAAAGATATACAATGAATGCAATAAACTAATTATGTCTTTAACCCAAAGACATGAAGGGTTTTCTGACATTCATCCATCAATATGGAATGAAAGCAATTATCAGATTAATAAGCTGGTTATGGGGATATGGCTACAATGAAAACATAGCAATCAGATTTAAAAGAAAAAAAGAGGCTAACCTGATCCATCTTGCAAGATAATCATTGTTATCTACCATCAAAGGTGTATTGATGATAATGGAGGACATGAATTTGAAATCGGGCCTTGTTTCATTGCAACTAATATACATTACCCAAAAAGAACTATTATAATGAGTTTGGCTCTTGAAAAACAAATAAAGGTGCAACTATAGGTTCTTATATTGCACTCAATAGCCTTGATGCTTCAAATGAAGTTATAAAACACCAATTGTGATGGACTCCCAATATCCACAATCACTTTATTCATGTTGTTGTATAACTTGGTTTAACTAGATAAGGAAACATTGAAAGGAGTTCTTAGACTAGTTATGGTATTACTACCAAAGGTTTGGAGTATTTTAATGCAACTCATAACCTAGGAACTATTCATAGAGATGTGAAGAGTTCAAACATCCTGCTCAATGATGTCTAACTGAGGGTGTAATAGTATTTTCTAAGGTTAAGATGAATACATTAGCATTAAAATAATCTCTGCAGCCGTATTGGCTAGTATATCTCAAAGAGCACTAGACCAAACATCATAAATCTACACATGAAACTCCTTGGAAAATATATGGCATGAACTTGAGCACACACAAGGAAGGGAAGTTCCATCTTGCAATTGGTAGTTCTCTTGAGGATTATAACAATCTAGTAGAAATTGTTCTACTTGATGAGGAAGTGGGAGAGATAAAGAGTGACTCAAGACAGGTATTTGATGGATATCCATCAACCTTGTTGACATCAGTATGTGGAGGCAAGAAGAAAATATGTATTTCCTCAGTAGTTCACAGCAATACTAGTTCCTTTAAACCAATAATTAGCATTTCTAGGTCAAGATCAGCATCAAGTCTTAGGGATGGCATCAATTAGTGGTGAAGGAGCTCATATAACTCCCGAAATGTTTTGGTGGAGAATTATGCAATAGCTTGGAAGCTCATGTAATGCATATGGATGGTTTGATCCATAACACATTTCCAATCACAAAGTCTCACACTTAAAGTGAGCTAACCCTAATTAGGGTGGTGACATGATAGCAGGAAGATAACAAAGTGCCATTGATGCTAAGAGTCCTTCAGGTAGCCCTACAGTTACTTTTGGTGGGGGCAATGAAAAGCAACAAGACAAGCCTACATTTGACTCTAGAGATCCTTTTGTGCTAACTCTAAGAATTCCTAGCCCTCATGGTGCAGATAATGAAGATGCTGGCAATGAGAACTATGACACATTTGGTCCATTGTTCACAAAGGAGAAACCTATGTTTTCAGTTGAGTCTATTTTGAGAACTCCTTTGTTCAATACTAGTTCACTTGAAAGGCTTTCTAATGTGGGATTAGTGGATGATCATAGCTTACACTTTGATAGTTTTTCATAATTTGATTCTTTTAGTGCACATGGTAGTGCACCAACTCAAAGAATCAAACTTGCAGTTGGAAGATTGTGACAATAATGGATATTGCTCAAAATTGCCCCAATATTTCTTATCACAAATGCAGGAATAGTGGATGATGACTCTACACCCAATGATCAAGGCACTGGATAGTAGTAAACAAATATTCTGGAGTTCTCTACATCCTAGCAAATAATGCAGCCCCAAAAGAGAACCATTGTTACCTAGGGTTTGGAAACCCTAAATATTACCCCTACAAAAATTTAAAAGCTTAAAATATCTAAAAGTTAAAAAAAACATTATTGATTATTTTGCATTATATTTAATTATTTATATAATTAAATATCACAAAATGTAAAATAATTAAACATTAGCTTTTAAGGTAACATTTTATTTCCCTCATAATTAATTCTACCAAGAATTACTTATTATTATCATGTGATCGTGAAAGTGAAAACAAAAAATAGGAAAATTCTTATACATGAGATAAGTTAATTCTTTAACAATTAATATTATATTGTAAAGTGTAATATAAACATTGCACTTAATGATTAGAAATTAAAAGTGGAGGGATGACATAGGGAAATAAATTGTAAATTGGTTCGTTAAGAAGAAGTTGTGGTAGTTACCAACTTCTTGGGGAAAACTTCTTAAATAGGGGAAAATCCTATTGTACGGGGGTTCCTCCCATTTTGAAGAGGTCTACACTTCTTAAGGAAAGGGAAGAGAATTTAGGTTTTCAATTTTGTATTAGAAAAAGTTCATCTCTCCATAGACTACCGAGTCAGAACCATTTTTGCCTAATTATTCTATGCTTTAAAACTTTGAATATATTTTTTGAAGTTGTGGCAACGTATATAAACTTCTATAGTTTTATATGTTATGTTAAAATTTTTGTAGTAGATACTATTTTTTACTCTACTATGATTCATGTTCTTGTGGATATTAATTGCATGTGAAAGTTTAGCTTTCCTTTGTTGCATATTGGAAACATGTTTTGGAGTTTAAAGATTTTGATTGAAGAAGTTAAAATTATCCATCTACGTCTTATTTTAATATTAAGTCATGTTGATGAATGGATGTTCGTATTAATTCATTGCCTTCTAGGTTAAGAGCATAACCAACAAATCATTTATTGTAAATCAAAAGGAGGGATCTGTACCTTCATTTCAAAATTCAGAGAGCACTCGACAAGATAATTGCAAGTGACTCTATTGTTAGTTTCAGAGTTTGTCTTTCTTTTTGGGTACTCAAGAGTCATTTGTGAAAGTGTTTTTTGAGAGCAAAAACCTATTTACAAACAAGAATGATCTATTTCTGACTGTCAAATTATGATAGTCTTTGGTACAAAAGATTTAGTAATCCCTTCTTTATTTGAGAGAAATTCTCACTGTACAATGGGATCATATCACCTACATGTCAAATATGATGATGAGGATTCTTAAGAAGTCACACTAGAAGAAAACAATTCTTCTAATATGACAGTGAGCTATTGTTCATACATTGAGGATAATAAAGATCATTCCCAATTAGATGATCTAAGTATGCCCCTTACAGAGAAAGAGCCAATTGAGGATGAGTTGTATGCAAGTTTACTAATGGCCACCTCTCACGCCATCCTTGAATCTTTTTCTTTTGAATCTACTAATGCAGTTTCAACCATTGGCATTGATCAAGAAAGCATTATAGATCAGTATGACAATGGAAAGATTCATGAGGAAGGAAGGAAAGACATCTTTCAAGGTAGTAGAGAGGTAGAATATGAAGCCTTTTTTATTTCATTTCCCTTTTTTTCAACAGGAATGGTCACAACTTGACACACAAGAGTACTTTTGTACTGCTATGAGGTGTTCAAATATTGATTTGCAGCTTAAGGTTAGACACCAACTGGGCAATCTTTAAGAATCAAAGACAATCAAATTCACTCAAGACAATGCAGATTCCCAAATGGGAGAACATCTCACATGCTTGAGTAAAGAAGATACTCTCCAAAAAATTGATAGATCAACAAGTGAGGTAAAAACAAAGTTTGAAGAGTTGAATGATGAATAAGCTTGGAGTGAGCTTAACCTACTATACCTTCCAATGGGGTTCCATGAAGATGCCATTGTTAGAGAAAACCCTCTTTTCAAAATGCAAGAATCACCTCTAGGTGGGATAGACTATTTATTTCCTATTGGCATGGAGAATGTTGAAGCAAGTATACTACAAGGAAAGTTCCAATGACCATTAAAAGTTCTAGCAGATGCATTTCAGTCCCACTTTCTCTCAACAAACAAAGGAGTTGTTCTCATAAAAACTCTAGGTATAAGACTTTTCAACTTTTCTGCTTTAAGTAAAGACTTTTCAAACTTGCTTTTAGCAAAAGAAGATGGATTTATCCAGATCAAGATTGGCCCTATGCTTGAAAAGGCTCACTTCTATCTTGGGGGTGTTTGGAATTCTGAAAAGCCTCTTTTGTGTGTTGATCCCAAGGATATGTGTGCTGAAAATAACACAATTCCTGCTTTGAAAATTTTTGAACAATTTTTGTTTCAATGTATTGTTGGAAAGGAACTTGGAAATTCTTCATAGGATGCCTAGGAAAACTTAGAATTTTATGAAGAAATGTGGCTCTTTGGACATGATGATCAATGGATAAGGTTGCTTTGCATGATCGGTTTGAAATACTAAGAAGACGAGTTTTCCAAATGGAAGTGTTGGGTTGCGCCATGCCAGCACAACTCGTTGTTTAGGAAGGGTTCTTTCTTCTCACAGCTAGTGAATGTCTTTGTGTAAGTTCTTCCTTGGCTCCAATCCTGTGGTGAGTTCTTCTCACCTATGTACATTTGTAAATCTTGCTGCTCTCCATTTTTGGTGGTGTGTAGTGTAGCTATTCGACTATTGTGTTGTTGGTTTGCTTTTGTTTGTTTGTTGTTTTGGATGTTTTGGTGTTGTCTCCTATTCTCTCTCTACAAGCAGCCCCCTTTCTTTGTTCCCATGACTCTATTGCCTAATGGCTAGGCATTGATCTTTACCATAGATTGTTGGATTCTTTGTGTCCCTCATGGTCCACATTCCCAATCAGAGCTAGTTGCTACCATACTTTTTGACACCCAAATTCTAAACTTCCAAGCTCACTTTGCAAAGTAAATTTTGGTTGGTTTTAATTATTGATGATAGTTTATGAACTATGACCTATGAAGAAGATAGAGTTGTGCAGATATGTTGAAGTTGAACCATCAAATTTAGAACTTCAAATTCTACTTCAACTTCAAGTCGGTTTGTAGAAGGCTGAATTGTCAATACATTCTAGTGTAGCATACCCATATTAAGTTGAACTCAAGCTTGAACTAAAGGTGTCAGCTTCAATTTCAACTTCAAGTTCAAGTTAAAGCCGTAGTCTACAAAATCAAAGTTCAGAGCTCAAACTTATCGGTTTAGATGTGAAGCCTAATTTTCAAAACATAAATCTATGTTCTCAAAATCAGACTTTCATGTTAAGATTTTGTATAGATTCAAGGGTTCACTGATTCAAAAGGTGAAGACAAGTCAGGCTTATGTTTCATAATGCACACTAGTAGCATTGTGCATTTAAAATATGTTTTGGGTATCCATTAAACAATGGTGATATGGTTAGTGATTTGATCTCGACATATTAGATTCTTAAATTGTGAACTCAAGTAAGTTCAAGATGTGGTTCAAATTGAAAGACATGCAGATATTGGGGACCCCTAGGCACAATTTCAACTTGGAGCTATTCGTAGCTTATTTCATATATTGAGTTTTTTTTCAGTTAACTACATAAGGCAGGTGTAAAGATCATTGGTAGAAACACCAAGATCCTCAATGATTTATGAAATTGAGCCGATCAGGTATGCTAACAATTGGGAGAAGCTTTCCTTCACTTACACTTTGGTGATGGTCAATTTATATACCCCAAATGCATTATCGAGCCTCTATTGAGGAGTTTAAAGCACAATATTGTTTGATGACGCAAGTGATGATCAATAGTTGTGACAGGAACAAATCTAGAAACTGGAAGCCGATATCCAAGTGTTTGACTGCATGTCAAAGTGTCTTGTCATGGTGTCTTGAGAATTAAAAGGCAAAGGTGCTCATACTTGATATAAGTCAAAATATCACACTTTCTGATTTAACAAGTGCCCACTCTAATATATTGTCTTGGTCTTGGAGTAGAACATCAAAGCAAGGATGAATTGAGTTCATTACAGGTTGATCATGAGTGATTGGGTAGTGCAAAGAGATTGCTAGTGGGATAGATGTATGGAAAGACTTTACCAAGATCTTATGAGTGTATTTGTCCGATCAAAATACACTCATAGGATCTTGGTAAAGTCTTTCCATACAGACATGGAGATTATATGCCAACTGTTTGACATAATACATCAAATCTCATCTCTGCATTCCCCGTGGGAGTCTCACATGTAGAATGAATACGTGGATGGTTCAATGGATACCCAAAATCAAACATCATCAAAACTTAATGTTAGAGCTTGCATGTAAGTTTATAATGCTCAAATTGGCAAAGGGAAGTCGTTTATATGAATTTCCATGGCATACAATATGCGGGCGGTAAAGCGGCATGTCAAATACCTAACACAATGCCGATCTAGTGTAATTGCAAGCCCGATTACAGGAGCATCAATAAACAAACCCGACGCAGAGATAAGGGATAAGAAAAATCTGACTAGAGATTGAAGTAAAATTGTTTTCTAAATGATTCATGTAATAATGAATCAGGTAAGACATGCATTAGAGTACATGTCAAGATCGTCGAAAGTTCTAGGCATATAAGCCTGAAGGGTGTTGATTAAGTGTTTTAATAAGTTTTAGAAGAAACCGACACCTATATAGATCCATTTGATTGTTTTGGAGGCGGCCATGAGAGTTAAGGAAGGTTGGAGGAAATAAATTAATGGTGGGAGTTGGGAAACGTAGAGATCACTGGCATATCATTAGAGGCACCCACAACATCATATGCGGGAAAGGGAAAGTGCTCATGAGTTGCTCAACAAAATGCCTAGACACATAATGCCACCAAAATATAAAGTTAGGGTAGTCTCATTGTTGTTGTTAGAACGTCACAAGAATTCTAGTTCCTCTGCTCTAAATGCAAAGTTGCGCTATATGTCAATGTCTATATGTGTCATCATGTTGGAAAAGGTCCATGAACATGGGCAAACCCATTGAGAATTATGACTTTCCTAATTTGGATCACTCTCACAAGGCCGAACATTGAAGGAAGCTTCGAATCAGATATAGGGCATATTGTCATTACTTGGGAACTCCCATAATCGGTTATCTCATTGAATTCGATGCAAGGCTCGAGCTAAGGCTACGAAAGAAATCAATCTAGATTTAATATTACCATCCACTATCATTCATGGAAATCGAATGGGACTCTAGAAGCAGGAGAGGATCTTTGAAATCTATTGAGCCTACTCTAACTAAGAGTGAGAAAATGTCGGGTTATATGGAGGATGCGTAGTGATAGTAACTGCAAAGTTTTTGGAGGAAAGGGCACATTAGATTATTGCATGGAGAATGTAGATTGTTGGGTTCTTGTAGTTAAACCTGAGGAAATCAAACCACAGGCTATCTCGACTCAAGGGCTTTCATTTAGCTCTTTCTTTCAAAGATCTTTGTGCCTGAGTCCCATTATATACAAATAAGGAGAGCCTGCGGTCATGCCTTGAGGCACAGGATGACACAGAGATTATTCTAAGCTGAAGTGTTGTGTGATATAGACCTACACATCCATGGTTCACACTTAGGCAATCCAAATTCATAAAATTATAGGTGGCTTTAAACCGACAGATTATTATCATTATAGGTTTTTAAGTCTAAGTGTTTGGGGAAAGGTTAGAAACCAAGAAATAAAACTATCGGGAGTGTATTAAAAGAAAAAGGAAGACGGATAAAAGCTTTCTGAAGAATCAGTTATTCCAACTGAAAGGAAATCGATCAAGGAAAAGGATAAATACGGAACTCAAAGCTAGGAGGAGTTCTTTTCTAGTCCAGAAGTTCTATAGCTGCTACAACAGGGGAGAAGACAGTTCAGTTTTGTGATAGGGAAAGGAGCTTGTCTTATGCAGATTAATTATAACAAGGGGATAGAGCAATACTATTGTTGTTTTATCATGTTTCTAAAATAAAGGAAGATATATGTGTGTTTGATCTTGAGGTTATGTATATTTGTATTTCTGATTTAGAAGGAATTTGAGTCATTTTATTTCTATTTTAGATGTAGTCTTTTATTACTACATTGAATTTGAATGTGATATATGTAGTTTTCTGGTTATGTATTCACACTTTTTCACAAAGGTACTTATAGCTTTCTCCCTCTCTCTCTTTTGTAATGTGAAAAACTTGGTAAATATTCCTATGGTTATTTGCTAGTTTTTCTCTCATAACCAACTTATTAATCTGATAATCGCATTCATTCCATGTTGATGGATGAATGTCAGAAAACCCTTCGTATCTTTAGGTTAAAGACATAATCAGTTTATTGCATTCATTGTATATCTTTTACAAGGGAGTTGTACCTCTAAATTTGGAAAAGAGTAATCAATCAATGATAACTTATCCAACTGTTAGTACATTTTGTCTTTCTTGTTGCGCATTTTGAGTCTGTTAGCACCCAATATGAACATGGTTTTAAAACTTCAAGTGCAGAGTTTTTGAACCACTTCAAATTGAAGTTCGAAGTAGTTCAAAGTGGTTCAAAATAGTTCTAATTGCTTATACAGCTCTAATGATCTATTCTGAGAGGTTCATTCAAAGGTTTGATGGTTCAAATGGGTTCAAAATGCAGATTATTAATTCAAAAAAGTTCAAAGCCCAACCCCAGCCCATGATTCAGGGTCAGTGTAGAAGTTCAGAGGTTATAATTTGGGGAGGCATCCCAGTCAAAGGACAAAATACTATTATGGTAAATCTTCAAGGTTCCTCAATTTAGAAGTTCAGAGTGGTTCATTGTTTTGGCATGCAGATTTAGAGACAAGATTCGGGCTCAATGTCTTCAAGTTTGGTGATCCAGTGTAGGGGTATATAGAGTTTAGGTGTAGACTTTACTGTAAGCTTTTCCAAATTTAGCAAGTTCATTCTGGGCACTTCAATTCAAATTTTAGTGTTCAAAGATGCAAACATATGACTTGGGATTCCAGTCATAAATGGATCAGGATAAGTATGAGGCAAGGTGGCAATGCATGCACAATGGTGCTTCCAATCCCTCTCCTTACCAATATAAAAGTTCATGTTAGTTTTGTTAGCTTGGACAACTGTTTGTCCATATGCTATTATTTAGTATCTAATTGTTTTTGCTAACAAATTGGTTAGAGCAAGGACAATTATTTATTAAATAATTGACTTCTTTTAGAATCAACTAGAAACCAATTTTGTTAGGGTTGGTAAGTTGTTTTATATCTCCACCGTCAATTGTTAATCAATCTTGGCCATCAGTTTACCAACGAGAGTAGTATAAAAGGGGGTCTAGGGGGCATTTGGAGAACAAGAAGTTTGGAGAAATGTTTGTAGTGTTAGCAAGCAGTCTTGTAGTGTTAGCAAGGGTACAGTGTTAGCGTGGGGATAGCAGTGGGAAATATCAGTGGGAGAAATTAGGAGGTTGTCGAAGTTCTGCTAGTAAGAGGCAAAGAATTTTGTATCTCTTGATTTGCTGAAGTTTAATATAATTTCCCATTTGTAGAACTAGTTTTCACTTAGGGGTTTTTTTCTACGGACAATTTGTCCGAAAATATTGTGTTCATTGTGTTACGCATTTTTTTCCATATTTTATAAGTGAAGTTGCAGTTGTGTTATTTTTCGATATTAGCTGAAATTTTTTTTTCAGCAGTTTAATAATTGTTTATGATAGGAGATTAATAATCAATGACTACAATAGTTAGATTTTTCACATGGTATCAAAGCATTGTTAAGGGTAGAAGAGCTTTGCCCTCGAAAATAAATTTTGATCTCTTTAGATTTATTATTGCTTTAAACCCTTGAGATGGCTTCAGCTGGTTTGAGAGATCAGGATAGATTGGATGGTGCCTCAAATTTTGGTGTCTGGAAGGCCATAATTTCTTTATTGTTGGAAGAGAATGGTATCAAAGATTATGCTACCAGTGTTGTACTTGTACCAACAGATGCAACACAGCTTGCAGCATATAGGAAGGATGATGCCAAAGTGAGGAGGATAATCCTTGATGGTGTCAAGGATCATATTGTTCCACATATCATAGAGCTAGATACAACGAAGAAGATGTGGGATGCCATTCTCAATCTATACCAAAATGCTACCACAAATAGGAAGTTGATTTTCAGAGAGAAGGTAAAGAATACCCGAATGAATCAGGGAGAAGACATCACAAGTTACCTTACCAGGCTCAGACTTGTCAAGGACGAGTTAGCAGCTGTTGGAGATAGCCCAAGTGATGACAAGCTAGTGAGAATAGCTCTAAATGGGTTTACTAAACAATGGAGTGTCTTTGTTCAAGTTATCAGTGGACGAGATACTTTACCGAGTTGGGATCGACTATGGATTGATTTCACTCAGGAGGAGTTTAGACTAAGTCTTGTCAATGGGGCCAACAAGAGTCAGAAAAATGAGGTGGAACAAGAGAACGTTGCCCTAGCGGGTAAAGGGAAAGCAAAGGAGGGATCTAGCAAAGGATCAAATTCACAAAGTGAAAAGAAGAAGAAGGACCTTTCTAAGGTCAAGTGCTTTGGATGTCATGAGTTTGGCCACTATGTCAGTGATTGCCCAGAGAGGAAGAAGGGTAAGAAGTAGGTGGCAGCTTCAGCAAGTGCAGAAGAACTCTCCAGTAGAATGGAAGATGAGTTTGTACTCATAGCTTGTATGGTTAGCTCAACCTCATAGTGTGTTTGGTATATAGCTAGTGGGACGTCATTTCATATGATAGGAGTTAGAGAGTACTTCTCCAGTTACAAGGAGGAGGACACCAACATCCAGATTTCTATGGGAAATTTGTCGAAACTCAACCCTGTTGGGAAAGGGACTGTTCAATTTTAGAGGGAGAATGGAAAGATAATTCCACTTCATGATGTGTTATATGTGCCAAGCTTAGGTATGAATTTGATTTCTGTATCTGTTCTTCAGGATAGGGGGTATAATGTACTCTTTAGAGGGACAAATGTGTTGATTAAGCACAAGGATTGGAAATCACCCATAACTATTGGAGTTAGGAGTGGTCACCTTTATAGATTGCAGTTTGATATTCCTAAGGCACTTATGACCAACAATAATCCTAGAGATCTTGGAGAGCTATGGCATAGGAGGATAGGCCATATTCATCATGGAGCACTTAGATTGCTTCGTGATGGTGATAGGTGTTCCAGAGGTGAGCATAGAGCATGACCATGTATGTAAGCGATGTGTGTTGGGAAAGTTTGCGAAAGCATCTTTTCCAAGGAGTGACACTAGATCTAAGTGTGTTCTTGATCTAGTACATTCAAATGTTTGTGGACCGATGTCGACGAAATCTCTTAGAGGATATGAGTACTATGTTACTTTTATTGATGATTTCTCTAGAAAGACCTGGATATACTTCTTGAAGACTAAGGATGAGGTTTTCAGTCGATTCCAAGAGTTCAAGGCTCTTGTGGAGAATTCGAAAGGAAAGAAGATAAAGGTTCTTAGGTCAGACAATGGAGGTGAGTACAAAGGAAATGTCTTCTAGGAGTTCTGTACTAGAGAAGGAATCAAGAGAAAATGGACTGTTCCTTACAATCCACAGCAGAATGGAGTTGCTGAGAGGAAGACCCATTCTATATCAGAGGCAGCAAGAGCTATGCTATATGACCAGGACATGCCCCATTACTTATGGGCAGAGGCATGTAATAAAACAGTCTACATTCAGAATAGAGTTCCACACAAGGTGCTAGGGAAGATAACACCAGAGGAGGATTTCACAGGGAAGAAGCCAGATGTTAGTCACTTCAGGATATTTGGGAGTTTGGCATATTGTCATATTCTTGGAGATACATGTACAAAGTTAGATCAGACTGCAGAGATGGGGTACTTTGTTGGGTACAGTGAGACCTCAAAGGCATACGGGATTTTCATTTCGGGGACTAAAAGAATTATTGTCAAACGAGATGTCAAGTTCATGGAGGACAAGGCATTCAGGATGTCCAGAGATTTGCCAGTAGATGATCAGAGTGAGCAGCCAACAGAAGCTCCAAGACCAAGTCAAGAGCAACAAAGCTCAAGTACGGTTACCAGTACGAGTGTAGACTCAGTTAGTGAAGATTCATAGAGTATGGAGCAATAGGTGCAATAGGAAATGCATCTAGAAGATTTAGAGGTTGACATTTCATCCTCTACAATTGGCAATGGGAACCATGTGGTTCCAGATACACAAAGGGATACTCATGAGTTTGTGAGAGCTCCTAGGAAGAGTACTAGATAATGAAGACAACCATCCAAGTTCAATGACTGTGTGGCATTAGTTAGTCAATTGGTAGATAGTGAGCCTTCTAGCTATCAGAAAGCTACAGAACATCAGGTATGGCAAGATGCTATGGTTGAGGAATATTCTTCAATAATGCAAAATGATGTGTGGGAGGTAGTACCTAGACCAACAAATAGGGTTGTAGTTGGATCACGTTGGATCTATAAGATAAAGCACGGTGCAGACAATAGCATCGAGAAATACAAGGCGAGGTTCATGGAAAAAGGTTTTTCTCAGAAGGAGGGAATAGACTATGAGGAGACATTTGCTTCAGTTCCCAGGTATATTTCTATATGAGCTGTAATTTCACTTGCAGCATAGATGGGATGGCAAATCCATCAAATGGATGTCAAGACAGCATTCCTTAAAGGTGAGTTGAAGGAGGAGGTATACATAGAACAACTAGAAGACTTTGTAACACATAGCAAAGAGACCCACATGTGTAGATTGAAGAAAGCATGGTACGGACTCAAGCAGGCTCCTAGAGCGTGGTATGAGCGCATTGATACATACTTGCAGAAAATGGGCTTTGTGAAGAGTGAAGCAGATGCTAACCTCTACTACTTGGTGGTTGGGGGTGAGATTCTCATTATTTTTCTTTATGTGGATGACCTATTTCTTATAGGTTCACTAGGGCTCATAGTGGATTGCAAGAGGAACCTTGTAGAAGAGTTCGAGATGAAGGATTTATGACTTATGCACTACTTTCTAGGCATGGAAGTGTGGCAGACAGATGGGGAGATTTTCCTTGGTCAAGGGAAATATTGCATTGAAATCTTGAAGAAATTTGGAATGGAGGATTGCAAAGCCATGTCTACACCCATGATGATGAATTGGAGGAAGGTAGATACAACTAAGGAGAAAGATGTAGATCCCACTTTATATAGACAGTTGATTGGTTCGCTTATGTATTTGGTCAACACTAGACCAGATATAGCATTTGCAGTTAACTCTCTTAGTCAGTTCATGGTTGAACCAAAGAGAATACATTGGATAGTGGCTAAGCATGTGCTATGTTACTTATATGGTATAGTCGAGTATGGGAACAGATATGTTCGAGGTGAAGGTATTAGGTTGATAGGCTATACTGACACAGATTGGGCAGGAAGTACAATAGACAAAAGGAGCACTTCAGGGTGTTGTTTTAGCTTGGGATTAGGAGTTGTATCTTGGTTTAGCAGGAAGTAGAAGTTTGTGGATCTAAGTTCAGCAGAAGCAGAATACATAGCAGCTAGCATGGCGACGTGAAGCTATATGGCTTCGAAAGTTGTTAGTAGCCTTGTTTGGTCAGAAGGATTGAGACTACTATGATACATTGTGATAATCAGAGTTGCATCAAGTTTTCTGAGAATCCAGTGTTTCATGCTAGGTCTAAACATATAGATATCAGATATCACTTCATTAGAGATTGTGTACAAAGGGGAGTTGTTCAGCTACAGTACATACCTATAAAGGCGCAGGTAGCAGACATTCTAACTAAGGCATTGGGGAAGGCAAAATTTATCTTCTTCAGAGATAAGTTAGGTGTCCTGTAGAATAGCTTCCTCGCTAAGAGGGAGTGTTAGTTTTGTTAGCTTGGGCCGCTATTTGTCCATATGCTATTATTTAGTATCTAATTGTTTTTGCTAACAAATTGGTTAGAGCAAGGACAATTATTTATTAAATAATTGACTTCTTTTAGAATCAACTAGAAACCAATTTTGTTAGGGTTGGTAAGTTGTTTTATATCTCCACCATCGATTGTTAATCGATCTTGGCCATTGGTTTACCAACGAGAGTAGTATAAAAGGGGGTCTAGGGGGAATTTGGAGAACAAGAAGTTTGGAGATACATTTACAGTGTTAGCAAACAGTCTTACAGTGTTAGCAAGGGTGCAGTGTTAGCGTGGCGATAGCAGTGGGGAATATCAGCGGGAGAAATTAGGAGGTTGTCGGAGTTCTGCCAGTCAGAGGCAAGGAATTTTGTATCTCTTGATTTGCTGAAGTTTAATATAATTTCTCATTTGTAGAACTGGTTTTCCCTTAGGAGTTTTTTTTCAGGGACAATTTGTCCGAAAATATTGTGTTCATTGTGTTACACATTTCTTTCCGTATTTTATAAGTGAAGTTACAGTTGTGTTATTTTTCGATATTAGCCAAGAATTTGTTTTCAGCAGTTTAATAATCGTTTATGATAAGAGATTAATAATCAGTGACTGCAATAGTTAGATTTTTCACAGTTCAGAGCTCTCAAGTCAGTAAAGATGAATCAAAGAATTCATACATTTAAAATATGTACCGATAGAGATCAACTTTATCATTGTCAGATGTGAGTGATATGCTCGGAACCTATCTAATAGCTTTTTCTTTTGTTAGAAACAATGGGTTGGTGACTGTGGTTTGTTACCATGTCAAGATGATGAAGATCAAAGGCGGTAATAGTCATGACTGAATCATATGTAAACCCCATGCAGTAAGGAGAAAACGTGAAAATGGAGAATCAGTTTAAACAAAGCTATCAAATGGAAGTATGAGTTCGGTTTGATGAAGGCATGAGCTGATCAACCCGACACTAAAGGCGCCGGTCATGAGTAGACATAGAGAGGATGTTGAAGATGACAGTTTGATTTGCCTTTCGAAGGAAGACACGTTGGTGTTTGCCATACCTGCTACATGGTATTAAGACGGACCTAAGCCATCTCAAATTCGTGTCTTAATTATGTATTGTGTGCTCATTAATATATGGAGAGCCACGATATGCTTAGGAACAAATAGAATGCCTGCAGCCTTGGCAATAAAGCCATGTGTTAATTATTAAAAGAATCATTGACAGCCATATAGACTATACGCGCTGCCAGCTAAGCATTCCAATCACTTGAACAACCATCAATGTGGTGCCATAAATAGGAGGGAGATGTAGTATGGTGTCGTATGTTTCTTCCAATGTTTCTGCAAGTAAGAGATGATAAAACTAAACCATGAATTAGCGAGAGCTCATGAGTATGTCCATATGGAAGCATTAGACAATTGGTAAAGTTTTTGATAGAATACCAATCCTTGCACTAAATCGAGCCTCAATTGAAATAAAGAAACGATAGCAATTCAGTCTGAAGAAAATGATGCTTCATATGAATTTCTAGTCTCAGGTGTATGAACACAAAGGATGCATGTGAATTGTTTGCCCAAATACCAACGTCGCCAGCATAGTTAGTCTTATACTAATCTTGGTTGAGCACTCTTTTGGTTCAAACTTTTCTTCAAAATCTGATGAAAGAACTCCAGATATGGGTAAGTTTCTTGAAAGCTTGGCTAACGCATAACGTGACCCAACTTTGTAACCAGTTCAATTTTCAACTGATGGGAATGACAACAAAACTTCTCTTCTAGCCCCAGATGTTTGAGTTGTAGTTTGGAATTGCTACATTGCATGTTCTCTCTGATTTTTCTTAGGTTTGAAACTTCGTAACACTCAAGTTTGTAAAAGTATTTTAATGCTGTATCATCATGATTGTCTATAAGAGGCTGAGCGATCTAAAGGTATTATTATCCTTACAAGAAAAAGGATTGCAGAAAATGTGAGCACACAAGATACGGGGAATCCGTCCTCGATGCCTGAGAGAAAGTAACCTTTCAAAGTAGCAGATTTCTAACACTTTAATGTCTGATAGAGCATAACACATTAATATATGAAAGGAGAGGTATCGAGCATTAACATATACATGGGAATCCTGCTGCATAAATACACCTCAAAGACCTAACAGTAGTCGAGGCTGTTATATATTGTTGATAATTGCTCAAGGCATGAGTTCGAGCACCTCTATTATAGAGGATTGTGGATATGAAATGAAAATGGCCAGGTGCAAGATGCAAACCCGACATGCATGAGAACTATAATCACAAAGAGACAAATGCAAGGGGTACACTGGCCGCCTTTTCTATGAATCATTACAACTACAGATTTTAGCCCGATTATCTTCTCAAGAACAGAATAAAAAGACATCTTATGCAATATTGAAGAATCTTAAAAAAATGTCCAAGTCTGATAAACATGAAGAGAAACCCGTGCGGGAAGAATCATAGAAGGAGGTTAATCACATTGTGTTCTCAAGACTATATTACACTTGTTAAAAAAAGTGGGCAGTGAGCTTTTCGAATAGTGCATCTCATGACATTCTGGTTCCATTTAACCAATTAGCAACATTATTATAATGTTTATCCTCGATGCTTTACTAATACTCAAATAACAAGATATGAGGCCTTATTTTAAAATCATGTGAAGACAGGCAGATAAAGGGCTTATGATATTTTAATGAACACAAACCCAATAAGTGATAAAGATACATGTTTAGAATCAAAAGAGAAAAACAATTTCAAGGCATCAAAGGGGTTATTTCAAGAATCAGTTATTTAAAACTACTGGGAAACCAAAGCAAAGGGAGATCTATTTATTGAAGATTTTCTTATTTTGAAAGGGGTCCATTCTTTAGCAACTTCTAGACTGTAGACTTGGTGCTCTAGGAAGGAAGGAGATTTTCTAAGATCATTCCATTTTCTTGAGAGATGGTGAGAGCCAGAATATGGGCAGATTTTTCTATTTCTGAACTGCATGTCTGATATACAGAAAAGATTTTGGTGATTGATGTAATATTGTGAAAGAAGTTTCTATTTTTCTTTAAATAATGATTTGGTTGTAATATGTGAAGGAGTTTTTATGGTCGTTTGCTATCAGGGAAGGGAGGTTGGAGGCTAAACACATTAAACTTTGATTGTAATGTATTTTTCCTTCCATTGATTATGAATTTTACGTCATTTTCAGTTTTCTCTGAAATTACATTCTGATATCATTGTTTCCTTGTTACACTATCATTTCAAAACATCTTTCAAAGCTCTGATTTTGATTCTCTCAAGAGGACGGAAGATATATTTTCATTTTCATTATGTAATGTAGTGTTCAACGAATGAACCTTGTGTCATTTGTTGTTCTTCACTTTCTTTTAAGGTTTATGCATCCACACTATATTTATGGGTAGGTGCTTGATATCTGCTTTTTGGTTAAAAACATCCACAATTTATTCATTGAATATCTCAAACAGGGAGTTGTACCTGATAAAATTTAGAGGAAGGTTATCAATCTCAAGATAACCCATCTAACTATTGGTGTTGATTTGTCCTTTCACTTGTGTACGTAGGGTCAAATTTGTACATGTTTTCTTGAAGGACAATCCGTTCACTAACAAAGTCAAGTTTTATGATTTATGTGAGGGAAAAAATAGTTTACTAATAGTTTTTGGTGACTTTGTTGGGGAATATCAGAGTGCCTTGTGCATTTGATTTCTTAAATTTTGAGGGACCTCCCCTAGGATGGAGGTTAGCAACTCTATTGAAGATGGATACTAGAAGGTATTTCAAACATATCCCAAAATCTTGAAGGATTGGATTCCTGCAAGAAATGAAGATGATGTCAATCTGCTTATTTTTATTCCTCCATTCAGAGAAAATCCTATTCAAGAAATTATAGAGGATGAGGTAAACTGAGTAGCATTTTTAAAATCTTTTTTTGGTGATATCCTCATCCAAAGTAGACTTCTTGTGAAAGAGCTAGAAAAAGTATAGGAGATGTGTGAAGAAAAAAAATTGGTGAAGCGATGCATGAATAAGAAAATGCTCTTGAAGAGGGCCCTGGGGACAATCAAGAGGAAGAAAAAGATTCACATTTTTTTCAACCTCCTGCAAGTCTTTTCCACTATCTTCCTTTGGAGGAATCAATGTAGCGATTTTCAATGGAAACATCACATGAACAATCAGAAGTTCAAGAAATTCAAGGTATGGAGACCTTTATTGGCATTTCATCTACCTTTATGAAAGATGCTGATTTGAAAAATGAAGGAGATTGTAATTCTTTATTTATTTTTCCTTCCATACATATATCTTTCATAGATTGGATGAGCTTTAATTTGGTCATGTTGCTTTCCCTTCAACCAAATATGCATTCATCTTTCCAAAAATTGATTAAAAAAGGCTCATACTTTTTCCAGCCTGTAAATGGTAACATTTAATTTTTAGGGTTTTCCCCTCTCCATTGTAAATAACCACTGTCTTTTGCAATTTTGACTTGAGTTTGTGTCATTTTTTTAATTTTTTCCCTTCCATAAGGTTGCCTCATCTTGAGTCTTCCCTCTTCATTGAGACAATTGATATCTAGAAATAGAGGCCCTTATGAATGGATTGGTGACACCTTATGCCCATCTAGTTTTACTTTGAAAGTTTTAGTTTCAAATTCATTTAAAACAAAATCCATTTGTGTTTCCAAAAGTGATGAAAATTTTCCACAATCTCGTTTTGAATGGTTAAGACTTTCATAAAAATTTGTGGTGGGCCATCTATATCATGGAGTTATAATTACACTTGTGATTGGTAAGTGTACAAATCCTTCATTCACATTAATATTTGTGGCTACCTTCACTAGATAGTCGAAGAAAGTTTAACAAGTTATAATGTGGAGTGCGACATTTATATGCAAAACACAACAGTGGAGCTTGTCAAGGCCAAATACAGTGTTTGACAATGATTATGAATAACATGGAAGCAGTAAAATTGTTGAAAAAAATGAAACCAGTTTAATAGAAATGATGAGTTTCCTTGAGTAGAGCTATGACGATGAGAGTTCTAAATTTTGGTTTTTGTTGCAGCTGGTCATTCCATGCACAAACAATAACTTTGAAGAAAATTCTTGTTGCTAAAGCATGCAAAATTATGCACATGGTATGATCAATAATATGATCATTAACTGAGCACAAAGAGGTTCAATGCAAATGATAGTGCACCACCAACTCTGTGTGTAATTTGAGGTACCAATAAAACGAGTGTTATTTGGTATGAATTTCTATACAAGAAGCTTAGTCATCCATGGAAAACTCAACTTTCATAATCATTTTTATCAATGAAGCTCATGTGCATCAATTTTAATGTTTAATGCTTGCATCCATATCCATAACATGATAGGTTTGTAGTTACAATGCCCTTTAACATCACCAGACCCACTACCTATGACCTTTATGATGTGTCAAGATAAATACATGAACCTACTACTCATAATAATATTTGTGAGTTTTCTTCATACTTTCCCACTAGTGAAAGAATTATTTTCCCTAATGTTTTCATAAAGTCTATTAGGGTGGAGAAGAAAGACACATGGAAAATTATGATGATCATTTCCCATTCAATGAACGATGGGAGATTTAAGATACAAGTGGAAATCCTATAAGAATGGGAAATTTATTAGACATGTTCATCTTGCCATGGTTTGCCATGTTATTTCTAGGAATTATAGCTCTTTTGTATACAATTCTGCAGTGGCAAAGAAAAGACTCCCTTCATTGGATGAAAGCAACAAGGGCAAAACAAAATTTCAGATTAAATTTGATGACCCCTACTGCCCCTCCTACATAGATAGAGGAGAATGGGTTCTCTAGAAAACATTCCACATGATGTGTTTGTTTGGAGCCACTTCAATCATGATAGCCTTTAGGGCCATCAAAAACTTCTAATAGTTCCATACATCATTGTGTTGTTTGTGGTATAGAAGCACATTTAAAATGTTTAAAGGATGCACCTAAGGATTGCAAATTTGTGGCCATAGTGGGTTCCAAAGAGCTACTACATCACTGGATCGAAAGATGAATAGATATAGAGGATATTCCTGATAGAACTGCACGTTGCTTATATTGTGAAGCACATTGTAATGGTTCTTTTCTTGAGGCTTCTCCAATCAGGTGTTGTGTTTGGTGTTAGCAATTGCTGCACATTGAATGCCATGCAAACATGAGCATTGAATCAGATGAAATTTATGATCTAGGTACTTTGAAAAGATTCATTATATCTCCACTTTGTGTGAAAGACTTGAAAACTAAGAGGATGGGAGGTGGAGTTTTGAGCTTGATCGCTTGTGGGGAAAATGAATTAGGATCCTCTATGTGAGGAAAAATTAGAAAAAAGACACAAATTTGAAATCACTTGAATAGATTCTACAGGCTAGGTATAATTGTTTTATCAAAAGAAGATTCCTTGAAGACATTGAGATTTCAATTCATGAAGTCAAACATGGCTCCTTCGCCAAAGGTATGCTCTAAAAGCATTTAAGGAAATTGGATTTTTTGTTATAGAACCCATTCTCCATATACTAGATGTTGAAGACATAGTAATCAGATTTAAAAGAAAAAAAGAGGTTGACCTGATCCATCTTGCAAGATAATCATTGTTATTTGCCATCAAAGATGCATTGATGATAATGGAGGACATGAATTTGAAATCGTGCCTTGTTTCATTACAAGTAATATGCATCATCCAAAAGGAACTTTTATTATGAATTTGGCTTTTAAGAAACAAATAGATTGAGGTGCGGCTATAGGTTCTTTTATTGCACACAATAGCCTTGATGCTTCAAATTAAGTTATAAAACATTAACAGTGATAGAATCCTAATATCTGCAATCACTTTGTTGATGTTGTCACATAACTTAGTTTAACCAGATAAGGAAACACTAAAAGGAGTTCTTAGACTAGTTATGGTATTGATGCCCAAGGTTTGGAGTATTTTCATGCAACCCGTAACCCAGGCACTATTATAGAGATGTAAAGAGTTCAAATATCCTACTCAATGATGTCTAATTGAGGGCATAATAGTGTTTTTTGAGGTTAAGATTGGGACATTAGCATTAAAATAATTTTTGCAACTGTATTGGCCAGTATATCCTAAATGACAGTAGACCAGACATCATAAATCTACATATATGAAGCTCCTTGGAAAATATATGGCATGAACTGGAGCACCGGAAAGGATAAGAAGTTATGTATTACAATTCGTAGTTTTTTTGAGGATTATAACAATCAAGTAGAAATTATTCAACTTGATGAGGAAGTGAGAGAGATAAACATGATTCTAGACTGGTATTTGATGGATATCCATGGACCTTTCTACAGAGGCATGAAAAAAATAGGCATTTCCTTAGTAGTTCATGGCAATAGTGGTTCCTTTGAACCAATCATGAGCATTTCTAGGTCAAGTTTAGCATCAAGTCTTAGGGATGGCATCGATGAGTGGTGAAGGAGCTCATATAACTCCCAAAATGTTTTGGTGGAGAATTATGCAATAGCTTGGAAGCTCATGTAGTGCATATGGATGGTTTGATCCATAACACATTTGTAATCATGAAGTCTCACACTTAAAATGCGCTAACCCTAATTAGGGTGGTGATGTGATAGTAAGAAGATAAGAAAGTGCCATTGATGCTAAGAGTCCTTTAGGTAGCCCTGTTGTTACTTTTGGTGGTGGCAATGAAAAGCAACAAGACAAGCCTACATTTGACTCTGGAGATCCTTTTGTGCTGACTCTAAGAATTCCTAGCCCTCACAGTGCAAATAGTGAAGATGCGAGCAATGAGAATTATCACACATTTGGTCCATTATTTAGTAAGGAGAAACCTATCTTTTCATTTGAGTTTGTTTCGAGCACTCCTTTGTTCAATACTAGTTCACTTGGAAGGCTTTCTAATGTTGGATCGATGGATGATCATAGCTTACACTTTGATAGTTTTTCATAATTTGATTCTTTCAGTGCACATGGTAGTGCACCAACTCAAAGAATCAACCTTACAGTTGGAAGATTGTGACAATAATGGATATTGCTTAGAATTGCCCCAATATTTCTTGTCACAAACATAGGAACAGTGGAATCATGACTCTACACCCAATGATCAAGGCACTGGATAGCAGTAGACAAATATTTTGGAGTTCTTTGCATCCTGGCAAAGAATGCAACCCCTAGAGAGAGCCATTGTTACCTAGGGTTTTAAAACCCTAAGTATTACTCCTCCAAAAATTTAAAAGATTAAAATATCTTAAAGGTAAAAAGACATTATTAATTATTTTTCATTATATGTAATTATTTATATAATTGAATATCACAAAATGCAAAATAATTAAACATTAACTTTTAAGGTAACATTTTATTTTGCTCATAATTAATTCTACCAATAATTAGTTATTACCATCATGTGACTATGAAAGTGAAAACAAAAAATAGAAAAATTGTTATACATGAGATAAGTTAATTCTTTAAGAATTAATATTATATTGTAAAGTGTAATATAAACATTGTACTTAATTTTTAGAAATTAAAAGTGGAGGGATGACATAGGGAAATAAATTGTAAATTGGTTTGGTAAGAAGAAGTTGTGGTAGTTACCAACTTCTTGGGAAAAACTTCTTAAATAGGGGAAAATCCTATTGCATGGGAGTTCCACCCATTTTGAAGAGGTCTGCACTTCTGATGGAAAGGGAAGAGAATTTAAGTTTTCAATTTTGTATTAGAAAAAGTTCATCTCTCCATAGACTACTGAGACAGAACTATTTTTGCCTAAGTATTCTATGCTTTAAAACTTTGAATATATTTTCTACAGTTCTATATGTTATGTTAAACTTTTTGGAGTAGAAACTATTTTTTACTCTACTATGATTCATGTTCTTGTGGATATTAATTGCATGTGAAAGTTTAGCTTTCCTTTGTTGCATATTGGAAACGTGTTTTGGAGTTTAAAGATTCTAAGGAAGGAAGTTAAAATTGTCTATATACTTCTTATTTTAATATTCAATCATGTTGATGAATGGATGTTAGTATTCCTTCATTTCCTTCTAGGTTAAAGGCATAACCAAAAAATCATTTATTGTAAATCAAAAGGAGGGAGTTGCACCTTCATTTCTAAATTCAGAGAGCACTTGACAAGATAATTGCAAGTGACTCTATTGTTAGTTTTAGAGTTTGTCTTTCTTTTTGGGTATTCAAGAGTCATTTTTGAAAGTGTTTTTTGAGAGGACAAACCTATTTACTAACAAGAATGATCTCTCCCTCTTTGAAAACAATACTAAAGGCATCTTCAACTCACATATATTTTTATGTTGACATCTTTACATTAGTTTTGAGTTCATCTTCTATCATCTTGTATCATTGATCCATAATTTTGTTCTTCTTCTTCACTACTTCCTTAGGCATCTCCTAAAGTAGAACTGTTTGCATCAATTTGTAAGATAGTCAGATCAACACATTTTTGTAGAGCACTATCTTTTCTTAAGTATCTACGTGTAGGGGAATCACCCACAATTTAACTCTAAGATAGTTATAAACATCTTTAGATAAATATTTGGCGAATATGTCAGCTATTTTCTCTTTATTGTACACATACTCCAATTTTACTTGTTTTTCTTGAATCAACTATTCGAAGTAAAGATAGTTGAGAGCAATATGCTTTGTCTTTATGTGCATTACATGATTATTTGATATGTTAATAGCACTATTGTTATCATAATAGATAACCAATAGATCATTAATCTCTTCATTCATACCTTTCAACAATTTCATGATCTATATGATATTTGAATAATTTATTGCTGCTCCTACATACACAGTTGTAGCTGTTGATTGGGAAATACAATTCTTCTTCGCAATTGTACATAAATTATTCTCTTTCCTAGAAAGAGTTAACCTCCACTTGTTATCTTTATATCATCAATATTTTATGCCAAAATAGAATTAGTAAGTACTTTTATTCAAACTTTTCATTTTTCTTGTAATACAATCCATAGTCTTTTATTCCTTTTAGATATCTCAATATTGTTTTTACTTCTATCATGTGATTTTTCTTTGGAATTCTAACAAATCTTGAAACTATCCCATATGATTTTTATATATTAGGTCTTCTATGAACAACATATTTTTAGAAATAGATAACACTAATGTGTGTGTGGGGGGGGGGGGGGGGGGGTGGTGTTGAATTAGTATTCTACAAACTTTTGTCCACAACTAAATATTGTTAATAACTTTATAACTTGCATATGAAAGTAAAATGACAATGCTAAATAATAAATAGAACCATACACAAAGAGAACTCATAACACTATTTTTTGTTAACTAGGGAAACCTTGGTGGGAATGATACCCACTAGATGATCCACTAAATAAAAGAATTATGTTAATGATATTGACCCTATTAGGAGTCAATGAAGTACATATAGAGTCTCAAGTCTTCGTTAGATTACTAGGCCTTATTAGAAGCCTCAATCCTATTAGGAGTTGTTAGATCAAATACAATGTATGCAAGAAGATCCCACTGCCGTAACTTGCAATTATCAACAAAGTTCTTCACTAGTATAGGTATACATACAATACTTTATCACTGGTAAAACTCACACTTTGTCTAATCATACATCCAATTTTTCATCACATAAGACTAGCATATCTTTCAAGCTATCTTCACCATAGTTCACATATCATAGATCTTTCATATGAACTTTACATTATTTGTACAAGATTAGATCTCTACTTATATCTCACAAATTAATAATTCTCTTCTCAATTAGCCTTCATGTCTTCAAATGCTTGACATAATATAAAATCACTAATGGATTAATATCCACAATGTCAGCTTATCATGATTTAGTAAATTTTTTGTTACAAAAATAATTCCTTAAGTCATATACTTCATATTAATGATATTGGTTGTTCTATTTTGTCATATGCATGAACTAGTACTGTACCCATAACTTGCATTGTATTATCTATACACATCTATGCATTGAATTACATCCTCATGATATTATCATAAATCTATCCTCAACTACACATGAGATAACTTGAATTGTGTCAATCTTACACATCACATCTATTTCTATACTACTACAAACTATCTAACACTTAGACAATTTTCTATCTATAAAACTTTTCTTTCTACTAATCAACTTGATATCCTAGAAAAACAATCTGCATAGGCAAGTCTCAGCCACTTAAGTTATTTCTTCCTATTTTCCTTTACTATATTAGATATACTAATTAGTGTGTAAACTTCATAGGATCCCAATTCAACCATACACAAGTTAGTATAGTGAAATTTATCATAGTAGGCTTCAGCTATAATACACTCCTCCAATTGCTTCTGCAAAATGCTGATCTTGGGTGGCAAAATTTCCCTAAGAGTAGAGAACCTTTTTAATAATTTTTCTTTATCAGCATCTATTCCTTTGATTGCATCATGAATCTTTTAAACTTCAATTCCAAATTCTTCAATGCTAATCTCTGGAAACTGTAACATTGTAGTGAGTGTATTAAGTTCACTCATTTGACCCTTTCACTAATGCTCAAAATTTGTCATGTATTTGTATGATAGAGTGTAGTGTCCATATAATTTCTTACCTTCTTCAATATGCTTTTGTAACTCATTTATGCATACATCATGTGCCTTCAAATCATTCCTTACATTCATGCACACTATATCAAAAATTGATGCATCATACTTTTACCATGTTTATGTTGAAGCATCTTCAAACAAGGTTGCAAGTTCTTCATCAAAATACTTCACCAATTCTATAGCCTTTGACTACAAGTCTAGATTAGTTATAGTTGTAGTAACTGTCTTTTGCATTCTCTCCAAGACTTCAATTAGTGTCTTTTCCAAAGACATCATGAATGTATTCTTTTCAAATAACTTTCTTAATGAGCTCATTAACCCTTTTTGGTGATCATCACCATCAAATAATGTTATCATAAGCTTGATTACTGATGATGGGCTAGCTACATGTGTTGCAATAGATACAATTAATGGAGCTACATAAGGTATGTCATCCTCATGCTAAAACACTATCTTCCCAAGTTCTAACTCCACATGTTTTAATCTAGGAAAGAATGTTGATTCTTGCATCACAATCTGCCACCTTTTCTTTAGCTTAGAATCTTCTTCTATTCTCTTCCTTTTCTCTTCCTCTTGCTTCTTTTTCTTTTCCTTCTCTTTCCTCTTTTCCTTTCTATTTATTTCCTACTTTCTTCTTCTTGCTTCTTTTAAATTATTTTCTCTTTTCTTCTTCTCTCATCTTTACTTCTTCTTTTCTCTTATTCTCTACTTGTTTCTTCTTTTCCTCTTCATCTTCTTGCTCATCAGAGCTAGTGTAGGTATTGATATTGCCAACAATAGATGACCCATAACCTATAGAAGGATTTTCTTTTGCATCTACTATTATGTGTGTACTATCCACATGCATGGATTCAATACCCATAACTATGTGAGGAGGGGATGGTGCTTGATATGTCTCCTTAACATCTTCCTCATCACTAGATGGTGTACTTTTTTGTACATATATTGGGCTCACTAGTTTTGATTGCACAATTAATTTTGGCATAGAACTCATATGTTTTAGTGTAGCTTCCTCAATCTCCTTCTTAACTTCTTCATAAATACCTCTCATCAAAAGAAATGCTCTTCTTTTGTTCCTCAACAAGAGCTCAATACCATTCAAAATTATGTCCATATCTTCCTTAGAATTAAATTCACGTAGTTTTTCTATCATTCTTTTTCTTGACTTTGTATCTTCTTCTATCACTCTTTTCTTCTTATTTAATAACCTATTATCTAGGTCTTTTGGGATCATTTTCTAAATGCTATCAAACCTTTTGTTCCTCAAGATCATATTTCTTGATAAGTAGGAGATAATTTCCATAGCTAGTCAAATTGTGATATGAATATCAGGATTTAACTGTGTGATTTTGAGTCAAACTCGATGACCCATGTTTCATGAGTAGTGATTCAACATGAATTCATCTCTCATGAGAATAAATGGAACACTTAGCACTCATTGGATCTAGGTGATGCTCACAGGGGTGAAGCACCGAGACTTCCTGGGAGGTCACCCATCCCAGTACTACTCCAGCCTGAGTGTGCTTAACTACGGAGTTTCCTTTATAGTTAAATCCAAAGCTTACAACCCCATTAGCAAAACCTTCACCAAGTGTTGTGCCTTATGAACCATTCATTAGAAACCCCCTTAAGCTCATCAATTGATAAGTAGGAGATAATTTCCATAGGTAGTCAAATTGTGATATGAATATTAGGATTTAACTGTGTGATTTTGAGTCAAACTCGATGACCCATGTTTCATGAGTAGTAATTCAACATGAATCCATCTCTCATGAGTGACTAGGATGGGTGACCTCATGGGAAGTCCTGGTGCTTCACCCCTGTGAGCATCACCTAGATCCAATGAGTGCTAAGTGTTCCATTTATTCTCATGAGAGATGGATTCATGTTGAATCACTACTCATGAAACATGGGTCATCGAGTTTGACTCAAAATCACACAATTAAATCTTGATATTCATATCATAATTTGACTAGCTGTGGAAATTATCTCCTACTTATCAATTGATGAGCTTAAGGGGCTTTCTAATGAATTGTTCATAAGGTACAACACTTGGTGAAGGTTTTGCAAATGGGGTTGCAAGCTTTGGGTTTAACTATGGAGAAAACTCCGTAGTTAAGCGCGCTCAGGCTGGAGTAGTACTGGGATGGGTGACCTCCCAGGAAGTCCAGGTGCTTCACCCCTGGGAGCATCACCTAGGTCCAATGAGTGCTAAGTGTTCCATTTATTCTCATGAGAGATGGATTCATGTTGAATCACTACTCATGAAACATGGGTCATCGAGTTTGACTCAAAATCACACAGTTAAATCCTGATATTCATATCACAATTTGAATAGCTGTGGAAATTATCTCCTACTTATCAATTGATGAGCTTAAGGGGCTTTCTAATGAATGGGTCATAAGGCACAACACTTGGTGAAGGTTTTGTAAATGGGGTTGCAAGCTTTGGGTTTAACTATGGAGGAAACTCCATAGTTAAGCACGCTTAGGCTAGAGTAGTACTGGGATGGGTGACCTCTTGGGAAGTCCCGATGCTTCACCCCTATGAGCATCACCTAGATCCAATGAGTGCTAAGTGTTCCATTTATTCCCATGAGAAATGGATTCATGTTGAATCACTACTCATGAAACATGGGTCATCGAGTTTGACTCAAAATCACACAGTTAAATCCTGATATTCATATCACAATTTGACTAGCTGTGGAAATTATCTCCTACTTATCAATTGATGAGCTTAAGGGGCTTTCTAATGAATGGTTCATAGGGCACAACACTTGGTGAAGGTTTTTCAAATGGGGTTGCAAGCTTTGGGTTTAACTATGGAGGAAACTCCATAGTTAAGCGCGCTTAGGCTGGAGTAGTACTGGGATGGGTGACCTCTCGGGAAGTCCTGGTGCTTCACCCCTATGAGAATCACATAGATCCAATGAGTGCTAAGTGTTCCATTTATTCTCATGATAGATGGATTCATGTTGAATCACTACTCATGAAACATGGGTCATCGAGTTTGACTCAAAATCACACAGTTGAATCCTGATATTCATATCACAATCATATTTCTTACTATGGCATTCTCTAGTTGCCTTCTATCCATATTATTATACAAGCTATATAATTTATTCAACTATACAAAATTATGATCATTTATAATTTGCATGTTTAAGTTATCTACCTTTGGTTTCGATGCCTAGTTTCCTATTGGAGTTCTTACTCTTGTGCTTCTTGCTCCGTTGGTTTTTCCTCAATTTCATCTTTTGATTCCTCTAAATCACTCAATTTCATCTTTTGATTCCTCTGAATCACTAACTTGTAAGGTCTTCCTACTTTCTCTAGGTCCACTAGAAGTTTTCTTGACCCTTTTCTTCTAAGATGGTTAAAATTATTTCTTTACCCTTACCAATCTTTTAGAATTCCTCTGTGCAATAGGTGACTCATCCTCTGATTACCTCTTGGGTTGACAATGATGAACTTTGATTGTTTGCACTTGCACAATTCCTTCATAAGGTGTAGGTGTCTATGCATTGGGTTTTATAATTGTTACACCCTTAGAAGGTACTGTAACAAAAATGGGTGTTGTTTCTATCAGCTTACTTTATCCATTTTTCTTCATTTCTAGTGTAATACATTTTGTTTCATCAAACTCCTCTTGAGTCATACCAAATTCCTTGAGGATGGAATCTATCTTCTTCTCCACTTTCTTCTTAATATTTTTGCTGTGAAGTTTAGAATGATGTTCCCTTACTTTATCTTCATAGGTACCCCATCGAGGGCACTCAATGTCCTTTACTAACTAGAGTATGATTTGTGCATACCCTTCAATGAGTTATGCACTCATCTCATATCACATGGGCTCAATGACTTTTATCCTTTCTTCTACTACTTCCATACATGTATTTTTTATTTCATCTTAGTCTAAAAATTCTTCATCATCATGTCTATGTCATTGTCTCTAACATTTTCAAACTTTTCCTTATAGCATTATGTCACCAACTTCATTCTGGACTCATTGCTTTCAAAATTTCTCATCCCTGGGAACTTCTTAATTGCATAGAAGAATAAATTTTTCAATAGACATTGAAATCTAAAGACTACATTCTTAGTCTTTTTCAGTTTTGCAATGTTGTCCAATAATTGAGTCTTGACTATCTCACATAGGTTCACTTTCCTTCTCTCAACTACCATTAGATAGGTTGTAGGAAAGAATTTAGATGGTACTATGTTAATCCTTAAACCATGGTTAAGCTTGTATCCTAAAATATTACTTAACACTTTAACTTCTTTATCTTGAATCATGTCCACCTTCATATTTCTTTCATCAAACTTGGCACACAAGTTTATCTCTGCTATCTTTCTCACATTTCTATCATTCATAGGGTTGTATCCTTCATTACTAAAACTTGTGACCTTGTGAATTGGATCATTATCAATTACTACTAGTACAACACCTATCCAAAATATCTCATCATGAACTCTACTTAGAATGATTTTGGTCTAGTCACGAATGTAATTCTCTGTCTAAAATATATAATTTACTAGGTTTAACTTTTTCAAATGTACATACTCAGATTTCAAGGTTAGGTCATTATTACACATGAATCCTAAGTCCTTATGTATATCCTCATCTCCAATACTTTTAATTTTATTTAATGGATTCATATAACTTTGAATATCTTCTACATGAAGCACATTGTATGGGATTTGTGAAAATTTTCATAACGAATCATCCACTATAGAAACAAATGGGTGTTTCTTGAACTTATACCTTGGTCTTTCACTAACATCATATACCATCTAACAAGTGATAATCATTTCAACTGTATACACTAGAAACTTAACTTAAGCTCTATAAAATACCTTAAAATGTCATTTTTAGGGCTTTTGCAACCTCATGCTTCAAATTCTTCTTTATGCACTTCAAATCACTATCAAGTTTCCCTTTAATCACTCTAAACTCTTTACACAAACAAATGCCACACAAATTCTTGTTCATAATCTTTAAACCACTTCAAATTGAACTCTACATTAAATGTGTATTTACCAAAAATTCAAAAACTATCACCAATTACTAGTACACTTATTTTCCATCTTATAGCTTACTAGGATCATCTAGATAAGCTTGCACACTCAACCATAGCTTTCTCTCTATGACCTCTACCTTCTATTAATTGTGCAACTTCTAATTCTCTATCTAATATCAATTTTGATCTAATGCCTTACATCTTTTGAAACTACTAAATTCCAACAGGATGATTCACAAACAAATTTTGACTTCAATCTCTCATCAACTGCATCAAAATTTTGTTCCTCCAAAACTATATAAGAACTTTTTGGATCCTTAGCTTTCACAAATGCTTCTTTCAATTCATCAACATGCTCCTTGATTTCTTTGTTTTGACTATCATCATTGTTGTTATCTTTCCTTCTATCATTTTTGTTGTTGTTTTCTCTATGATTAGGATATCTCTTGAAGTTTACTCTATCTATTCCACAATATCTTGCTATGTGTCCAAAATTATAGCATAATTAACATACATGTGCATTCCTCCTTTGACTGGTTCCATTCTAACTATCAGGTGCTCTACAATTGCTTGCAATGTGTCTAGGATTATTACATTTGTAACATACAAACTATTTCCTTTCTCCATTAGATCTTCCACCATAGTTATATTTTTTGTGTGATCTTCCTCTTTCATTACCTCTAGGGTTAGTGTTCCTTAACATTCTACAATTTGCATTATTACTATCTATTGAGCTATCATTATGCATGATGCTAAATGACAGGAATTCTTTCAAACTACTCTCTTGAAAAGTCAATCTTGTGAATCAACTCCAAGGTTCTAGACGATCTTGTAACCTACTAGAATCTGTAATGTTTCCATTACTTTATTACTATCTACTATCTTTTCAATCCAATCATCAATTAAATTTATTACTTTAACTGTATATATATCTACAATAATCTTGTACCTATGCCCTTTTATGGCTTGTAATACCTATAAATCTTTACCCCATGCACATACTTCATCCATTATACTGAAATCCTACTTCAAAATTTTTACCATTTTATCTACATTTTCTTGCGTAGCATGTAGTAGCTTCAAGTTCCCTTGGATGATAAGCACATCATTTTCTTCAAAATTTTCCCACCATTTCTGACAAGTGTTCAAAAGTGGATCCAACTATACCCTTCCTTCATCTCTTCTATCTAGTTTAGTGTCTAGAGTCTCCTCGAGGTGTTTAGGATCCAAGGGACCAACAACTTTAGCCAAATATCCTTTTAAGATTTCATTTTGAGCATGAAGTGTCATCAATTTTGTCCCTTCTTGTTCCAAACTCCTATGCACCTCTTTTATCCCCATAGCGACCATCAATTTGGTAGTATCCAATGTGGGCTTTCCAAGCATAACCTCTTTGATTTGATAATCTTGTAGAGTCAAATATTCTACATTAGCATCAAGAGGAGGAATAGCCACTTGCACAAATAAATCTTGATTCTGGTCATTGTTGATGAATGATAACACTCTTACCTTTCTTGAAGGGGACTCAAGTTTTCTCAAAACTTCAACCAACTTAATCATGTCCTCTTTATCGATGGTGAATTTTGGTGTTTTACTTCGTATCATTTCCTTTTGCAACCACCTCGAGACTCATTCCATCGAGGGCCCACCTCTTGAGGATGAAGGAGTTTTCTCAGCTACCTCCTTTCCCTTATCAATCCTCTCCAAGGTTCTTCCCCTATGTGAAGGCTCCCCCTTAGTGGTCTTTATTTCTATGGAGCCCATAGTTTGTATCTTATTGTCTTGGGAGGCTTGCTGAGGATATTGAACCATTTGTCCCTCTTCAAACACTTCATTGGTTGCTATTTGTTGTGGCTCTTCCTCCTGTTCCTTTTGAATCTATTCTTTTTTGATACTTGGAGCTAGAGGAGTAACAAAGCCTTTATCCACAATTGTGACCTGCATTGGAGATGAAGAAGACATATTGGGAACTTGTTATTTAGGAGGACTTTGAGTCCAATCTTCTTGTTGGGGCTCATTTGTTGGCATATCCCTGATCTGGCCTCCCACTAATTCTATCCCTACAGACATAAAGTCAAAATCTAGCATTTTGAATATGTTAGCACCCTCTTTATCCTTCTTATCAACCCATTGCTACACTTCATCCTCTAAGGTAGTTATTTGCAAAGGTTCTTCAGGGACCAATGGTGGTGTAATAGTGGAACTTCTCCTTTCCTATTCTGTGGCTCTTGCTAGCCGAGTTCTTCTTTGCAATGGCACACCCTCCTCCCCATCTTCCTTCTCTTCTTTGTCCTCTTCAAGAATGGGGTCCAAGATAGATGGAAAAGGAACAATCCTTCTAATCACCCTTCCCCTTTTGTTAATGGGGGTCTTGATATTTCTTCATTTTTTAAGGGTGAAAGGGGATAATTGTTCTATTTGCTAAGATGAAGAGACCTCTTGTGCTTCAATTTCTATCTCCATTTGGTTGGGTGTAGTGGTTGGCAGCAATACCTGGTCATCCTAAACCTGCTGTGCCCCAGTATCCTTGGCCCCTTGTACATTTGATTCCTCTTGTTGTGGGGGTGCTAGGATTTCACCTTCCTCTAGATCTACTCTTTTTTGAGAACTCCTCTTTCTCTTTCCCTTCCCCTTTCTCTCTTGAGGGTGATAGTATCCAACTAGTTTGTCTAGTTGGTATATTTTTTCAAGCCTAATGGGAAACTGAGCTACAAAGGTAGGGATGTTGACCTTCTTCCCTCTACCTTTGGGTGGGAAGGCCTGCGCATGAAAAACCATTGTCTCAGGTATTGGATCAAGGTTAAATGTTTTTTTGATCCAATCTTGTGTCATTTTGATAATGTACCTCACCCAATGATTAATATCATCATTCTCTTCCCTATCAACCTCTGCATTCATAATGAGTTGTTCCCCAATTTTATCTTTGTTGAACAAAGGGTCGAGTAGCTCCCTTGAGTCTTGTTGCAATATCTACAATTGAATCATTATCATTAAATCCTTTTCTACCAATTAAAAGTTCATCCTATAGTAATCCCTAATTCGAACATCATAGTCATTTGTCACATTCATCCAATGGTCTTCCATGGCTTCTTCATGCTAGAATTCCTTACCTATCAGATATTGGACTCTCCTTATATTATCAAAGCACAACCTCAAAGAATTGTACTCTTCTAGAGGATATCGATCCCATTCACACTCAAAAGAAGGAATATCCTATTTCTATTTTATTTGGAATGGTCCTATGATTAGAATTCATGCCCAACATGGTCTATGATGTTTCCTAACTCTATCATATGCAGACTCAACTTGTTGAGCAATCTCTGAAAGAACAAGTCTATCACAAGGATATCTTGGGAGCTTCTTCAGATTGATAGTAGCACTAGCTACCCTCAGTTATGCGAATATTCTAAATTGAAGGTAATACACTCCAAGTGCTATTATCTGTGTCATTGAATCATTATATAATCTCTTTGTGTAATCTCCCTCTATGAATTAGATGATGGCAAATATGAATTCATCATTCATTATTCTATATTCCTTGCTCTATTCTCAGTGCTTCTTCCTCACCAATTATGGATAAACAATATATGGACAAGTAGTGGGATCCTGCATGCTACCTTTCTTGTATAGCCCTAAGTAGTCTATTGCCCTTGCAGCTAATAAATACACCAGGTAGGATGTCATATAAAAATTTCTATTGTCCTTAACTGCCTCCAACTATTCACACAAATTTTCACTAAAAGTAGTGTCCCAAACAAGTGGTATCTTTGTCATCTTGATGGTCTCAATAAATTGCACCATGAAGATATATAGGTGTCCAATTGCTGGAAGATCCATTACTCTACTCAAAATTATGATTGAGTACCTGATATCTTCCTTTATATATCCCCTTGTCATATCCACCTTACTAGTTATCTTCTCCAGAGGAGTCTTTTCTATAAGATAAGAGGACTAGATGATCTTAGAAGTATCTTTCAAGTGCTCTTTATACCACCATTTTGCTACGTCATAGGTTAACTTGGTAAACTAATCCACCCTCGAGAGATGGAATACTCTCTCAATGTTATTAGGTCATATATTGCAAATGATCTCTCTTGTAACACTCTTAACAACTGTCTCCTCTGGGAAAAAATAATGTGCAAGTGTCATAACTAGCTTTAAATATTGTGCTAACATTGGGTGTGAAGTTGCATTTACCAACTCCGATTGGATTAATGTAGAAACCATAGCCAATCTCTCAATGGGTTTTTTGCAAATCCTTAGGAACTCCCCCAAATCAATGTGTCCCAAATCTATGTCCTTAATCTCTGAGTAGTCATCTAAGAACCTCAATTTTGATGGAACACCTTGGAATTTAAACATAATAGGTTTTGGGATCATTTTCTCACTTGATGAAGATGCCATTATATCATTATCTACATGAAAAGACATCCATTAGTCGCTATTAATCTCAGAATAAAGAAAAATTTACTCAAAAGTTTGAAAACACCCATTTCTAACCTCTTAAAGAAAAACTAAGTGCAACAAGTGCACAAGGATGGTGTGCCTAGCACATTGAAATTTCTAACATCTTTCTAAAAATAATAGGTGTGCACTAGCGTACCTAGTTAGGTGCACTAGTGCATACCTATTATTCTTTTGGTTTTATATTAGTGCATCTAGATAGGTGCACTAGTGTGCACCCTAGTTTAAGGTTTTCTTCTATGCTTTGTTTTGCATTTTTATGCAGGATGATCACTAGCACACCAAATTAGGTGCGCCAGTGTGCACCTCACTTTTTCTTATTTTTAGGTTTAAAGTTTTACATGGGAATTTTTTGGGGAAGTATGCATTAGTGGAGGGAGGTGAGGGAATGGGTTGAAGGTGCACCTAGTCAAGTGCAATGGTGCACTGCAAAGACTTAGTGGAGTGTGTAGTACAAAAAGGGAGTCTTGGCAGATCTCAAGTTTTGGTGTACAAGTCTTAGTGGTAGCAAAAGGAAAGCAAGGTGAGATTGGAGGAGGGGTGAGGGAATATATAGGCACCCTCACATCTGGGTGCTACACAGGTGCACAGCTATGTAGCTATGCTTCTATGCATTTGTGCATCACCAAAAGACGTGAGTGCTACCTTTGGTGCACGGGTGCACTAGTTGAGGTACGCTGGTATGCCCCTTTAAATTTTATTGTTTTAAATTTATATTCTCTATACTCTAATTTTTTTCAATAAGGTTTCTCCATTAGGACCTAGAATGTGAACTAGGGGTTCATTGGGGACCCCAATGTGACTCGAATCCTGACTTTAGGAGTCCACAAACCAAAAAAAAGATAGCGAGTCCCCATTTTTGATTGAAATGGAGCGTGTGTTGTGGAACCACAACAATTAGCCCCAATAAAAGGAAGAAATGATATATGGATTTCTTCGTAAACAAACATTCATTCAACATGTGTCAAACACCAACTAAATTGTGAATATTCCAAGAAAATTTTGAATGACTTCATAGTCAAAACTTTAGGATCCAAAACCTTCAAGATCAATTTGTGTGTTTAGTGCATTCATTTCCTTTGACATCTTAGGATGTGATCAGTCAAAATCTTCCAACAACTCAAAAACAATCTTCCACCCCTTTTGGCTCATCCATTGAGAATCTTTGTGAAGGTAGCTTATTGATCCTTTGCTTGACCATATGAGAGAATCAATTCAAGGGCTCTTGGCAGGATGTCACTTTTCTTTTAAATTTCTTAGTAATCCCTTAGGTAATTTCTCTGTGTAGTTCATAATGTCGCCATTTGGTTCTTGGATGAAGTAACATTTTCATTTGTATCAATTTATTAGATTACCTCTTTTAGATTTTTTAGAATCCTTCAATCTTAACACCATTAATTTCTTTTCTTTTCTTTTCTTTATTTCTTCTTCTTTGTTTTCTTCTATATCTTGACTATGCTTAGATTGTGTAGCCAGGACATTGGTGTCATTTCTAGGATTTGATCTGTAGTGAAAATCCCTTGCATTCCTCTTTTAGAACTGTTTAGAAACTCTCACACCAAACAACGGTCTTAGCAATCCTTCAAAAAGATCCTTTTGTTTAAACCAATAGGAGCTTAGATCATCCCTTGCTGCTTTCAACCTTGGTTTGACAACACTTGAGATGATCGATCTTTAGATTTGAAAAGCATCAAGAACTCATTGATCTAGAATCTTGAATTCAAGACTAAAAGTCCCCCTATTATTGCAAGTAACAACCATTCCTCAGTTGGTATAAGAAACACAATTTTTCAAATGTTTTGACTACCTCTTCCTTAAATCAAAACCATAAGAGTAGTTAGTAAGATATGTCAGAAAAAAAAACCTAGAATACACCTTACCCCTTCGACTGATAGAACTTTGAAATAAAACATGCGATTGAAAGAAAACACACAACTAAAAGCAAGTACACTTGCAGAAAAAAAAACACACTTGTAGAAATGAAATCTAACTATTTTTTTAAAAAAATAAATTATTTTTTGGGGTTCTTTTAGGCTTCAAAATAATGTTTTAGAAATTACCCATTAACTAGCAATGAAACTAATTCCCCCTATAAGGAACTGAGCCTAAAAGTATTTTCTCTGAGAATTTTTGCTATTTGGTAAGGACCAATCCACAAGCATTAAAACTTGGTGTGGCTGCCTGACTTTTCTTTTGCCTTATCCCAAAGTAGAACAAGGTCAAAAATCGTAAAGGATTTTGTCATGGCCCTCTTGTTGAACCATCTCTCCATGACAACTTGATGTTTAGCCATGTGCTCCAATGCAACTTGATTCTTGGATGAAGCAATATTTTCATTTGTATCAATTTATCAAATTACCCCTTTTAGATCTTTTAGAATCCTTTAGTCTTAACACTGTTCTTTTCTTTTCTTTTATTTTCTTTATTTCTTCTTTTTTATTTTCTTCTATATCTTGACTATGCTTAGACTGTGTAGCTAGGACATCAGTGTCATTTCTAGGATTTGATCTTTAGTGAACATCCCTTGCATTCCTCTTTTAGAACTTTTTAGAAACTCTCACACCAAACAATGGTCTTAGCAATCCTTTGAGAAGATCCCTCTATTTGAACCTATAGGAGCTAAGCACCTTGATGTTTAGACATGTGCTCCAATGTAGCTTGATTCTTGGATGAAGCAATATTTTCATTTGTATCAATTTATCAAATGACCCCTTTTAGATCTTTTAGAATCCTTCAGTCTTAACACCATTCTTTTCTTTTCTTTTCTTTTCTTTATTTCTTCTTTTTTATTTTCTTCTAGATCCTGAATACATGTAGACTATGTAGCCAGGACATCAGTGTCATTTCTAGGATTCTAACTTTAGTGAACATCCCTTGCATTCCTCTTTTAGAACTTTTTAGAAACTCACGCCAAACAATGGTCTTAGCAATCCTTTGAGAAGATCCCTCTATTTGAACCAATAGGAGATTAGGTCATCCTACACTGCTTTCAACCTTGGTTTAACAACACCTGAGACAATCGATCTTTAGATTTGCAAAGTGTTGAGAACTTGTTGATCTAGAATCCTGAATTCAAGATTGAAAGTCCCACTATTACTACAAGTAACATCCATTCCTCAATTGGTATAAGACACACAATCATCCAAATGTTTTGACAAAGAAATACCTCTTCCTAAAATTGGAATCATAAGAGTAGTTAGTAAGATATTTCAAAAAAAAAACCTCGAGTGCACCTTACCCCTTGGACTAACACAACTTTGAAAGAAAACATCCGATTGAAAGCAAATGCACAACTGAAAGCAAACACACTTGCAAAAAATAAACACATTTACAGAAATGAAATCTAATTATTTCTTTTAATTTTATTTTTGCTTTTATATATTTTTTGAGGTTTTTTTAGGCTTCAAAATAATGTTTCAAAAATTGCCCATTAACTGGTAACAGAACTGTAAGGAACTGGGCCTAAAAGTATTTTCTCTAAGAATTTTTGCTATTTGGTAAGGACCAATCCACAAGCATTGAAACTTGGTGTGGCAGCCTAAATTTTCTTTTGCCTTATCCCAAAGAAAAACAAGGTAAAAAATCCTAAAGGATTTTGTCATGGCCTTGTTATTGAACCATCTCTTCACGATAGCTTGATGTTTAGCCATGTGCTCCAATACACCTATCTATTTCTCATCCTTCTCTCAAAGATTTATCAATCTAATTTTTACTTTGTTAGCATCTTCAACATATGCACCCATGAATTTAAAAATAGGAATTTTGAGGTTAAGCAGGAACATTGGCTCTTGTTCGTAGACAAGAAAATATGGAGAAGTCCCTAAAGCATTTTTTACCCTAACTCGAGTTTTCCATAAAGCATATTTGAGTTGAATATGCCAATCTTTAGGATTCTCCTTCAGTAACTGTCTTATTACTATGATCAAGTTCTTATTTGTAGATTCTTCTACCCTATTTCCTTGTGGATAATAATTTGATGAGAACTTGATAATAACCTGATTCTTAAATGCCCATTGAGTCAAGAATGCTGATGCAAAAGTTGATCCATTATCACACACTAAAGTGAATGGCATCCAAAATCTAGTAACAATGTATTCTTCCAAGAAGTCTGTTACCACCTTAGTAGTGCAATTTCTGAATGTTTTTGCTTCTGTCCATCTCATACAATAATCAATGGCTGTGAGAATGTATGTGTGTCTAGTAGATGATGGTGGATTGACTAGACCAATGAAATCCAACCCCTACTTTGTGAAGGGGCGTACCTCGTATACTAGTTGTAGTAGCATTTTTTGGTGTCTTTCTTTGTTGGTACTAGTTTGGAAAACATGACAAGAATGTACATGTACAAAAGTTTCATTGAATATCATGGGCCAAAAATAACCCGATCTTAAAATCATATGAGTAGTCACTTCTATCAAACCATGCCCTATACCATACTTGTCATGAAATTTTTGTAGGAATTCTTTCACTTCGTCACGTCCTAAGCATTTTAGGTAGATCCCTTCATAGTTCCTTTTGCACAACTTGTTATTATGCAACATATAGAATTCACACTTTATTTTAAGCCCTCTACATTGTGAACTATTCATTCAACTAGGGCACTGATTTTGTAGAATATAGTAAACAATATCCTGGTACCAGACATCCATTACTACACCTTGACCAATGTCAACTTGAGATACTATCATTTTCTTCTGATCTTCTATATTTGTTTTATTTTCAAACTTAAATTTCTTCTCATTGCCAATTTGATTATCAACTATCATTCTTGACAATCCTTGCCCTCTAAGTAATCTCATGGGTTGGATATCTAGATAAATTCTTGAAATATTGTCATCCATTTACTTAGTCTTTCACCAAGTTTGTTAATAATTTTTTTACTGCCAAATCAAGTATAAGAGGTCTTTCAACCTCCTTCTCTCTCTTCTAGGTTAGGATCCTAGCACACAAATGTTTAGAAGTGAAGGAATATATCTTAAAAGGAAGGTTGTAATTAGGACTTACCAGTACTGGAGCAATGGAAATGGATACCTTGATGTCTTCAAATGATTTCTTTACCTCAAGAACTCATTCTATTTTAGCCCCCTTTTTGAGTAAATCATTAAGGGGATGCACTATCTTTGCAAATCCACTTATGAATTTTTGGAAAAAATTTATCTTCCCAAAGAAAGACTTGAGTTCCTTCTGACTGTTGGGAGGTGATAACTTCAAAATGGCTTCAACTCTATCAGGATCAATGGAGATGCCAGCTTTGGAAATGGCATGACCTAGGAGCTTTCCCTTACTAACCCCAAATGAACATTTCTTGGGATTGAGAGATATGCCATATTTGCAACATCTATCGAATACCTATCTTAGATCAGCAATGTGGGTAGTTAGATCCTTTGAAAAGATAGTCAAGTCATCCACATATATAACTATACATTTATTAATCAATCACTTAAAAGCTTCATCCATGGCTGACTGAAATGTAGCCCCTGCATTAACCAATCCAAATGACATTCTCTTATAGGTGAAGGTTCCCAATTTGGTCATAAAGACTATTTTTAATCTATCTTCTTCTTCTAGAATTACTTGATTATATGTTGAATATCCATCTAAGAAAGACATTATTTTTGAACCATTCACAATTTGTAAGACCTCGTCCAATGAGGACAATGGGTAATTTTCCTTTTGAGATGCCAGGTTCAAATTGCAAAAATCTATGCAAATGTGAATCTCTCTGGTCTTCTTTCATATGGGAACTAAATTAGCCACCCATGGACAGTGACACATAGGGAAAATAATCTAAGCATCTAGTAACTTCTTAACTTCCTTCATTATCAAAGGTTCTTGGATAGGATTGATAGGTCTTTGCATTTGTTGAAAAGGTTTGGCATTAGGTTTGAGTGGAATATTGTGTGTAATAATCTGAGGGTCGAATGTCATCAGTTCTTCATAGCTCTAGGAAATGACATCCTTATATTCCATAAGCAATTTGAGCATGTCTTCCCTTTCTTGTAAACTACATGCTTTCCCAATCCTTACCATCTTGGGATCATCTTTCACTCCTAAATTGTGTGAATTGCATTCCTTGGTCCCTTTGTCTTCAGTGGTTCTTTTATTGAACGTTGATTCATCATGATAAAAAATATGTTATAACTTGATCATCCCCTTAGGAATAGTATTAGTTTTCAAATTTAGGATTCCATCTTCATCTTGAGTTGCACTGTCCTCAGGTGCATTGTCTATAGTGTCTTCTATTTCTTGTCCCTTAAAGTGGCCATTGTACATAATAAATTCAAGAATATGTTGATCATCTTGAAAGACTTGAAAATTTTTGATATTGTTGAGAATAGATGGAGTAGCAACAAATTCTACTAAAAATCATTTTAATTTTGTTCTTTTGACTAGTTGTAATGCGCTTGTTGAAATAGCAAGGGGATCTACCACCATGTTTTTCCTCCTTGGAATAAACTTTACATTCAAAGCTTCAAAATCATCTAGTAGATCCCATACCCTTTTCCTATAAGCAATAAACCTCTTATCATTATAAGAATATAGTGATTTCACTTATTGAATAACCAACCAAGAATCTCCTTTCTCAAGAGCAAAAATATGTCTTCAAATCAATGCTTCATATTCTAAAACATTTTTAGTACATCTAAACTGCAACCAACTTATGTTTTGGATTGATTAACTCAATGCTTGTATCGGCTCCCAATTTCCATTTGGACTTTTTGAATCAAAGCATTCAAATTAGGCTTTCCTTAGGTTTTTTAACATTATGCTCATTCATCCTTAGTTTTTCCTTTACCTGAGCTTGGAAGGATTGTCTCTTGGGTACCCGTCGTAATCTTTTGTGAGGTGGGCTTACTAATTTTTTGTTGTCATTCTTCAAGACTAGGAGCGCATGTTTTTCCTATTTGTCTTGAATTTCATCTATCAATTCTTTGATTTCATCCACTTTGGGTTTAGGATAGACTACTACCAAAGTTCATCCCTAGCTTTTTATGTACTATCTTTTTCTTTGTACTTTGATCACTCCAAGTCAAGAGAAGAAAAACCTCTGCCATTTGAAGAGGTTCACTATATGATGAGTTTAGATCTTTACTTTCCTCCTCAATTTCTTCAACAACATTAGATGTGTTTTTAGGACTTTGTTTTTTGTGGGTTTATTTTTTGGATCATTGACTTTCTCTACTCCCATCATTTGTGTAAACACCTTAGCAACTACTTCTTGACACGATGAACATTTGAACTCTAAATGGCTAACTTTATGTAACCAAAAAAATCCTAGGAGGAGGACGATAATAGGGTCAGTTTCTTCTCCAAGACATTGTAAATTAGCCATCATATTGTCTATAAATTGTGTTACAACCTCATCTTTGAGGGTTAAAATATCGGAGTCCATATCTTGATCATCTAATATTTTGGTTGAAGTCGTATCAAAAGCGATTAGTTTTTAGGAGCCCAAATCTATTTGTAACAAGACTACCTAATTAGGGGTATTATCTTTTGTAATCATCTTTTTAAACTTTGTCTTTGTGTCTATTTTGATTTTATTATTCAGACATTTCCATGGTAAACAAAGTTGGGTGAAATTTTTGGAAAACCATCCCCTTAGGAACTTCATCCATTCTCTACTTAGGAGTAATTCATGTTAGAAATGCTTTAGAATAACTGAGAGTGGGGGGTGAATTAGTTATTCAAGCTCCAAATTTCTTATTCAAACTTTTTGCTAACTATAGTGAGCCCATTCAACTACTTATTTATCCAAGCTTTAACATTTCTAACTAGCAAGTTATTGTAAATCAATGTGCAAGCATAACACACAAGAAATCAACACATAACATAGTGATTTACATGGAAACCCAATTTGGGAAAAACCACTAGTAACATGCTACTCAATTCTCACTCTTTTGAAGTGATGCCCTGTGAAAGGCCTACCCTATTAAAGGCTTTTAACACTTTGTTAAATATGACCTTGTTAGAGGATTTAACTACCCTGTTAGAAGTGGGCTTGGTTAGAGGATTTTAGAACATTTACTTGGAATGCCACCTTGTTAAAGGATTTACATATGGCTATTAAACCAACCTAAGTCCATAGGATTTTCATATCTAATACAATTGCTAGAGAGTATTAGAAAATCTTTGACTTGACTACAACATACAACTTAACTTGCAGATGTCATATCACTTCTTAGCTCATATCATTGCCTGGCCTTCAATCTCTGCAACTTTGACAACTTGGCCTTCCTTCAAGCTTAGTCACCTTAAGTCTCCATGTTCAATGTACTAGTGCAATCATCTCTTCTTTGACCACTTGTAGAAGTAGAACCTTTATGCTCTTCCTTCTTCTAGATGTCTTCTCCTTGACATCCTTCTAACCACTTTGCAATTTGGCTCTTTGTTAGTAGCAATATCAACAACATTTTCTTCTTGGTCTATGATTCCTTAAATAAAACTCTTGAAGTTCTTTTCCTACTCGATTCTTCCATCCTTTAATTTCAATTCATATGGATTAGGTAGGATTCATTTCATCTAACCCATATTTTGTTTCCTCTAGAAACTTCTTGAATAATCCTCTTAAATTCACCTAAAAATTATTTACATAGAATTATGTACCACCAACTCATCATCCTTATCTTCCAACTCATTCACAAAATTCAAGGTAACCACTTTGTCAGCTCAGATTTGGTGAATCTTCATCATTTGAAATAATGCAGCAACTCAACACTATTGAAATACTGGTGCTTGGCACATACTGTGTTGCTCGACATCAACTATGTTTTTCCTAATGCTTGGCACTTGAAGATTACTCAGCACACACTAGAGTTTCCTATTACTCAACTCCAACTGACAATTTGCTCGACATCCACTAATGATCTTAGTTTAAGTTTTGCAGTCAACCTTGTTACAACTTATTCCTCCAATGTCTCTAAGTGTGACCAACCTCTGTATCTTTGGGTATGTTATCAATACATTATTTAACCATTGTCTTAACTAATCCTTGCACTTCATTACAACATCATAACTCAACCTTTTCCTTAGCTACTGTTGTTACATCTGATTGATCAAATCCTCTTCATCAATCAACTAAGTGATAGTACCTGGATCTTATAAGCAAATCATTCCTACAAATAGTAGGTTTGACATCAATCCTCTTCATCAATCAACTAAGTGATAGTACTTGGATCTTATAAGAAAATATCATTCCTACAAATAGCAGGTTTGACATCAATGACAAAATAATGATTGAAAACATTCTTCCTTCTTTGATCTTCAACAATGAACTTTTCAATTAGATTTCCAACAATCCATATGTTTCTAGGATATCAACCACATATATCTCAATAACGTCATCAATCTGTGGGTCAACTGTTAACTGTATTCGCACATCTTTTAGTATGCCAATGACTTTCACCTCTATTTTGTCCAATTGTATCACTATTCAGTTGGTAGGTTGAGGGCTTACTCCTAACTTTTGTGCTATAGGAAATGGCATGATGTTAGATAAAGCTCCCAAATAAATAAAGCAATAGTGAAGATTCTTCCCATATATTTTGATGCTAAGCAGAAATGGGGGCACCTCAACCTTGTCTTTAAACATAGTGGGCAATGCCTTCGTAGTGTTAACTTGTTAGGATGTTATCATTTGAGAGGTAGTACTCATGTTGTGGGAGGTCTTTTTATGATCCAAAGTCTTCATGAGTGCTTCTTATTATTGCAGACAATTTTGCAACATGCCAAACATGGACATGTTAACCTTTATTCATTTCAAGTCTTCTATGGCACTATACTTTTTAGTAGACCAAGCAGGGTTCTTCAATTTTATTGGTACACTTCCTTGGTTTTGATCTTGTTGTCCTCCAAATGGTGGTTTAGCTGGTGCTACATTGTTACTCACTCTTGGATTAGGATGAGTTGGTTGTAGTGCCAAGGGGGAATTCCATCTATAAGAGGTTCCTTCCTACTTCTCAAGTTTTATGTATTCTGATTGTCATTACAAAAAGTAAACATCTCTTCATGCTGAAGATTAGGTTCATAGCTAAATGGGAATGAGAATTCTCCGTTGACTAGCTGCTCTACCTATGTACTTTGTATAGAATCATAGGATTCTAATAACATAGCATTAAACTACACAGGAGGAACACTATTGTGTACCTTTGAATTTTGAGTCATTTCTTGATTTCCATCATAGTATGAACCATCATTGTTAGATGCATTTTGACCATCATCGCACTAATTGATATTTTTGTAGTGAATATTATTGTTGTTATTGTCTATAGGAATGTTTCCATTATTCATATGAGTATTCTACTATCAGATCTATCTTTTGAAGCTGTTATTGCGATCAGAAGGATTTAAGTTGTTCCCTCCATTATTGTTTGTTATATTGTTGTTCCCACTGAAATTCCTATTATGACTTTGACCATAATTGTTGTTGTAGTGACCAATGTTGTTCCTTTGGAAGCTATTATTCTATCCTTGTGACAACCTCAAATGAGTTAGCTTGTTGTTCCATTTTGATATCATCTTTTTCATCTAACCAAATTTGGAAATAAAGTTATTGTCTACTTCGATGGATACTACTACCTTTTGCTCAAAGAAGATAACTTTTGGAGGTTCATAGCCTAGATATGTTAGAGGAAGGTTTTGTGGAGCAGGTGCCTATTTTAATGGAATTGGATTCATAGGTATGAATTGATTGGGCATGGTGTGTATTCCAATAGGGTATGCTGGCATTGCTGTGATAGCTTGGGCTAGAAGCATGAATCCTCCTCAATTAGGATTGACTTGCTTAGTAAAATTTATTTCTTCTACAAAGACATTTTCCAAGGTATCAATATTTACTACAGGAAGTCTTCTTAGAAAGATAGCAGTAAGATGGTCCATAGCATTTAGGTAAATCTAAATAGCTGCTTCAACTATTATAGTATATGGTGTTTCCAATTTGTGATACGCAATATGAAAGAGATGATTTAAGCACGAAACTGTCTTAGTTGGATCCCTTGTGATGGATATGTATTGTTGATGTATCACTGCTAGGTTGAAAAAAGTTTTCAATTGTTCTAAGAACAATTTTTTGAAGGTATCCCAATCTCCAATACATCTAGGTGGCAAATTGGTAGACCAATTGTAGGCAACATCCCCCAAAGAGTAAAGGAATAAGCGAAAGGCCACATCCTTGTTGAAAATCTATTTTCAATTGCAAATTTCTTTAAATACTTTAATGTAGTCTTTTGTAATTCGTGTTTCTCCATAGATGAACCTTGGGCAAAACTTCTTAGGATTCTTGGGAAGGCCATGGAGTGCACCTTTGAAGTTAATTGGTGAGTCTAAAACATTTGTGAAAAAGGCCATTGGAAGGTTTGGTGGACCCAAGGGTGGTGGTTGTGGAGGTGGAGTTGAAGAAGATGATGAGATGCTGAAGGGAAGTGGTTGAATTCAAGGTATTCCTTTATCACTATGAGGCTTGCGAAAATGGTTAAGCTCGAGAAACTCATATACATACATGCATACATACATACATACATACATATATACATATATACATATATACATATATACATATATATATATATATACATATATATTATATGTATGTATATATACGTATATGTATATATATTTATATATGTGTGTATATATATGTATATATATTTATATATGTGTGTGTATATATATGTATATATACATTTATATATATGTATGTATGTATATATATGTATATATATGTATGTATATGTATATGTATATGTATATGTATATATATATATATATTGTTACCCAAAATTTTTACAGAGAGGTTTAATTATATTAATTAATCAGAAAGAGAGAGATTAATCCTCAAGTAAAACCAAACTTTCTCTCTCTCCCCGTACTTTTCTCTCTCCATGGACTCAAACTTTTAGAGAGAAGTACGGCTTTGGGTTTGGGTTTGAGTTTCACTCTCTCTCTTCCACATTTTCTCTCTCCATATGCTCAAACTTTTAGAGAGAAGTTTGGGTTTGGGTTTGGGTTTTATCATTCACAATCTTCTCTCTCCATGTACTAAAGCACTCTCTCTCCTCGTACTCCAACTTTCTGACCTAATCCTAACCCAAACTTCAACTTGAAAGCAACTATCGACTAGAAATAAAGTTCACTAATACAATTTGAAAGATTGATTTTATTGTTAGAGAAGGCACTCGTAGGTCAACCATGGTGAATATAAAGCATTGTGAGTTGCAAATAGACATTTGACCAGGCATGTGATTTTTTTGAAAGACAAAGACAGGAGCATAATTTCATTCACAACCAATTTTAAGCAATACGACATCCAGAATGGTGGTATGCCAGATACAAAATGACTGACTTGCTTGGAAAATTGTATCCCCACCTCTCCAGCCATGGCACTTAATGGAACCATAAACAAAGCACATAAAGCTATAGATGCGACCATGAATTTGATGTGTTTGATTTAATGTCATTGCCAACTCGGTAATAAGAATAGAGCCATTGCAAGGAATAGAGGAAGTCTTTATGTATTAACAAGAGAAGGTTTATGAGAGTTCGGGTCCTTGAGAAACTTCACTCAGCCAATGGAACAAGCAATTACTCTTGCGCCAGTGCTACCACATATTTAAATGCAATAGGAACCCAACCCAATAAGTTTACATTTGCCAACATGTTCCTAGCCTATGCAAAAATGGGAACTCTGGAACAAAATCTGTGGCAGTTGCAAAAATAGACAATGTAGGGGAGCTGTTTGATCCAATTTTTCCATTCTTCACTGGACCATGGCCCAACATGTGGACCGTTTGACAAAATACCCTGACTTTAAATTGCAACATTGATGGCCTCAATAACATGGAAGCCCTCACAAGAAAAGTTTCAGATATGACTAATGCTTGGTGTGCTCAACTTTAGAGAGAGTTTCACTTTTAGGATTATCATGTAAGGAGCTTGTGGGATGTGTCTGGGACATGCCACAAGGAGAACAAAGAAGTTCATAGACTCAGCATAGTGAATACATCCACTGACACTTGACTACATCCAACTTCATCAACAACCCAGTTGAACATTCTTGGATTCATCAATGCCAAGCCAGTGCTGAATTCTCTTGTGTGTGTTTGACCCCATCATTGGAATATTGGGTTGCTAGTTTTTCAGACACGGCTATATACATATATATAGCATCATATCAGAGGAATTGAGGGTTCAATAATTGTAGATGATCACATTAGAGGAATTATAATAGATGATGATTAAGTTCTATTTGCATCACAAAAGGGACATGCTTTCGTTGGAGGAGTTTCACAAGGGCTCATCTGAAACACACACAAGGCTAATGATGATAGCAACCCGATGGACTTTATCAGGTCAAACCATTTTGGGTGGGTTTGTATAACCTCCATCATGCCTATAATATGTGAGATATTGTGACAAAGAAATTATAAATCAATGTTACAGATATTAGAAATCCAAAGAGAATGTGAGGTCCTTATTCAGGTGGGGGCATTATGGAGTTTTGTTTAGGCAAGATAAAGGGCTAGAACCAAGTATTAATGATGGGTTATTGAGCACATCATAGGATGGTAGCACTGTAATTTGAGATGTTACTGATGTTGAAGATGGAGATAGTTGGCCAATTTCTTTTGCCACAGTATTAGATAATGAGGATAATGGAAATGGAGCTTCATAATCTAATGGATGTCATCTCTTGAAATATAATGATTGAAGGCTATGCATAAAGCGAGCAAGAATAAAGGCAATGAAGGTTGGAAAGGGCTTATCTAACAATGAAAAGGATTGCAAACCAGCTTTACAGCACTGGCTTGAGGCTATTTACCAATGACACCCTTATGGACACAATTTGCAATTCTATTAGGAGGCATGGTTTCAAGATGACACAGCACAACCCTTTTTCTATTGACTTGATGTTGGAGATGGTAGGGATCTCAATCTTGATTGTTGTTCAAGGGGGAAGTTGTAGCAATAACACATAATGAATAAGTTAATCATATGTGGCATGCCAACCATTTGAGAAAATGTTGCAAATACATAAGCTTCCAAAAATAATGACTAAATACAATTGGACATTCACACTTTTCCCTAACCAATGATACACAATGAATCATTTATGCTTCAAATGTTCATCACTTCAATGAAGGAATTTCTCAAAGGCTGAATTTGAAGGCACACATATTTTGGTGTATGGTTATATTCTATGGTATGGATAGAGATTTTATAGTGGGATGACTATAAAAGTATGAGGAAAGAAGAAATAGATAGAAGACTACCTCAATGAAATCAGCATTGTGGTCTCTTCTTTGAAGTAGAATTTTAATTACATTACAGTGAAAAGTGACTTATGTCACTTATTGTAACTGTAGTTAGGATCTTGAGTTTTAGTGATATAAGCTAGAGTTAGAGTTACTTTTCAAATGCATGCCAAATTCAAAACTCTAACTTTTGAGGTAGTTACAAATCCAAAAAGTTGGTTGATCTAGGATTGGCTATAAATTCCTAAAAATCAATGTAATAAGGGACTTTTTGGATTTGGAGACAGGGAACACTTATGCTTTGATAAAAAAGCAATTTTTGGAAAGTGTGTACAA